>VWZW01006122.1:0-142633 GCA_013397115.1 Edolisoma coerulescens | reverse complement strand
GCTTTTGTGTGTGTTCCTGCTGCAGCCAGGGCGCAGCAGGCAGGCCCCGGGCTTTCTTCATCCAGGCTCGCGTGCCCCTCGGAAGCAGCCGACCTGGAAAGCTGCTGAGGGCATTCCAGTGGCTGGCCGTGCAGCCACAAGTGTTTAATAACTTCATTAATGACAGAGACAAAGGGATCAAGGGAACCCTCAGCAAATTTGCAGAGGATACGAAGCTGAGTGGTGCAATTGATACACATGAAGGATGGGATTCCATCCAGAGGGACCTGGACAAACTCAGGAAGTGGGCCCATAGAAATGTCATGCTGTTTAACAAAACCAACTGTGAGCTGCTGCATCTGGGTCAGGACAGCCCCTGGTATCAACACAGACAAGGGGATTAACATACCAAGAGCAAGCCTGCCAAGAAGGACTTGGGGGTGCTGGTGGGTGAGAGGCTGGACATGACCCAGCCATGTGCACTTACAGCCCAGAAAGCCAGACCTGTCCTGGGCTGCATCCAGAGCACCGTGGGCAGCAGGGCCGGGGAGGGGATTCTGCCCCTCTGCTGTGCTCTGGTGAGACCCCACCTGCAGGGCTGCATCCAGCTCTGGGGTCCCCAGCACAGGACATGTCCTCGTGGACCTGTTGGAGGAAGTCCAGAGGAGGAACAGCAAGAAGATTAGAAGGATGGAGCACCTCTCCTCAGGGGAAAAGCTGAGAGAAATCAGATTGTTTAGCCTGGAGAAGAGAAGGCTCTGGAGAGACCTTGTTGAAGCCTTCCAATACCTAAAGGAGTCCTAAAAGAAAGCTGAAGGACTTTTTTCAAAAGCATGTAGTGACAGGACATCACAAGGGGAATTGGCTTCAAATGAAAAGGGAGTCGGTTTAGATTGGATATTAGGAAAAACTTCTTTACTGTGAGGATGGTGAGACACTGGAACACATTGCTCAGAGGAGTTGTGGATGACCCATCCCTGAAAGTGTTTAAGGCCAGTTTGGATGGATCTTTGAGCAACATGGTCCAGTGAACGGTGTCCCTGTTCCTCACAGGTGGCTTGGAAGTCCATGATGTTTAAGGTCTCTTCCAACCCATGCTATTCTATGATTCTAAGATTCCATTATTCTACCTGTGTATCTCAGATGTGAATACTGGTGTGAACAGTATCTCATGCACTGGTGTCTTGCACTATTTATAGTAATGATTAAAAGAATCCTAATCTTTATATCTGTCTGAGGATGTTTGTGAACAAAGAGGAAGTACACCTAGTGTACTGGAGTCTAGAAATTCCCCAGTCTTGCATAAAATCAAATTATTCCGCATGATCTCTCATATTTTTTGCTACTGGCCCCAGCTATATAGATCAAGACGCACCAAATTTGTGCCGCATATTTTACCTCTGTGTATTTGCACTAGGTACATATCTGATTTTGCCCATTAATCATTCACAACAATTAACACAAAAACTTAATTACTAGATGGGGTCATGCACAGTTTTGCATGTAACCTGTTATAGAAGCAATACTGGGAATCTACAGCAATTAAACACCTTGACCAACACTGAAACAAACTCTGTGACAAGAGTCGTGCCCAGAGTAGTACTGTCAGAGACTAGATTAGGTCAATGTCTTGAGCCAATGCCTGGGTGTGTGGTTGGGGGCAGGTCAAGCCTTGCTTTCTGGTGAAACAAGACCCCATGAGGCAGGCACATGTGTTGGACCCTGCCAGCTCCCCTGGAGTTCCCCTCTCATACATGCTGGAACCCTAGCAGCTGATAGCTATATGTGTCTTTTTCTATATTTCTTCTCTTTTTCTCTCTTTCGTTCTTCTTCTAATCCTCTTTCATGGATCATTTTTGGGTAACTTAACATCTCATAGGTTTAAAGGTTTCTGGGTTAAATGGGCTAAGTTTATGCTAAGTTAATACTAAATTAATGCTAAGTAATGCTATAATAAGTGCTTTATATTGAATTTGGTGTTGTATTTAATCCTTTGTCAAAGTTCCTTAATTTTCTGTATTTTTGCCAGTAAACCTTCGTGTGATTTTTACCTCCTACGTCTGGTTGGGATTTCCCTTGAGCCAACTAGAGCAAAGGAACCTCAGTTTAACTCCTGAATTTAAGTATTCCAGGGTGTTACAAATACTCATCTTGATTGTCATGATGACAAGCAGACATACCACTACCAAGGTTTGAACCCTCAGATAAAATGTATTACATGATCTGATAATTTTAGCAGCTTTTTTCAAGTGAGGAAAATTGCTGGGGAAAAATAATGTTGGGTGTCTTTTTCTCACTATTTGATCTTTCTATTGTGTATTTCTCTTTCTGTAAAGAGATAGAATTAGTCTCGGGCATCTACAATTATACATGGCATTTGGAACAGTCGGCAAATACACTGATAATTTTCCATCGATTAATTCCTGGAATGTACATGAGAAACAGTCATAAAATAGATACATTATAAAACAAACTATATAAGAATGTTTTGGCCTAGGGCACTGCCTTTTGGTTATCTTTAGAATATAGCCTTATCTATGATAATATACTCTATTAATATGAGAAGCTCTTTTACCCAATACCCAAATTTGAATTTTCCTGGATTGGGTAATTTATAAATAATATATATACATTCTGTAAGTCTCTTCACAGTCCATAGCTCTTTTTCAGTGGAGATACAGATCTCTGACTTCTCCTTTTTGAGCTCCTTGAGGCTACTATTAGGCTATGTCTTTAGCCTGTAATATGTTTTAACATACAAAAAATTATAGTATTCTGTTATGTGGGAGATAAATACCTGTCCTTCTCCTTACCAAAAGAGCTAGCAAATCTCTTTCTCCCCTCCATAAACTCTTTCCAAACCTTCGTTGCTTCCTTGGTACAGACACTTCCTCATCCAGTAGAGGAATTGGCTACCCACTAGACTACACAATCACCCAAATCCAGCATATTAATTTTACATTGGCGTATTTCAACTCATTAACTCTTTCACAGAGAAAGGTGGCATAGTTTGCTTCACTAAATTCAGATTTTATGAATGGATATACTTACAAAAATGTGTAAAAGGGTGTTTGCAGTCTATTATGCTATTCAGTAACCAGTTGGCATCTTAATTTTTTGTTTGCAGAGGAGAAGGATGATTCTGTCAAAAATGGCAAGACTCCCTATACTCTAATAGTTCTCCTGGAAGTCCCTTCATATGGAGCCAATTTAAACCCCCTAATTTTTCTCTGATTTTGACACTTTTCAGTGCCTGTGGACTATATTTTTGTCCAGCTCTGTACTGAGATTGAGGATGTTTTATGGAGAAAACCGTCTTTGCATCATTCCTTTAGAACAAATTCTGAACTGGAAAACCATGAAGTTAAACTATGCTTATACCTTATCATTTTTCTTGAGAAGTTGATAAAATAACTGATTTCTAGCAGATGAAGTTTGAGCTCAGATATCTATAAATCTGAAGAGAGAAAAATCAGGATTATATTTCTTTTCTTAATGATTCCCCATATTAATGAGCATGATGTCTGTATAAAATATTTTGAGGGTCAAAGCTTTATAATATTTACCATAATATGCATACTTCTACAGGAAAATCAAGAGAGTCACCAAGATTATTTTTTTTCATCGGATGTGAAAGTCACCATTAAGATAATGACATGTTATTTAGAAATGCACTGTCTTCTAAACAAAACTGAATACTACTTTTAAATATAATAGGTTGGCCTTCAAATATTATAAAATAATATTGCATTTAATTTTAGTACAGTTAAAAGTTAGCAATATTTTAAACACTTATTGGTCCTGCAATTCTGAATCGCATTTTTATTCTGCTAAGACGCTACCTGATGTAAATCAAATAAATGGGTGTGATTTCTTCTTAGATTTGTTTAGTGCATAATGCCTTTCTCTTACTTTATTTTGAGCAGCTGAATCCGAAAATTAAGACATTTTGAAAGACAAGGAGCAATAAACTGTGAAAAAAAGACTACTAAAATGTTGAATTTTTGCAAAATTTTTTTTCTCTATGGAATATACAATAGAATTTTGAAGCACATTATAGAAATCAATATTTTACACTCACTTTAAGGCACTGGCGTCTGGAAAATACTGATGTCATTTATGGGTCAAGTGCAGATTATTTAGGTCGTTTGAGGTCTGGTGATAAAATGTCATAGTTCTTTTCATGGTCTCTACTCCTAACTCCTTTTAATAACTACAAAGAGAGCTAAGTCTTCCAGTTTTATTTCTTCTAATGTGCAGAAAACTACCAAATCAATTTCAAGTTTTATTTAGTGATGGATAGTACTAACAAACAAAAAAAGTCTCGGTATTTACTGACCTCTAAATGTGTCACAGTTGGCGTCCTCAGGCTTGAGTGGAAGAGTCTTGAATGCAAAGGAAGAAGGACAGAAAATAAAACATTTTAACAAGAGGACAAGTTATGAGCAGGGTTTATATCAGAGATTCTCAGCTCACATCTTACAGGCATACATGTTTCTCTTTCTCATCTGTCCGAGAAGGTTAACTGAGGAGATGAAAGTTCTTGGATAGCACATGTGGAAAAAAAGAAAAAATGCACAGAAGATTATTATTAATGTTGCTCTAATGGGTTATAAAAATTAGGAATCTCTAATATATTGTTCTCTCATAATTTTATGTAGAACTTAGAGTAGTCTTTTTTTTTTCAGTGCAGGCTAAATAGAACTTCAAAAATTTTCCAGGTCAAGAAACTTTTCATCACTCTTCTGACATCCTTTCATGGATCTGTTCAGTTTAATATCCTTGCAGTTATTCAACTTCAAGCAGGATTTTTTTTCCTTCACTAGGTGATGTGGAGTGGCTCAGTCATTATTCCCCAAGGTCAGAGTGTGCATTTTACACTGATTTTATACACTTTGCCTTGTGCTTTGAATTTTTCCTTGTTTTCCTTGTCTGATGTGACACATACACCTTTCCTCAACAGTTCAGTCTGTAATTAATTCTGTGTAATACACTTCACTAGCCTATTATCTATGACAGTTGTGTGAAAGAGTTTATATGGACATAGAAATTTTTTCATTTGAAAAAATATCTTTCAGTAAATTTCAATATTACCTTTTTAATAACCATACATCTCCTTGATTAATTTTTTAATTCTAAGAAGTGAATTTCCATTATTTAAATACTTGTACATACACAAGTATATTACATACTAAAATATCAGTGGCAAGAAAAATGCAATAATGCTCAGAGTAAGCAAGTGTTTTATAACATAAGCTTTTCTTTAAAATTAAAGTTACGTTATATAATCTTACTTTATATGGAAATTGTTGGAGTCTCAGACTCATTAAGAAAAAGTAAAAATTCTAAGGTTAGTTCTGGAATCCTAAAATACATTCTGAGTATCATTTATATAAGACTGTGAAAATGTTTTGACAATGAAACAACAGAAAAATCAACCTTTTCAGTAGCATGTTAAAATTACAGACTTGTAACATTACTCTATTTTTTTGTTGTTTGTTTGCTTTTTGTTTTTTTTCAGTATAACATTTTTTGAAGTTAGGCTAGATTATCTTTTATATGTAATTTTTTACTCACAAAATAATGGACACAGCTAGGTCAGGCATTTATATCAAGGGATTCAGATGCAATACCCAAATTAGAAGTACTCTGAGCTCCCTCTGTTGTCAGTGCAAAGAGATGCACTCTTCCAAATCGTCATTCAGGGTGCAAGGATTGTATCATCCTTGAATCTGTAGACCTTTGAAATTCTTTCCAAAGTTAGCACATCCATGTATTTTTTGTGGAAAAAACATTTTATCCACAGAAGAAAAACACTTTGGCAGTAAAATTTCATGTACTAAAATCTCATTTGAAAATAGTTTGGTCAAAATGTTTAACTGTATTTTGTGGGGTGCAGATAAACAAACAAAAAAAATTCACATGACTCTTCTTCCAGAGATACAATGGAAGCTGCTATCACTTAAAGCTGCTTCAGGCTGGCTGGCTGGCTGGCTGGCTGGCTGGCTGGCTGGCTGGCTGGCTTGCTTGCTTGGTAGCCCTTTCTTAGGAGTCATCTTCTGTGGTCTTCTCCTCTCTCTTATGAGCTACCTCTCCAAGGGGCAGCTGATCTCTGGTCTTTAGCAGAAACACCTGGTTCAGAACAGCTGTATCTCATCAAGGTCAAGACTGCCTACAGCCCTTTCTTGTTCTCCTACAGTGGGGGGAAAAAAAAAGGCAGTCCAGGGGTTTTCTTGGGGCATCTGGCTTGGTTCCTACTGGGATGCATGCAATTTTCCAATTTGAGTGAATTTGAGACATTAATAACAGTAAATGAGTGCATGTCTGGAAGGAAGAGAAGAGCAAACATACAGTAAAAAACGTGATTTTTTTTTTTTTTTAGCATGGACTGGTAAATCATTTGGCATTTTTTTGCATTCTGAAGCAGTAGAAGTTTCTGTGGTCTTAACTCTTTTATGAGTTAGCTGGCAGTTACATTTCTGGAGGCTCATTTCTTTGCTATTGCCAACATGTGAACCAAAATAACTGAAAAGGTGTTAAGAAACAACCAAAAATATACTGCATATATTTAGCAAGAAGAAAGGAAACTCAGAATCAGACAATGCTCAGAGGATAGAGTCTGATTCTTCTTCTACTTTGAGAGATGTATGGCTATATTCTTCACTCCATAATAGTTTGCAGAATTTTGGTCTTTTCCAGGCACAGAAATGTTTTAAGTTTGAATTTCTGCAACTGTGGTCTTAATCTGTAGATCCTTTGCTGAAGGTTCACTGAAAGTGGTCTGATTTAGGTGGACATCTTAGTTCCAAGAAAGTCTAGGACTTTTGTTCACCTATGAAATATATGTTGGCTCTGACACAACTCCTGTGCTTTTATCTCCCCTCTGCAGCAGTAGAGTGGATTTCTGTGCATGCAGGCTTTGATCCAGCACTGGTGTAAGGCCATGGAGGAGGAGACTGTTCACCAGAGCCACAAAACTTGAAAATGCTCCAGATTTTACCAGCTGAGAAACAGCCTGAGGTGTATGGTTGCATGCAGCTGTCTAGTTTTATTTTCTAGCTGCATGAGGAAGGAAGAAATTAAATATAAATTAAAGAAAAAAAAAAACCAAACAAGCAGCAGGAATTAAAATAAATATACTGTGTAAAAGACAAAAGTATATATCTCAGTAGAGAAACAAAACCACTGAAATACTTCTCACAATAATTTCAATTTTATTTTGACTATGCACTCTTTCAACCTGTCATGAGGTGTCAATTGCAAAACAAAAGGGAAATGAGATCTGTGCCATTGCCAATTGAAAGGGACAAATATACAGCACCAAATGGACTGTTGATGAGAGTTTCAGAACTCCTGTTCTGCTCCCTTAACTGCTGAAACCATCAGTTCCAGAGATCTTTGTCTTTTGTATTGGTTTGTGTTTTTTATGAACCATCAATCCTTATGGTTTCAGCAAAACTGCATTAGTTTAGGTTCAGCCTTTCTATTTTATTCTTCATACTTTGTCACTATGAAACCACAAAGTTTTAATGAAACTCCTATACCGTTGTTTAAGACCCAAGAAAGCAAGCCAGACTTTGTTTATTAGGGATGCGGTTGAAGTATTTCATATTTCAGTTGGTCATATACAATGCCAATAAACCTGCAGTTTCACATACCTATTCTTAGTCAAGTGGGCAGTGGTTTCTAGGGAGTTTAGCTGTCCTATATACTGAAATAATAAACTCAGTCAGAAAAAGAATATAAAATTCATAAACAATATTAGACAGTCTAGGAAATGGAGTTTCACCTATAAATTTCTTGACTGTAAGTGGTGAAACAGCAGAAATCATAAATAATACAGGATTTTATGTTTTGCATTGTGTGAGTTTTATAGAGTTCAAATGGAACATAATAAGGAAACAGCAAAGCTCTCCCTGGGTACTTTATAAGTTGTGGGTTGAATTTTCCTCGTTGATGCCAAGTGAGCTTTTTTCCCCCACTGCAATATTCATGTAAACAGCAGGGATGCATTTAATTTCAAAAAAGCTATATATAACAGCTAATTATAAATGACAAGTGTTGATTAATGTATACCTGATCTAGCATAAATTCTTTTTAAAAGGATTACCCTCTGTGGTCCAAATACCAGGTTTTGAGAAAACCTTTTTACCTGGAAAGTGCATGTATGTTTTTTAAAATTTAAGTGATAGGTCTTCAAAAGCACATTGGATAGAGCCTGAGGTTATACAGAAAGACAATTAAGAAAGTATTTAGCAAGAAAATAAGACAAACTGCAGAGATAAGGAACAGGGATTAGTCACACAATCCCTTCCTGACCGGCACCATTTTTCAAGTGACCAACCCCTTGCATTCCCCTTTCTGTCTATTCTTTCTTTGCTCCTACTTGGTGGCCTTCCCCTGCACATTCCCCCATCAGTTTGCCCCAGTGACCTTCTGTAATAACCTGGACCCTCAGGATTACATCTTAATCACCTGCAGGCTCCAGGTCTGCCTGTAGTTTCTTGATAGCCCATCAGTTCATGCGCCTGACCAGGTTTGTTTCTAGGTACTATTTCCCTTAGTTTGTCTTTTCGCTCTGTCTCTGCATATTTTGTTTATTATTTTGCCCTTCTTGTCATACCATTTTGACAAGGCCCTTGTTTGCATAATCTTACAGAAATAAATGTTCTCGCATTCTACATGCTCTCATCAATTAGTGACTGAGTACCTTAGGTTCTCCTTATCGCTTCCTTTACCCCTTGTCGGTCATGTTTGTGTCTTGGCTGGTTTGGTTTTGACGTCTCTCTTTTCTTCTCTTCCCGTTTTACATTAAAAATGTCCTTGACCAGATACAGTAGGGAAGGAGGAAACAGACACTTTCTCCTTTCACATATCCTTACACTTAGACTCAAAAATTTCTTTTCAATTGACACCATGTCTTCCCTTTAGCAGAGCAGTGGTCACGTGTATAAGCAAGTAGAATCACAGAATGGCTGAGGTTCAAAGGCACCTCTGGAGATAATCTAGTCCTACTCCCTGCTGAAAAAGGTTCAGATAGGACAGGCTCAGAAACCTTCCCAGGCAATGTGATCCAGTGCCCAACCACCCTCAAGCTGTGTTTTTTCCCCTGTCCTGTTACTTAAATGGAATTTCTTGCATTTCTATATTTCTTCTTGATCTCTTACTGGGCACCTCTCAGTCTCCTTTGTCTTCTTTACCACCATGTCATCAGGTAATTAAACATATTCATAAGATCCCTGTAAATTTCTCCATATTGAACACTTTCAGCACTCCCAGCCTTCCTCACAGATGCTCCAGTCTCTTAAAAATCTTTGTGGCCCGTAATGGAGTGTCCTATTGCCACTTCACTGAAACAGTGATATTCTGTGTCCAAAGAATAACATTTTTTATGCCATCAGAACAAGGGTAGACTACAGCAGGGGGGTTGGAGGTAGAAACTTAAAAAAAGGAAAAGTTTGGGAAATTTTCATTTTAACCTGAAAACGAGTAAACATACTGAGCCAAGTACTGATGCTGCAATCCCATAGCTGAATCTCACCCTGCTTGAAAAAAAATCAGAATACTCCAGAGTTCAGTCTGAAAACTGTAATTCTAACTGTGGATCAGTTAATTGCTTTTCATGGTGATCTTTGAAGGCAGAAACAGATTATTTTTTTTTGTTTGTTTAGCTTCCCATGTCCCTGCTGCATACCTCTCTGTATTTTTATATATTTTTGTAACATTGAAAGCTACATTAAGGTTGCCAGATATTCTGTGCTGAAATGAAAGGGAAAGCAGGAGGTAAACGGCATTTCTTTATCAGCCTGTGAAGCAAGTGTCAGTTCCTGGGAGCACCCACAGGCCTCATTGACCTTGCCTGGACTACTTTGGATCTTCCCCCACTGCTGCCCATGGCCCAGGACCCCACTCTAGCTCAGTCCTAGCCCTGTTCCTGAACTGTCCTGTTTTAACAGGGGTCCCGGGCACAGGAATGTGGGTGGTGGCCCCCAGGGGAGACTGGTTAGGGGCCACAGCAGCTGTGGCTGCCCTGAGGGCCCTGGCAGGGAGCGCAACCAACTGGACTCGCCGCACTTGTGAAGCATATAGGGTCAATAGCTGGGCTTTTTAAGACTTCTGAGAAATTGCATTGTGATTCTCAGAAAAGTGGTCATTTTCACAGGCTTTTTATATTCTCTGGGATTGCATAGTCCAGTGTGGGGCCTTCTGAATGCTATGTAGCATATTGCCCACATGGCCAAACATGAAGACCAAGAATGGATCAGTAGAGAATCCAGGACTGTTGGTGAGGTTTGTTGATATCTCAGATACAACAGGGCTGGAAGCCGTAACTGTCAAATTCTGGAATATCCAGTGGTATGACTTAGAGAGTCAGTAGACTTTGTTATCATAAATAATAATTCCAACATTAAAAACATGCTGAAAATCATGTCTCCATGCTTCCTTATGGAGCTAGTGGTGATAGCATTTTAAGCATCCACCATCAGATTATCTAAAGATTTAGCTGGAAAATATAAACACTTCCTTTATCCAATAAATTTAATGGACAAAGGAAAAAAAAATATAATGCGTGAACATTAGCCTAGTTCACACACAACCATTAGGTTTATTTATGTAGTCATGCAGAAATGTACATTTTCCTTTGGTTTGATTGAGAAATTGCTTTCCACCAACCTCAACAAAACAGGACACAATTATCTCTGAAAAGCATGTGGACATAAATTGAGTAAATAATTACTTATTATTTGAAGAATGTAAACAATTAGTAAAATTAGTTATATGTAATATTCAAAAAGCCAGACATAATCTCATGACATAATTGACAAAAATAGGTATTACCCGTTTTTCCCCAAACAATTTTTATTCTAGATGAGAAAGTAGACTTCAAAATGAGTATATTTCTAAGAAAATTGTCTATGAAAATGTCAAAATTAAGCACTTATTTTTTGACTACTTTCAAGTATTTCTGCAATACCCTTTTTTAGCCCTCACAATTAACATTATTCTGATTGACATTTTACATTGACATCTGTTTTTTGGTTGATTTTTTTTTGGTTTTTTTTCATGGAAAACATTCCTTTGGAGAAATTTCTTGCTTTTTATCTCCTGTAGTTTGGGGTATTATGTGTTAGATATGTTTAAGCACACTGTAATTATCAGTCTACTTCTGACCTTTACACTCATTCCCCCTTCTGTAATGTGTGTTCATTAGCAATACCACTCTAGCTCTTTTTGCTAGCTAGTTATTGTTATTTTTCTTTATCAGGAACTGGAAAAATTTCTTCCTTCTCTCCAGATGGGGATTATGTAAAATATAAACTCTACACTTGTGCTCCTTTGTGTACATAGAAAAGCTTTACAAAGTCTAAGTCTTTGTAGGCCTCAAGGTAAATATGTTTATTTTTTTAATAAACAAATGACAATTATAAATTTTGAAACAGACTAGGGACATTTTTGTAAATCAAGTTTGGAGGTACTGTCAGCTTTAAAGTATCATCTCATTACTTGTCAGAATACTTTTAATTGAAATACAGATTTGCTCAGAAGAAAACTTCCTTGTATATTTTCTCCCTGAAGCATGCACGTTTTAAATTGTATTATTTAGTTAATCTGGATTTGAAACTGAGGGAAATTAATGGCATTTTTAACAATCCAGAGGTTTTGATGTAACATCTTTTCTCATATGCAGGTGATCCTCAGAGAAGTTGATCATGTTCTAAATTGTGGGTTTGCCTTTGACAGACCCCTAAATGAATAGGGAAGAACTACCAGAGTAATCACACAATAAGGGTACATATTTACAAACAGGAACAGATCTATGTTAGCTCTGTCTACTGTTAAAGCTTGTGGAAAATCAGCCAATTTAAGCACACATAAAACTGCATTAAACTGCACCTTTTACTAAAAATCATATCCCTATGGTTTATTTTTCCTATTCCATGAAATTGTTTAAACTCAGGATTCAATACTAGAAAATTTTACTTTCAATATCATTAAACAAGACAGATTTGTTATACTGACAATCACAATGGTGATAGTGTACAAATTTTTGTTGATAAATTTACAGTTTTATGTCATGGAGAAAGGATATTTCTGGTTTATGACCAGTTTTTCAAATTTCTTAAAACTGTTACGTGTCATTAATTTTTCAGCCTGCCTTTCTCATTTTGATTTCAGATTTTGCTGAACTTTCCCCCAGAAGATAGTTATTTTATCATAAAATTCAATGGTAAATTCCAAGTGCAGGGCAGTGAGAAGGTTAAGGATGTTTTGCTACCAAATGTGTCCTCAGAAGAGTTAAGGAAAATTTAGTGGTTTATGGCTTTAAAGTGTAAATGAAACTGGAAATTTCTCTCATAAGTCAAACCAAAATTAGATCAGTTTTAAGAATTCCGGCCTTGAATAGAAAACAGATGGCACAATCTTGAAATCAAACAGAGAAGCCTCTAATAATTAAATGCTTTTGTTGCTGTTATCAAATGTTGCTTTATTGTGAAGTTAGCTGCTCTCTGCTTTATTGGATGAACATTTATTACTTGCCTAGTATGGCCAGTAAGAGTTCTGAGAATGAGGTAGAAAAGGAGACTATTCATTCTGAAACAAATGGCTTTCAGTAGAAAAGAATTGCTGTCTAAGCTATGTTTTGTCTCAAGTATTATTGTTGCCTGGTGGAGCATTCTAAAGTGACATGAAATTCTCTAATTGTGTGAAGAGAGGTTTTCTATATTACTTTTTTTTTTTTTTAAAAAAAGCTCTATTTTCAAATGGAATGCATTTAATGAAATGCATTTAATTTGCAAACAGATGAAAGATGCAAAATTTGAATCATATGAAAAATAAGAGTGTCACAAAGTTTAGGCTTCCTTAAACCCAAATTTTATTCCCTCTCTTAGTTGATCAGACTTTTTTAATCAAACACAAACTGATTCTAAAAATTCTGTTTCTAGAGAAAAAGACTATGCTACTTTTTTCAGAAATAAATTCTTAGGAGAATGATAAATATAGAGAGAAGGTGAAATATATTTTTTGTGTTTTGTTAGTCACCAGATGAAAACATTTTGTGAAACAGCAGGTTAGTGATCTTTACTGCCTCTCAGAAGAGATCCTCTTCTTTCGGGTTAAGTGTTTGTTCTTCGAGAAAAATTGTCTTGACACCTGGTAAGACCATCTGTCCTTGTAGTTCTGCTTCCTCTGTTCTCCTAAAATGTCTTTGGATGTCAGTTTGTGGAATGCAGAATATTACTTTAAAAATATTAAAAATATAATTGCTCATATGTCCATAGTTATATGCAGCCTAGCAACCTAGTAAAAGTAGTACTGCATTAAGCTAACAACAGAGGCCACAAAACTTATTAGACCTTTTTAAATCTTTGGCCTATCTGGAGTTGTGTTTGATCTTATTTAGCAGTTACAAAAATTACCTAAGGCCCAGACTTACTGACTGTTATCCACCTTGTTTTAGCTGTTGCATCATTGTTGCATAATGCTTATTACTGTAAAGAATTTTTCTTGAATCTTAGATACTATTACCAATTGTTTCTTATGTACAGAATGAGCTATCTACAACCCTTGAGTACAATGCAGTGTAGTGGAATATTCTCCATGGTGTGACAGCAGCGGACTCCAAAGTACAGGCACAAGATAATACTGGGATTGTAAACAGCTGACCAGTGTCACTTACTGATTACCAAAGGGATGCTATCTTAGGAGCTGCAATTTTAGTGCTAATAACAAACCCAAAGAACAAGCATTCAAAATGTGTAAAACACACGATACAGCAAATTTGCGTGGAACCAGTGAAAAAAGTGCAAGTGATTTCTCTGTGCTTGAGAGCATGCTGCAGGTGGACCTAAGAGTAAGGAAAAAGAAACCATGAGCACTGTAGTCCTCCTGGAAAAGAATTTTGTGTACAGATGACCTTTTCTACACTCTCACAGAGCAAAGCCATTTACCTGAGGACCTAGAAGGTAGAAAGTTCAGCATAACACAAGAAAAAGGTGTATAATTCACAAATTGTGAGGGGGAGCTACCTATATTATCCAATAAATGCTCTAGTGTGTCATTGATTACCTGTTGTCAAATAAATGAGAGGCCTGTGACCTTCCACTTCAATTCTTTAGGGGAAAGTTTTTCATTTACACCTTAACTTCAAATTCCACAGTTTTATGACTAAGTCAAGTTCTCAGGCGCAGTCTGAATGAGTATCCTAATTATGAACTACTTTAGAAAATTAATAGAATGTTGATTATCTATTCCATTATGGGAAGGTCAGAGGACACCAACCAATTCTCTGTACAACTGTGTCGTCTTTTAATGCTAAATTCAGATCTTGGCTACACCTTTGAAACTCAGGTAGAGAAAACTACACAGCAGTAGATCTAATTTTGTATACTTCACGAAGTATTAAATGAATTAGAATGTTTCAAGTATTGAGGAAATACTTAATTTTACTTTCTCAGCAGCTTCCACCTAATATTTCAAAGTTTTATTCCAAAATAAAATTCAGACAAGAAACCTATTTTTCATGCTACTTAAAGCTAGCTTAAATAATTTGATGTCTCCCTTGTTTATGTATTGCAGCATGGAGTATTTTATGTCCTAGGAGTGACACGTCCTTTACAAGTGTGCTCCCTACA
Source organism: Edolisoma coerulescens (assembly GCA_013397115.1). NCBI lineage: Eukaryota > Metazoa > Chordata > Aves > Passeriformes > Campephagidae > Edolisoma > Edolisoma coerulescens. The sequence goes on along the minus strand of VWZW01006122.1, from coordinate 128,018 downwards.
AAAACAAAAACGAGCCAAATTTTGCTCAAAGAATTTGTATTGCGTATACGGGGGGAAAAAAGAACCACACCACCTTCCAAATGCAAATAAATGTAAAAACAACATGGAATAAATGTCTTCAGTCCACAGACCAACAATGGTGAATATCCTGCCTTGAGACAATAAATATGTCTTTCTTTGACATCTTTTCTAAAGCTGAATTGTATTATTGAAGGCAACTAAATGTTTGTATTTCATTTAAACTTAGGCCTACAAATCTTACATCGAAACTCTTACAAATTAGAGGGTGACAAGTGGGAAATGTGCTTATACTTTTGTGCTGTCCTGTGAGACTGAAGATTGACAAATTTTTGTCTCCCCTGTTTTTTAAAGCCTGCTTTCAATATGTACAATAGAATTTCCATTGAGTATGTGAAGTAGCCATTAAAAGTACCTTGGCAGCACATAGAAGGTTGAAAAGCCTCTCTAATGTATTCAGGCAAGGAGAGAAGCACACAGTTTGAGAAAGTCTGTATTAGAAAAGACTATAAACACTTCAGAAAAGTTTTTCTATGTAACATTTTTATCATGTTTATTGGAAATATTTGTCCTAAAGCATAAAATCATTTCACTCTATCTCTTCTGTAAGCATAATTTTTCAGTGATAAGAATAGATTAGCTATGTAGGTGTGTCTGCTGTACTCTGACAGCAACTTTTATGAAGATCAGAAAGACCATAGCCTTGTCATTGCAGTTATTTCTCTGAGGAAAAAAAGAAAAATCCTAAATAACTGTCAAGAGAGAGTATGATTTTAACTCACTTTCCACTAAAGCCTTATCCATCCACTCCAGCACAACACAGACTTCAAAACAACAGGTAATTTGTTGAATTACAGTACATGCTGTCTCTCTGTTCTGTGAGAATCCATTAAGCTCAATTAGTATTTCTGTTTCCATAGAGCCTTTAATAACCCTTTTCTCAAAAGTATTTTGAAAAGATTAATACTGTACATTTTCCTGACACTTATAAATCACTGTTTTGTCATTTTTTACTTCTATACAATCAGTAACATTCTAAAATTTAAATTCTGAATTATCCTGCAGCAAATAACATAGCATAGTCCTTTAGGATGCTTAATAACGTAACAAAGCTCTGGTCAAATGACTTCTTCCTGCCAAGATCAAAGGTGTGAGTAGAAACATCTGGCTAAAATTCCATCAACTATCTGAGAGGATGGTAAGAACAAGTAGGTAATTAAATGAATTCATTCATGAATTTTACTTTTCATATGCATACCTGAGTACCTGGGGATGTTTTGATGGGTTTGCAGTGTGGGTATTTTACTGTTGTTGGGGTTTTTTTGTTTATTTTTGTTTGGGGTTTGTTTTTTTGTTTACGTGGGCAGGCATGGTACTACAATGATTTAATATTTTGTGAGAGCTTCACTCTATTGTCACACCTGACAAACGCAATGAAAAGCCAAAACTTTCTTCACTTTCAGTAGCAGTAAAAATCTGTATTCTTGCACTGCTCTCAGTAAATATTCTCTTTTTCACAATTTATGTATATAAGAATCGAAAGACTACTGAAAGGACATTTTGTGTATACAAAATCTCTAAATTTCTTTCAAAGTTGATTCTACTGCACCTTTCTGATACTGCCAGTGAAATTTTTTTCTACATCAAAGGTAAAATATTGTATTGCAAAATTCAGATAAAAAACCAATTAAATCACACTGTGTGTTAGAAAACTTGGATAATATAGAAACAAATACAGAGGGATAAAGTTTTTAGCCAACAATAGAATACTGTGGTTTATCACACATTTTGTTGGATTTTTGAACTCCTTCTCATAAATTCACAAAAAAAAAATACAGTAATACATGTCTATTTTCTATTTGATCATTGGCAGGCACATGATCATAATTTATATAGAGAAAAATTTCTGAAATATTAGACAGGTATAAAGAACATTCATGTGCCTTCACCCTGCTCATTTGTTTAGGAATGACAAGCTACAGAGCTGCAGCATACAGCTGCAGAATATCCTTGCTTAAAATGGTGGATGATGACAATTCGCTCCTGTATACAATGTGCAGAAGTACTTCTGCTGATCTGAGAGGGGCAAAACAATTTGTATATTCTGTTCGAATTCATAACATTTCTTTCCATTAAAAAAAACCCAAAACAAACAGAAAGCAAAAAGAAAAATCTACCAAAATCTAACAAAAACAACAAAAAAGAAAAAACACCACCACCAAAAGCCCCCCAACTCTATGTATGGTTCTGTACCCACATGAAATTCATTAACTTTACTAAAATTCACTTATGCTGGTTGTCTCAATTTTAGTAGATTTTATCTTAAAATCAATAAAGAGATAACTGATTTTATAACTTGATGGTGCTGGTCTTGTTTCTGTTCTAAGATTTTAGTTACTGTATCCAGATATGCATATTAGACTAATTTCTTTGCTTTCTATAATGCGCAAAACTTTTGAAAATAAAACTCACACAGGAATGTCAAGACCCGTCATCTCTTGCTGGTGTAATGGTAGAATAATTATTGACTCCAAGAGGAACACAGTTTGATAACAATGGATTTTTCAGCCCTCATCTCCCAACTAAATCCTGTATCCTTTCAGGTAGCTGTTTATCTGTAGAGTATGACTGCAAGCTCTGTACCTCAAATTTAAACACGTTTGCCATCTGACTTACTCATCTAAAAATCTGCTACAATAAAAGAGCTTTCTGATTCATAGTTTAAGGATGTCTTCAGAGGAAACTATTACATTTGTCTCTAAATGATAAGTGATAAGAAAGGGATAGTTATTTTAGGTTGCCTCTGGCAAAGAAAAATGCCGTATAAAGCACTACAATCTTAAAGAAATATATGTGAAAAGCTAAAATAACGTAGCCATTACATTACTACTTAATTTTTCATGAAACTTCTGCAGGTATTGTAAAAAAATAAGTGATATCTTTCAGGCAAGTCCATCAAATTGTGAATCATGACAAACAGCAGTGCAAAACATATCGGTGAAAGAAAAAAACACACTTCTTCTTTGCACAACTGCGGCTAATAAAAATAGTGTTTAAAACATAGTAGTTGCATCACAAAGTTTCTTTCCTGATGCCTTGCAATTTCTGTAATGAATCTCTTCCTATAGTGTAGGACATTATTTTTTTTATTTTCTATGTATATTTATATATATACATCAATTTATATTACCTAGTGAGGTAAAATTTACAAAAGCAGTGTACTGTGTGGTTTATATCTTGGTTCAAAGACCACTCAGTCTTCAGTTTGAATGAATAGGAGCTTATCTTGAACCATGCCTTAGAATGCAGTTCTGATTTTAATGAGGAAAGAATCGCAGTTGCAAATTTTTAAGTGAAATTTTGATATTTGTAAATTAAGTTTCTAGGAGAAGAGATAGATAAAGGAAATGCCTCATCTAAATGTTTTTTTCATATATCATCGTGGAATGAGCTGGTACTGAAGTAGTCAGTGACAACTTAAAAGCTACCTAAAAATTGCTTTTAAACTGTTTGTGTTTTGACCTGTAACTGATAAGAGCAATGTTTAGTCTCCAGGTATTGATACTGTTGATACCTATTGAAAATAGGTATTGATAAATACTCTGCTTCTTGAATTATAACTTTTATGTCTGTGTAGGGATACTGATGCCTTTCTAAGGGGCTGCTTGTTGGGGTTTACTTTTTATGATAGTTTTGATGAACTGGAAAACCTTTCCAACAAACAATTTATTTAAAGTCTAAGTCACTTTAAAAGACTGTGAAGGACTAGAATATAGTCATGCTATAGATGCAAATTGTTCACTGGCCTTTGCAATAGCTTGGCATCCACTGAAATTTGTGTTCAACCTTTGATTGCTTTAGCTTACAAGCATTCACTTTTCCTGCTCCATTTTCGCCCAATGAAAACTGAAATAAGGTAAAAATGCTGCCACTGAGAAATGTAGCAGATTTCAAATCATGCAAAAAGAAGCACCAACAACCAGTGTTGAGAGTCGATGGCTTCAAGATTGCAGAGGATATAGGGCAACATCTTACAGCTAAAGCAGGAGAAGGGATCATGGATCTGGTCTTCTGCAGAGAATTGCTACATAACCAAAAATTGCAACTCTTGTTCTTCTGTTCCTCCAGTTTTATTTCTCTAAAACACCTCTGGGTTTTTCCAAAAGTACACTGTTTGCAGGGAGACAATCCCACATCAAAATGAAGCCAGCCTCTTATGGGCTGTTTACAGATGAAAGGGGAAAAAAGTTCTATATCTCTGTTCATAATACAAATGGCTTTCATGTAAATTCTTTCTTTAGAATGTTTTTGTGTCTTTGTACATTTGTGGATCTAATATTGTATAAATGAATGCATTTCTAACAGCCACAAGAGTACTGTTTTGGATTACTTGAATTTTGTCTCAGAAAAATGTTTGTTTCTGTGTATCATGAAATGCTTTGAATGTATGAGTTTGTGCAATCTAGAAACTAAAGTGTCAAAAATCAGTGTGAAGAGATAATAATTTAAATAAATCAGCCTTTTTTCAGCTACTTTTTATCTGCTTTCTCTTTGTACACTTCAGCTCCTATCCAAAGACTTAACAGAACTTTAACTTCTATATAATAATTTTCACTATCCCTCTATAATTATTTCCACTCAGAAGATTAAATAGCTTCTCAAATTGGTGCCATTTTTTTAAGTATGCACATGCACAGCTGCTAGACCTACCAGTCCTTAAAAAAAAAACAGTGCCAAAAAATAAAACCTAAAAAAGAATTCATAAACTTAAAAGAGACTTATATTAGATAAAATCTTTTAATGTCAACATCATATAATTTCTAAATATTTAAATATTTAGAGCTTTAATATTTAAAGTTTTAAAAACACATTCAATAGTGTCACATATTAAACTTATCTGCAAGGTAAATTATTTAAATAGGATATTTTATCTTCATTGTAGAATTTACAATTTCCTATTTGCTATCTGCTAAGCAATGGAATTTAAGTTTCAAAGGCCACGATGTTAAATGCATATGCAGAACTGTTCTCTACAGATCACCTTGCCAAAACACTTACGTTTCTGTTGGTAAAATTAGGATGTTGTGTACAGCATAAGGACAAGTCTAAGAGATATGACTGGAGATACTGAATTTTGTTGATTGCTACTGTCTCATTTTGTAAGCAGCAGGAAATCTTTAATTTTCAGAAAGCATAAGAATTGTACTTAGATTTAAGAAGAAATATTCTGTAATGTTTTACATAAGTGGTGGCCTTTTTTTTTTTTTCTGCTAAGGAAAAGGAATTAAAACATTAAGAGATTTATACATCTCACTAGGAGACAAATTCTCTTTTGAAGACTGTTTGGAACAGCTAATTCTTATAATTTCACAAATATTATAACACAGTTTTTAAACTTTTTTTGAGGCATAGGTTCATGCTACATTTTAAGCAGAAATACACTCCCTCAGAAGTATCCAAAACCTCTATTTTTTGTTTTTTAAGTCTGCTTCTACTCATGTTCTTCATAATAATCATAACCCCACAGCAGACTCTGTATAAGGCTCCAGACCGACCAGAGCTTCTAAACCAGGCTTTGCCAGTATAATTTGCATGGGTTTTTGCAGTTGCCAGCACTCTTGACAGATTAGGCCCTGGAAATTTACCTCAAGTTTCTTCACAAGGAAGGAAGAACATTGTCAGACACAGGCGGGAAAACTGATGTTTATTAAAATCAATGTTTTCTTCCATGTGACTTGTTAAATGAAGTGGGATGAATGTTCGACGCAATTCCTCCTTCATCATGCACCTCTCATTACTGGCTGCACCAGCATCTGATGCACAATCTGACATTCTCCCTGTTTAATATGATAACAAGCAGTTCTGTGTCTGACTCATCATTCTCATTTGGGACAGTTGACAGCAGGACCAGAAGTTCTCTGCAATGCAAGACTTGCATTACGCATTCAAGTAGTTCTTGCCTTCTGGCTTCTTTCAAAATTCTCCTGAGCAGTGGATATTCTGAGGACCTCAGACAGCTTCATGTTTTCACATAAACCTTATTGGCCATTGGTTGTTAGAGTTATTGCTGTTATTTACCTTGCAGATGTCACTGCAACCCAGCCTTTGTGCCTTTTCTTTAGCCCCTCTCATTGTAGATATCATCAAGACTGTCACAAGAAGAAAATGAATAAAATTGAAGACTCACAGTAACTATAAAAGTATGTGCCTTTATAGTCTAATATGGATTTTTTTTTGTCCCAAGTGTTAATTTCTGGGCATTAATAATAAAAAATTTTCTTCTATTGCCATTTCTATTAGTCCATCTAACAATGGATCTTGAAGAGATGCCGAAGTTTGCAATCTAGCTGAAAAGAATTGGTGAATTCTTTCCATAATTCAGAATGAATGCTCCAGGAGCAAAAAATTATCATAGATTTGGCTTGGGGTTTTGTTTTTTCCTTTTCAATTACATTTTCACATGGATTAAGAAAATAACACTTGTAATTGGTAAATTGGACATTACTGATGGGTTTTGCCTAATATGACTTAAATATTAGAAATCCACAGCTTTCTGTAACACAAGCTGACATCTTAAGCAGTTGTTTTGGTGAATTTGCTCTAGAAAAATCCAAGTTAAAAAAATTTACAACAGCAATCAATGTCTAAAAATAATTAAGCACACAGGGGAATAGACAGCAGCGTCTTGGCAATGTTATTCTCCTATTGTTTATTCTGCCAAACAAATTCAGGCTTGAGGGGTTTTGGATTTGTATCAAATATTTGGAAACAATCCTGTCCATTTCCTCGCTGCATCTGATTTTCTGCATGTTACCAAATAGGGCATAACATCTGAGAATTCCTCTCTCACAGTGAGATTTTTTGGGCTTGAAAATTAGAAATGGTGGAAACATGAATGACTTAGTTGCTTCTGAAAGCAATATTGCCAGAAGAAAAAAGAATATTTAATTATATGTGGCAAAACAAGTTTTATTTAAAAAGGTTTAGTGTAAGTAATCAGTTTTTGGAAACAGTCTGGAGGCCTTGCTATTTAGATGCAGAACTGATAATATGCATTTGTGTATAAAAACTCACATAAAGGTCATACTCACAAAAATGATGTTACCAAATAGATGTTTTGAGCTGTCTCCCATAAGAGGTGCAGTCCTGAAATACTAGAATTCTTCTTTTATCCGCTACTCTCTCCATATTAAAGTACTGTATAATAATACAAATAAATGGAAAAATTGAGGCTAGTACAGAATTTGTCAGTCTTCTGGCTAAACAATTTGACTTGTCTAGGAGCTACTGTTAATTTATTTTAATCTATGTTTTGGGTTTTAAGTAATACAAAGGCACTGAACAAATGGGGAAGGCACTCATTTTTATTTATTTTATAAAACTCAATAAAATATTAATTGAGGTGAGAACAAACTAAAAATGTTGAAGAATAATTTCTTACTTTTGTTCTTCCCTAGGTGAAATGGATAAAACCTTATCCAAATATATACTTCCTTGCTTATGTATGAAGTTTTATATGAATATAACTCCAAATATGGCTGTACAAATAAGCATATAGAAACTTGTCCAAATGTAATAGCTGCCTTCCTATAATTATACTCAGTTAAAGACAATTCAAAGCAGTATAATTTCTGTGTCATTAAATTATTTTTAAATTGTCATGGAGCAAGGTAATCAGTATCATGGAGAATGAGAACAAAAGAGGAACAGAATTTCAGTTGCTAAAAGCAAATACAGAAAATGAAGTCCTTTTTTTGTGTGAATTGCAGTTTTGTTTGGTAACCTGCAAAGAAGTAAATAGCTTTCCATTTCTGAGAAGATGGAAAGATAAAGCATAACTGCTGTTGAAGCAAATAAAGATTTTCAATTAAAGGAAGAGCTTCACACATTGAAGTGTGTTCCTGAAGAGCAGGATGTGAAATATCAAATGATCATAGCAGAGATCAGGGTTTTTTACATGCTGTGTGCCTCAGCCATTAGTGCCAGGGGTGATTATAAATTCCGTGTTTGGCAGAAAGATACAAGACTTGCAGAAGATTTTTGTTGCTAATAGGTAGATTTTTTTTTTAATAATTAAAGCATGTTTTTAAACATTTTTTGATATTTGAGTTCAACTATTTACCTGTTGTATTAAGTTGCACCCACAAAGGATGGCTTAGAAGACAATGAAACATATAAAAAGCTAGAGAAGTATAAGGTTAAACAACTTTCACAGTTCCATCACAGAGCTAAAATCTAGTTGTGCTTCTTAAAACTATTACTGTTCAATACCTTCTAAAACAATGAGGAGTTTTGGAAGCACCTCATCAGCACAGTTTGAGGGGTACCTAAATGTTTCTATCTCTGCTGAAGCGAGGCCTTCCTGAGGTCTGTAACATAGGTAAAATGAAGTAGATAAAGAACCATGTATCTTACAGAATAATTTCTTGGTCAGGACATTCAGAATTCATCTCCAATAGCTTCTTCATAGTCAATTATAAATTTGTAATGACTGGTATGTATATACATAAAGACACTCAAGGCCATCATAATACAGATAATTTAGAAGCTGTATAAATTCTATCCATTTGTTTTCAAGACCTTTGCTTTCACCCTTAAAAGGAAGAGAAACAAAAATCTTGTAACAATATTCTCTCCAATAAAGCTTGGGCAGAGTTAGAAACCACTGCATGATTTTAAGTGATCTAAGAAACTGTAGCATAGATTCACTTCATTTCGTAGCCGTTAGCGTTTGATTTAAGGTTGCTTTATCTTGCCAGAAGTGTAAAACGCAAATGAATAATGATGAATGGGCTATGATGGCATACGGAACTAATGGCTATTCAGCCGAAAAGTTTAATTAATATTGCACATAAACAATTTTACCTGTCACTGTAGTTCTGGCCTTGCAGTTTTCAGGTATAGGAAGATAAGTTAAGAAATAGGAATACACAATCCAGAAGTAAGGATATTTGTATCCTTGACATGTGACAGGACAGCAATAAAGGTAATTGAAATATATGATGCATTTGGCATTGATGCAGATACCTAATTTTGATGGTGTAGGAGAATGACCGATGTGACATTTTGCTCATTTTCTTCAGCTGGAGCTTGTACAATTTCTCAAGAGTAAATGACCTTACAGTATTAGATAATATAGTCTTGACCCTGGCTGTCATGGAAGCTCAGAGTGTGAACATGCAGTCAGCAAAACAGCCCTACTGAAAGTTAGCTACATCTTACAGTGGGGCAAAATCAATTAAAAGTTTCAATGATAATGTCTGATAGCCTTGACACCCTCAATGTTCCCTTAGCTGCTTATGTTTCTGTTCCATCTGCTTCTGGCATTTTCTGAGTTTCTTAAACTTTTTTTAACTGAGATGTCTGAGGGGCTCAGCTGTGCTCTGGGTGGGTCCCGTGGAGCCAGCTGGAGCCATTTGTGTGGCACAGAGCAACCTTGGCCCTTCCTCACAGAGGCCACCCCTCAGCCCCTGCTGCCAGTGCCTGGGCAATGCTCTCAATTCACTATTTTAGATAGCTAAACACACAATTAAAGGTCTGTCTACATTTATTTCTACCCAATGTCTGATCCAATAGGAATCTCAGAGGACACCCACCTTATTAAGAGTTAAAGAAAGGACTGGAAAAATGGGGTGAAAATTCCTCCTGTATATATCATTCACCCATGAGAAACAGTAATGCAGAACAGAAAAGTCATGAAATTCATTTAAACCTTTTAACTAAAACTACAGAAACTTTTACTTTCTGTAACTCAGGGGAGTATCTTAACTGAAAGCTTATGTCAGATTACAGGTCAGCTGATTTCAGCCTGACTTATTGAAGATGATATTTTAAAAAACTCTTCGTTCAAATATTCTTTTTCACCTTTTTAACACCAATAAGTAGACTTGCTGTTAAATTTTTCTATTCGCTCTTCTATAGTGAGTCTAGAACTAGGACTTTGGCGTCTTTGGATAACTTAAAAATCTAACGTAAATTAAATGGGCATCTTAAAAACCAGCATAACAAAGATAGACTAGAAAGAATGCAATGCCAGTACATTATTTTTTGGCTTAACAATAACTTGAATAACTATTGCTTCTTTAAGAAGGATTTTTATTGTAAAACGTGAGTTCCATGTGCTCGTTTTAAATACTGTCCTGAAAAAGCCCAACCAATAGTCAAATAATTAATTTAGTTGGTTATCTAATTTAAAATAAAAAGAAAAATGCACAACTTGCTCCCCAAAATTCATATTTTCTAGGTATTACAGTCAAATATATATTTTTGTATGATCTTTCATTGTTTATCAGAATAACTACAAACATAAGATGAGATCGCCAGCAAAGACCAGCGGCCACTGTTACCATCTGTCAGAGTATGGGCTCTAGAATGATGAGTACTCAATAAATATATGTTTGGGTTTTTTTTTTTCCTGACCTTTAGCATCCATAATGAACCAGTCTGCCTTTATGGAGGCTTCATTTTAGTAGAGAGGGTTAATTTTACACCTGCAACCCTTAATTGACAATGGTTACATCTAAAAACTGTAAAAATGGTTGCTTTAGGTAGCAAATATTTTTACTTAGTGCAATGTTTTCCTTTAACATATTCCCAATATTTGGGCAAGGATTTTTGTGCTGGGTTGAGTCAGGCTGGATGCCAGGCATCCACCAAAGCTGCTCTATCACTCCCCTCCTCATCTGGTCAGGGGAGAGAAAGAACAACCAAAGGCCCACAGGTCCAGATAAGGGCAGGGAGAGATCACTCACCAATTACCATCTATCTAGACCCTGACTTTTATTTTGAAGTTCATGCCCTCTTTTGGAAATCATGAAATCACGTTAAAGGAAGCTAGATATGTTTTTGGGTGCTGTGTGTTTCTCTTAACCTCTAACACAGATATTACGTAAATTAACTTTTGCAACAGAAAATAATGGCCCCCAGTAATGAACTTTTGTAACAGAAGCAATCTTGTAAGTGGGAACAACTTTATAAGAAATTATAAGAAATTATATTATAAGAAATAATATTTTTCCATTTTGTAAATTCAGCAATACGAGGATCTTCATGGTGAAAAAATAAAGAATAAAATTAATGTTATTCATAATATCTACAGCAGATACTACTATTTTCTATTATATTTCTTTGGGAATTATGCTTTCTGATCCAAATTTTCATTCCTCAATAATTTGCTTTTTAATGAGACTGAAAAGAATATAAGCCATTTTAAAGACTCAGAGAAGTTCCTTAATCCAAGTGGTGGACTTTGTGTATGTGTTCATACATTAAAAATTGCTAAGTAATAAAACAAAACAATAAATGAAGTGAAATGAACTGTAAAACAAGTGCTTGGCCATTCAAGTGAAACTCTTGGTCAAGTTAAACTGACTAAAGATGAATCAGATCCTGGGCTTATCAAATGGCTCATACATACACTGTGTAATTGGCAAGAAAGAGCTGATTAGGCCACTGTATATAATTAAGTGCTGTATCAAGACTTCTCTGGGTCCACTATGTTTGCTGGACTGTTGTTGTCTCAGTAAAGGTTTCTGGTTCTTAGTGCCTTGTGAGATTGGTTTGTTTGTTTTTCATTCGATTTCTGAATATAAAACACCAAACTAATGTGTAGTAATACTGTACTGAATCCATATGCATTCTAAAGTGTCTTAATGTGCCTACAGAACTGGCTTAAGGACCAGTAGAAACATCATATTTTAGGATCTGTTTTGCTGTAGAAGTACTGATTGCCCAAGAATAAGCCCTATCCTGCTTAGGCTGTGTTATCCATTTCATAATCTTCTCTTTCTCGTCAATTAACTGTTCAGCTGTCTAAATAAATCTAGCTAATGTCATTTGATGAATGCAAGAGTGGTTCAGACATCCACTTAAAGTTGACAGGTGCAACACAGGCTACTTTTCTTTTTCTTTTTTTTTTTTTGCCCAGTAAATGCCATCAGGTAAAATAAGCTGGTAGCAATTGCTGCCAAATTAAAGCTGGCAGCTAGTATGTACATTTGGGCAATCAAATCCAGCCCAAAACATAATTGTAATTCAGACTTTATTGAAGGGCAAGAGTTGGAAATATAGGTAGAGAAGAGAATGGAAAGGAACAACAAAAAGGAAGAGAAATTCTAGACTTCTAAACCTTTCTCTCTTCATGTTTAAAGCAATTATTTATGTCCCTGTACCAATATGATATACCTGAACTTTTTTTGGTGGTGGAATACTTTCCAGAGAATGTTAACTAGAATTATAACCGAAAAACAAATGTCTCTGATCTCTCAACACTTACCATTAGGGTACAGAGAAGCTTGGTCATGTTCTTTTTCATATATTTTTTAAGAAGTATATATTTATTCTTTTGAAGAGAAAATGGGTTTCAAGAAGAGTGGGAAGAGAAGTGATGGAAGTAGAAGGCAGAAGCTCAGAATGTCACAGCATGGAATTGCTCTAGTTATATTGCAACTACTTTAGCTAGGTGCCTAGGAAGCCTTAATGTCAAACATTACCAGAAAAAAAAAAATAAAAATCTGGCATCTCATGGATATTTAGTATTTTTTATATTAATGGTTTAATTATTCAGCATTTTTTAAATGTAGGTATGCAAAACACAAAGTTTATGTCATTTTATTTAACTTACCAGACTCAAAGAAATTTCTGATGTCATATAAAAAATATTAACCTTCAAATGAGAAAGTAAAATCAGCATAGAATTTCAGACACATTTATTCTTTTTCTATTTTACAAAACACTTGTTGTCAACTGACTTGTTAAATGTCTCAAGCCATTTGAATTATCATCTGCTCTTCCTAGTGGGCTACCTGTGACATCAGTATAATTTCCATTGCATTTTACCTCTAGTAATATCTTTTCTCAGTCATGTTTTAATGTTATTTTATATTCCTAGTTAAGTAATATTTTTCTCTCACTTTTCCTGTTTTCTACTGCATCACGTACTTGCACATTCCCATTTTTCTCTGACTACCTTAATAAATACCTTAGGTTTCTTTTACTTATGTTTTCCTTGGAACAGCAAGCCTGCTAGGGTAGTGGAAGAAAACTTCAGAGCTGTAATTTTTGTAATGTCTGTTTTCTTGAGCTTGCTATAGCACAAACAGCTTACTCTAATTGTACCAGATAAATCACTGGAAAAAGGCTATTCTGGTTCTTAAATTTTATATCAGCTAAGTTGTCCCCTTTGGTGTTTTAATTTAATGAAAGAAGTTAATTGATGCAGAAATAGTTTGACAAGTTACAGGCAGCACTATTATTTGAAGTGTCTGCAACAGGCTGAAGGATGATTTCTCTAACTTCTGAGTCTAACATGAACTTGATTATAAACCTGTATCTGCTGAGACAGAATAGAGTCATCACTTTCTTCTAGTGTTCATTATTTTGGTTTGTGTCTTCATTATTTTGGTTTGTGTCCTCTAGAGGCCTTCCTAGAAGTGCAAGTCTCTAAATTACAGTCCCAGCCTTGACATTGTGACGCATGTTAGCAGAAACTTCTGCTGGCGCAGTGGCAGGCTTAAATCAACTGTGGCCTGTAATAGTTTGGAGATAATCCTATGTGAACTGCTTTATGGTATTAGTAGCCAAAGTCAAAGCAAATGTTTACATTTATTTCAGAAAAAAAATGGGTTTACAGCATGGCATGGATTTATATCGTAAGTCCTCTTCTGGTGTTTGCCTGCCTGTGGGTGGATCATTCCAGGAGCTGGACTTTGATCTTCCTTGTGCGTCCTTTCCAGTTCAGGATAGTCTATGATACCCCATTTTATCTTTGTTCTTTTTCTTTGAATGGCATGGTCACTCACCTTTTTCATCTGCCTTTTTAGGAATCCTGCAGTTCTCATCCAGCTCTTTGCATAGGTCTGTAATTATAAAGCAATCAAAGCTGATCTTCAATGTAGTTTGTCTGACACTTTTAAATTATGGATTATGGGAAAATGAACAAATAGCAGTACAGTTAGAAGTCTTCCACTTCTCTGTCAGAACTGAAAAAAACATCACTATTGTGCTATAGTAGGGAAACTGCATTACTTGAATCAGGATGTTCCAGCTCACTGAATCTAAACTTACTGTATGCTCAAGTAAACTAAATCTACTGCATAATCATGGAGAATAATTCTTATACAGCATGTGTAAGAAAGTCTAAGTTGGAGATGTAGGTAGAGAAGCTTATTCTTCCTTCTACACGTTATAATTTTATATTCATTCCTTTTTCATGCCTACTTAAAATATTATTTGAACAATAAGAGTTTTGCTAATGCTTTACTTTGTCCCTTCCCCTTAATAGGAGCTTTTGGGGGTTTTTTTTTTAGCAGAAAAATTGTTTAGTATCTATTGTACACTGAGGCCCTCTGGCTGGCTGGTACTCAACAGGGACATTTCTTTGGCAATACTGCATTAATTATCCAGAAAAAATGAAATGTGGAATATACATACTTTGGAATGCAGACACTGATAACTGAAGAAACATACTCATTTACAAGCATAGTTTATCATTGTAATTCCCTTAGTGCTGTACATAATAGGTCACATGTTCAACAATAGTTCATATTTACCAGGCTTTTCAGGGTAAAGGAAATGCCAGCTGTGAAGTTCTCAAAAATACAGAAATAGGATGTTGATAACTAACTAATTTCAGGAGTGATCGGTGCCAGGTGTTCTGGAATGCTACAGTCATCCCGTGAAGGATAGGAACACATTCAAGAAGGAAAGTGGATGCAACATCAAAGTGAGAGAGAAGAAAGGGATGCAAAGAAGTCTATGCCTCCTCCTCAGTTCTCTAAATTAGCATCTCATTTGAAGGAAAGGAAAAGATCCACTCAGATCTTCAGGTGTTTCAGTAAAAGACTTCTGTACTTTCCAAGAAACTCTGTATAGTTCAGAAAATAACCAAAATTCTCTTTTTTAAAATAGCATCGATTTTAGTGCTTCTAATTTCCTTATACTTTTTTTGAAATATTAAAATGAATATAAATATTGTACATATAATCACATACAAATATAATAAGTATTTTTTTTTTTAATGTAGCCTTTACTGCAAATCATCTGCACTGAAGTATTCAGTGTATGAGAGATTATTCTGACATTCAAGAAATGCTTTGACTGAATTCCTTTTACTTTTCACCGAAAGAATTAAGGGGGTTTTGATTATTGAAAAATTAAAAGAATATTATTCTGTAGACCAGTACTCAGAGAACTTTCATATGAAGCAGTAGTCTCAGACTCCAAACGTTGTTAAAAGATATCTCTCTCTGCTTTATTTGTTATTAAGAAGCGGTGGCATTCAAGAGTGCTTTTTGCACTTGGGAACAAAGAACCCAGCTTATTTCTTTTCGGTCTTCAGTAGAAGCCAAAGACTTCCGTTAGGTGTTCCTGGTCAAAGTTCAGTAATGTTTATTTGGGAGGGGAGGAAATCATAACTTCACGAAAATAGAAATATTTCAGAATCCCACATAAATTAATATTTTCCTAAAAATTAGGATCATTTGCATTATGAAACTGTGGATATTAACTGCTTTGTATTTCTGTCATGAAAAGCAGTTTTTCATCCTTTTTTTGTAACTTAGAAATAAATGCATGAGGTTTTTCTTTTGTGTGGTTTTTGGATTTCATTTGGGATTTTAGTTGCAGTTTACTGCATGTACGTGTGAGTTCATCAGTCTATGAAAAGATACACACTGAGGAAACTGCTGTCTCAAAATAAATTTCCTTATTAGTCACATACTGTGCAAGCTAGTGTAGTGTTAACATTGATGCTAGGAACACTGCAGTAAATGCTACAAACTGGAGCATATTTATCCTTCAAATGCAAACACAGTTTTAGTATCTCATTGTGAATTTAGAAATGTAACTTCATAATTTGTCCATAAGGAAATAAAATAAACATACAAAGAGAAAAAAATAATTTAAAAAGCAGTAACCACATGTTAGGACAGTTGGAAACTTGACTTAAATTTACAAGTGCCTTGTAAAGCATTTGAATTGTTTTCTTGTGCAGAAGAATGAAAAGAGTAAAAACATAAAAAATACTCAGTAAATTTTCTTTAGCACCAAATGTTTTCCCTATCTTTGGGCCATTGTAGGAATAGGTGATAGTGTGACCTTCCCTCACTGATGTTGATAGTCATATTTTTCTAAAATACAGCTATATTGATGTCTTTTAAAAAGAAATCTCCATAATTTCAAGAGGATGACCTTTATCATAAGTAATTGCAACTCATTTTAGTAAATGAGCTATGTGGATGACTTGGACAAGCAATATGTTTTGAATTCATACGTCAAATATAGTGAAGTTACAGTGGCTTGAAAATATGATGAAAAAAAATACACATTGCTTACCACTGATAATGGCTGTCAAAAGTAGTTTATAAGAAATTTAAAGCAATTTGTTTTATTAATTATTTGTTAAGTACTGCTAAGTACTTCCAAATTATCTACTTTATCATCATTATTTACCCATATTGCAATAGGACAAAGTAGTACTTGCAGATGTAATCACAAATTAAAACAAGTAAACATTCCCTTAAGAAGGTACATTCTTAAGGCAATTTACAACCAATTGCTATATAGATTACTGGTTAACAAATGAGTAATCAAACTGAGATCAAAGTTAAAATTAAATAATACATTTGAAGTAAAAATAATAGCTAACTTGACCTATTTAGGAACTTTTGTCATCAGAGGGCAGCATAATTAAAGTATGTAAACATTAATGTTGTCATATAAGATCAGAAAAACACAGGAAAATTATTCAAGCTGGGACCAGTTGCATATTATATTATTTGAGAAGAATTTTCCCCTAGGTGTATTAGGTCAAAAATTTGCTCCTAAAATCACCTTGCTGTGTCCTTTGGTAATTTTTCAACCCTCCTCCACAAAACCACTCACCCTTTCTGTGAGTTTAATCAAAATGCAGTTCAGTTAGGCAGATGGGAAAATAAAATAATAGATAAACAGAATTAGGATCGTAGAATCATCGGTTATCCTGAGTTTGAAGGGACTCACAAAGATTGAGTCTAACTCCTGACTTCACACAGAGCAACCTAAAAGTTAAACATGCATCTGAGAACATTGTCCAAATGCTTCTTGAAGACTGACAAGCTTGTGGCCTTGACCACTTCACTGGGGAGTTTTCCAGTGCTTGACCACCCTCTCAGTGAAGACCTTTTTCCTAAATTCCAAACCAAACTTCCTCTGATACATCTTTAAGCCATTCCCTCACATCCTATCACTGGACAGCAGAGAGAAGTGATCAGCAACTCCCTCTTGGTCTGCCTCATGAGGAAATTGCAGACAGCACTGTGTTCCACCCTCAGTCTCCCCTTGTCTAAGCTGAGCAAACCTCATCCTCAGCCACTCCTCAAAAGTCGCTCCTGCCAGTCCTTCCACCATTTTTGTTGTCATTCTTTGCACACATATTTGGGAGTGACAAGAAATAGCATCTATGTCAGAAATTTTCGGTTACAATTTTTCAAAGTGAAAGGAAAAGAAATTCCCAAAGTAAGCAAGTGTTTTTAATGTATCATTTTAATATGTGCAGATAGAAATGGTATACAGGGATAACATAGACTTTCATGATCCAGTAGTTACTATAGGCACTTCTAGTTTATTATTGAGAAGTGAGATTAATGCCACCCGTGCACGCTGGAGGCCAACCAAACTAAAGAAACAGCTTTGCAGAGAAGGACCTTGAGATTCTGGTGGACAAGCCGACCATGAGCCAGCAAACACTCTCATGGAGAGGAAAGCAACAGCATGATGGGCTGTGTTAGGCAGTGTGGGGAGCAGGTCAAGACTGGGGGCCTTCCTGTCTGCTCAGCACTGATGGTACCATATCTGGAGTGCTGTACATTCAGACTTTAGTCTGAAGACTATCAGAAATATCCTTGATAAATTAATGGTAAATAAATCCTTGTTGGGAGGTAGGATGAGGACAGCCTGTGCACTGTCACCATTACCCTCCCTATGTTATACAGTGTCTAAATAGTCTCATCACCAAAGTTGTGTAAACAGTGGGGACACCTGCTTCAGGCAATTTATAAAATGATATAGGGAAAAATAACCACAGGATGCAACTTCATTACTCTTACCTAGCACATATTGCTCATCATATTTAGGGAAAAAAACCTACAACTAACCCAATTCCACTTCTTGTGAAGCTCAGATTAGAGTCTGACTTTATGCCCTTCATTTCTATGATTAAGGATTAAAAATAAATTCAAAGAGTATTTGCTTTCCTCAACAGCTTACGGAAATAAGCAGTAATGTATATTTAAAAGTATGTTTAAATGTATATTTAACCTTTCATATTAGTTAACTCTCATAGAAAAGAAACTCTAAAATAAGCACATATTTTTATGTATCTAATTCTGGGTTTGTTTTCTGTTGTTTTGTTATAGTACTTTTTATAGCTAAAAAGGATTTAATATTCCTTCTAATTCTTCATGCTTAGGAATTCTTTATTAAGACCATTTATTTTCTTTTGTCCTGCTTGTTATTCTTTGAACTTATGTCTCCTCAGGCTTTTCGATATTTTCTATTGACTCTTCTCACTTTAATTTAATTACTTTTTCTTTTTCTGAGACTTCGCAGAAATGGAAAGTATACAGGCTGTACTGAATTATATTTCTTGCTTGACCTTTAAATATTAAAAGATGAGCAAAAAGTATCTTGAAATAGATTCAAACTCTGGATCTGTGATTTTCTTTGAATCCCATTAAAAATGGGTATTCTTTTTGAAGTAGGGTTGCATGCAGTAGCTATGAATAAAATCAATAGCAAACAGCAGATTTAGTCATAATATAATACAAAAAATGGGAATACTTGTAGTGTTATACAAGCTCTGAAAGTGAAACAAAATGAGGTAGGGGAGGGGCAGGGTGTTGCTTATAAAACCCGCTTAGAATTAATCCATGAATCCTGTAATGAGTATTTCTTCACAAAGGATCTACACTTCAGCCAAAATTTGATTGTCATAGGGTCAATGAAGAAAATAGTTTCATTTTGATATCTCTTTGCAATGACATGTCGCTAAGACTCACAGAGATAAAATTTGTAACTCCTGTAAAATTTTGTAATGAAAGAATAAAACCAGAGATATCCCCATTTAGAAGGAAAAATTTCTTTTTTCATGATCATTCGGTGGTTAGCAGTCCAATTATACTGTCACGAAAGTAAAATAATTGACTTAAATCTGTCCTAATTACTTCATTTGATGGTTGGGGGTGGGGGCATTATTCATACAGGAAGACGCTTAAAACATGAAGAAAACTGATGCATGATTTTTAGTAAAATATAGAGTTTGGCAAGTTTAGGGATTAAAAATTGGTAGTAACAGATAATTTTCTGATTAGGTAGGCAACTACCTACCAAAACAAATTACTCTTATTCTTCTTTTATTTGAAACATTGTGTAACTCTGACCATGAACTGGTGCTTTATCACCTCTGAAAATACTCTCAAAGGAACAAAGAAGGAAGCCTGCATAAGCCAAGGGGAAGAGATTAGTGATATGCTACTCCACCTAGACACTCATAACTCTGTGGGGTTGGATGGAATCCACTCAAGAGTACTGAGGGACCTGGCAGAAGAGATGTGGGGGGAAGGTGTTTTAAGAATTGGTTTTATTTCTCTTTACGCTATACTGATTTGATTGGTAAGAAATTTAATTTCCCCAAGCTAAGTCTCTTTTGCCCATGGCAGCAATTGGTGTGATTTCTCCCTGACCCTAACTCAAGCCACAAGCCTTTTGTTCTATCTTCTCCCACCTTGCCCAGTTGAGGGCACAGACAGAGTGGTGTTGGTGAGCACCTGGCATGCAACCAGGGTAAACCCACCACAACGTCCAATAGACAGGTCATTCCTGCCAGCCCCAGGCAGATATTTCAGCTACAAAAGGACATCTAAAATGCTTATTATGCTTGGGTTTGGTAAACAAATCCCTCTCCAGATTACTCCAGTACTGACATTTGTCTGTGGCTGAATTTGAACTCTGAGCAGAAGATTATTATTGGGAAAGAAGAAAGCATATTAACAATTGACATACATGTTGCCATTGTTCACAGAGATTCATATTTAAAGGATACTGACACATCCCCTACTCAGAGCAAGGTCTGTGTCATAATTAAGGGAGAAAGAACCATAGGAAGCCATTGTAGGAACTCATAGGAGCATTATTCACGCCCTTGAAAAATCTTAGCTGACACCTAACTCTCAAATTTTAAAACATATTTGTAAAATATTCCAAGAACCAAATGTCCTACTCAGCTAATATCTGCTTCTGGAAACTGAACTTCTTTCTATTTAATGTCACAAAGTCTATTCTTTTTAAAGGTGTGGACATCATGTGAAACTGTGTCTGTGCTCATATAACTCGGTGTCTGGTTAGAATGTCTAGGCAATTAGTTATAGAAGGCTGTTTAGAGGACTGTAGGTGTTTATCAACAATTCACAGGCAACAGTTATTGTGGCTTACATCTTGTATTGCAGATATTGCAGAAGAATATATGGTTCATAGATTGTCAGTTAATTGTATGTCAATAAAACCTCAATAAACTGCTTTACTCCTGGTTTGGTTTAAACAACATGAAATAACTATTGTTTTCCCTGCAACAGTATCTAACCCATAGAGTATGTCTACTCAAAATGCTCAGGTAATTTTTTTAATCTCTCTGTTAAGATCTTGGGTCTGCAAACTCCACCATTCAGGAAGGTGCCTAGGTGCCGATTGCATCAGTACTAAAAATGTAATATCTACATACTTTTAAACTTTGAGCTTGAACTAACTGGGAACTAGAGGAACTGCTGTCTACAAAGTCTATTTCCATGTAAGACCTTGGGTCTCAGTGAAGTTGATATGTGCAACTTTACTACCTGTTTGGCCTGCATTGGTATGCGATTGCTGTGCAGCTATCAAGACTATCCTTACTCTTTTATTTGTTATTCATCAAAACACAAGAAAATAAAGAAACCCCACAAAATCTATTACGGACTTTTAATGGCTTTGTTTTTCTGTGAGTCCTTTTGTTTTCCTGAAAAAAAAGACGTGTATGGAAGCAGTTGACACTCTTTGGGTGTTGATTTTTTTTGCTTTCCTTCTGCCTCTCTTTTTTTTCTTTTTTTTTTCACTCTTCTTTTTCTTCTTTTTTTCTGAGTGTCTTATACAGCAGAATAATTCATTTAAGCATTTATGAGTTTGTCACTTAGAAATAGTGGATAAAAACCAGATTGAAAATTAGAAGTATTTATTGGAGATCATCTATTTGGATTACAATTTTTCAAACAGTTTCTTAAGTTTAACTTATTTTTAACTAATTTTTTATGTCTAATTTTATGAAGTACATGACCATGTTACTGTAAGATGTAAGCCAACTTTAGAAAAACCATGCTGTATAACAAGGCAAATTTTGAATCCAAACAGGTTACTCAATTTTCTGAGTGTCCGTTGTTTGTTCTAACTTGCCTCTTAATTTTCTTCTTTGAAGAAAGAGAATGTTTTTATATTTGACATGCTTTAAAAATTATATCTTGCATTTTAAAAAATTATTTGACCTCTAAACTAATGTAATAAGATTAATATATGTATCATATATTACACTAGAAAATAACACCAAATTTGTACTAATGAAGTTACCAAATCTAGCATTATGGCAAGGGTAAGGTTCTTTATGTAGTCCTAACACACAGAACTTCAAAACCTTTGTGGAGTCTAATGTAATCACTTCATGTAAATACCATGTATCATATGCTTTTTTAAAAATTAGATTTTTGTCATTCAGCATAATGCTTTTAATCATTTTTAAGTCTTAATTTTATGTCTCAGAGTTTTACTTATATCTTACAAAGAATAAACAACATTAAGCAGACATAAATACTATCAGTCTGTATCGAAAAGCCAAATCAGCAAAAGATCCTAAGTAAATGCGGAAATGTTAGGTGTGTTTTTGGACAAGAGGCAGACTTTTCATTCTTA
Organism: Edolisoma coerulescens; assembly: GCA_013397115.1. Taxonomy (NCBI): domain Eukaryota; kingdom Metazoa; phylum Chordata; class Aves; order Passeriformes; family Campephagidae; genus Edolisoma; species Edolisoma coerulescens. The sequence goes on along the minus strand of VWZW01006122.1, from coordinate 106,037 downwards.
AGTTATTTTGAATTCAATCCAAGTTTTTCATATTCTTCTCTTGGTTAAACAAGGTGTTATCCCTTCGCATGCCTTACATTTTCCCTGTGTTCTCTCAACTTGTTCTGCTATTTGTAATACACTTTCCTAACAAGAACAAAATCAGATATGAAAAATTCTGTTTTTACACAGACTTTTTTTGTTTGTGTGTCACTTAACACACTGTGCCACTAAGCAGACTTCTTCTGTCTCAGAAATTATCTGTTAGATTTAAGACTATATGTTAGAACATGATCTTTTGCTGTTGTGGTTTGATAACTTTAAGAAGACACTGGAAAAACTTTATCTATTAGTCTGCTTTACTTGCAGTTCCTGACATGCCTTGGTATTGATTAGAGATGCGTAGGGCAGTCAAGGCTAAAGTAAGGATAACAATGTCTATTAATTCACTGAGGTAAGCTACATCTAACCAGCAGGGAGCAAGACTATTTACAGCTAGGTAACCATTCCAGCAATACCCTATAAGGCTGAAATTGCTTACATACTGATATCAGAAACACCAAATATAGGTGTACAGACTCATATGCTTTGATACTACTAATGTTTCAGTTATTTTAACTTTTTTTTTTTTTGTCCTAAGGTTGCCTATGTGTCTGTAAGAACGCATATGGCATGCATGTTGGTATGAATATTTAGATATCTGTTATGTCACAGAGTTTACGCTATAATCCAGGCACTCAATGAACCCCTGTGAGATGTTATCTTTTCCTGTACAAATTCCCTTTCATTCACTCCATTCCTCTAAGTGTGAGCAAATGCCTTTCATGACACTGTTCTGTACTGGCCGCCATCTGAAACTTTCGAAACTATGGGGTTTTCTTCAAACAAAATCCTGACAGTTCCTTTAAGTATCCTTGTAGACCATAACTTCAGACGCACAAGGAATCACAACGCAGTTCATTGCACTAGTGGCTGAACATTGTCTCTTCATTCTCATCTTCTCTGCTGAAAAAATAATAATTAAAAAAAAAATATACGCATTACAGCATATAGTATTCTGTTTTGTAAATTTCATGTGGTAGTTAACTCCATTTATGACATTTCGCTAACAATGAAAGTGCAAGAGACCCTTTTCAAATTCATCAGTGATTGCTAAACTCAACAGGAACTTAAATTTTGGAAAAGCTTTATGTATCTTTCATCATTTTCACTTTTGAAAATTTATAGGTTCATATTAATATGTTCACTATATTTTTTTCAAAACCCAATACTTGAAATTGTTCCACCTATGTTTTTATTTATGAAAAGCAATATACTTCAGAAATGAAAAGAGCAATGTGGAAATATTTCTGTGAAAATGTGGATCATCACGGTTACAATGTGCTTTTGAGTAGGCACACTGTAGCATGAAAGCATTCAGCTGATCTGCTTGAATGTTTTTAACAGCCCACTCTTTAGGAACATTTTGACAAGTGTTTCTAGCTAACACTTTATTCTCATTACCATAGCTAGACTGTAATGCAAGGAAGTCTGCTACTCAGAATGGTCACAGCTCAAAACAAGCACAGGAAATCTGGAACACTCAGAATGGAGACTTGAATCAGGCCCTGTATGCATCTTCTACGCTGTGCTCTACCATTTGATAATCTTTTAGTCTCCAAGTTATACACTATCCTATGAAGCTCTCCACACAACTAAGAACAAATTATTTTCCAGTTTGGAATATTATCTATGACCTCATCTGATCATTGCATCACAGATCAATTTTGTGAGTCAAAATCCCTGTCAGTCTATCTCTGTTTGTTGAGAATAAAGATGATTATTCATCAGTTTAAATTATGCCTTTACCTGTCTTCACTTTAATTCACTCTAATTTATTTTAGTATGTGGTATTTTCTTCTGAGAATGGTACTTTCTTCAGTTCATTTTCAATTTGTATGTTGCCTTTGATTTCACACATTAGAATACTAAATGTCTGTGACATAGCTTTACAGAACTGAAAATCAGCTCATTGTAAACGAAATACTCTCTTTCAACACAGGCACATACATCCTCACTGTGGGGTTAATGTATTTAAAACAGTCAGGGTGTTTGCATCCTCCAAACATACATTTAAATAAGATGGACACACGATTCAGGTATTTTCAACTCAAAGAATACTTTTAAATCTATTAGGGGTGAGTGTAACTAGTTGAGAGAGAATGTGATTATATGGGGATTGCCTTCAAGCCATCTCCTGTCAGCTGATGTTCTCAAGTGAATTTCCTAATAAAGTAACTCTGTCTGAATATCTACAACTCTCATGTTATCTTTTAGATCAAGTACCTTTATTCCTTATATTAAAAATTTATCTATGAACATTAGTATAGCATGAAATACACTTTGAATTGTGTAGAGTAAAAGGAGGATCACCTTCTTATTTATAGGAGTTTTTTGACATCTTATTTTAGAATTAATTTGGATAATTCTATAAAAATATAATAAAAAGATAAAATTTAAACTGGCAGTCAGTAGTGTGGTTATAAAATAAAATTCTAACTGACTGAATTGAAGAATTCAAATTTATTATCACACTTGGTACCAGGCAAAAATTGTAGAAATAGTATACGAACTCATTATTTTAAGTTATTCATATATAACTGATGATGAAAGCAAGTAAATGTCTTCAGATGAGAAATCACAATGCTTTGCACATTTTTACAAGTGAAATCACTTCTGATTGAGCAATTACCATGCAGTTTTATGAATTTAAAATGAGCTAATTTCACATAATACATTTTCAACAAAATATAGCCAAAGACTTAAAAATCTATCTTGAAGTGGAACAGTTTTACTCATATCTTGATGATTGCTTATACAAGCTCAGTGGATTCAACTAGCTTTGTAGCTGAAAGAATCACGTTTATGTATTCATGTTAGCATTTACTATACCCAGTTCCCAAAGGAGTAATTAATATCTCAACTTAAATCATCTTTTGCAGATGAAATACTGTTTTTCACATGGCATCTTAAGCTATTACTTTGCACAGGTGTTAGAGGAGCAAAAGGTTCATCAGTTTCAATGTCTGGCACATGTGACTGATGCCCAGGGGACTTAAAGACAACGCTGAAGAAGCCTGCTCTCACTCACTGGTTACACACTTCCGTACTGTTAATGGTCTCATTAGGCAGACTACACAAAATATGTGCCTTTTTAATTGCGGCCTCTCCTACATGCAATTGCCTACATAGATTTGTTACTCTTTGAAACATCAAATAATTTTAAAACCACGGAGTCATTAGGGTTGTCGTATCACCATACTGTCACCAGAGAAACTGCTCTAGTTCAAGATCTGCCTTGGTATTTTTAATTATGTATTCTGAATTATATCACAAATGTGCTATCTGGCATCTAGTTTAAATATTCTAATTCAAAAGAATGGAACAATTTGCTTATTTTCTAATAAGTTGAAGAGTTGAGAGTGAATTTACAAAACAGATCTTTGTAGCAAATATCTTATGTCACAGAAGTTTTGGCTAACAAAAGGTTAAATGTTCCCTGATGTCTCGGTATTCCTTGGTAATATGAAAAAAGTTATATTCAAAATTCTTGAGTAACATCCAGAGTAAAATTCAAAGATAATATGCACATCTACTGTCATTTGTTTATCTATTCAACATGTCCATCTATTCAGGTAAGTAAATTTTTATTATTTTTGTGTTTTTAATTAATGCTGTTACCAAACACAACAAGATTAATTTTTAGAATATTAAAAATCTTCTTTAAACAAAGAGTAAATGTGTGAATTTTCTGCCTCAAACAGAAAGTTTGAGAAAAATAATAAGAAATGTACAACTGAAATTTTAAGGCGTTTATATCTTAAATTTTTAAATAGCTTTACCTACAGCTGCCACGGTTTATTCCAGATAAATAAACATTTATATAAATAAGCATATAGATAAACTCAGAGGTTTTTTGCTAACAGAAAATAAAGAAAAAGAAAACTAATTGAATTTCAAGAATGTTTCGTGTGCAAGTAAAACAGAACCATTTTTTTTTCTTTTTTTTATGTCATTTGAATACTTGGTACAAATGTGTCAAACACTTTTATAGAGTGGGAAGATCATAATTTAAGCTGTCAAAGGGTGAAATTATTTTGAGAGGTTTCATCAGCAGGGGGTTGGAAACAGTTTAATGTAAGAGTGCTTGCAATTAATAGAGTTATATCTAGCCAGAGGGTTGATTTATTGTGCTACTGTTGTCTTTCTTTCTCTTTTCTCCCCAACTCCACCCGCCGCTTTTGGAAAATTCCTTTCATGAATCCTATGTGTCCTCAATAACATAAATCGGCATGAAGAGTTTACAGCAGTCCTAGGTATTCCTTCCTATTTTCTTTCCAGTTATTACTAAATTAAGGCTTTCAGGTCAAATAGGTTTAATTTAATCTCAAGAGTGTGCATTTGGCAGTAAATGAGGACCGTTTACACTATATTTCTGATGATTTAAATTATTTTAAAATTGGTTTTGCATTGTGAGTTTGTGTCTCAAACAAACACATTTTTTCCTCTAAGAGGTGGTGTTCAATTTTATATAGACAAGAAGATTTTTTTGCACTGCACAGGTAATAGGTTTTTATCAAATTAATCAAACCCAGAGAGACAAAGAAAGAGTCTCAATGGAGTTTTCATTAAGAGATTGTGCCAGTTAAAATTCTTGTGTGAATGTTTTTTTATTAGAAATTAGGTTCCCCAGATCTCTCCAGCATATTAGCGTCCTTCCTATTACCTATTAAGTACAGCTTCATTAGTATAATGAACTCAGGTGAGTAGCTCTGGAAGAATAAGTCTCTGAAAATTTAGATTTCTGAAAAACATGCCATTGCTCATTCCACGCTATATTTGCATCTGCTAGAAAAAGTTCCTTTAACGTGGCACCATTGATTTGGTTTCCTAGTGTTGAAAACAGGAGTACTGACAGCAAATGTGTGAGTACTGCTGGATTTCCTGGTCACTTCACCACTCATCTCATTTCTAAAGCACATTCCAGAATTTTCCTCCTGAGAAGATACTTTCTATTTTCAATCAGCACATACAGAGTGATGTAGAATTGAAAGTTTCCAGCCACAACACAAGGAATGGATCTATCCTGCACACCATGCCTACTGGACCTCTTGTTTTTCCCTTTTTGTCCTTTGTTTGTTTGAGTACTGCAATGCATCCTGCACATAGAGGGCAATCCTGAAGTAGGAACTAGACTCTAAACTCAATATTTCAGCATTTTCTAGTTTTCTGCTAAGGGCTTAATTAAGGAACTCACCCAGTCTTCCTGCTGTTAGAAGAAACCTTAGCATGCTTATATTACTTCTTGTCTTATGCCTTTTATAATTCATAATAAGTAACAGTATTAAAAGCTATGGCCAATGCCTTTATTTCAATTGATTATATTAATCATGGTTATTATTTAGGTCTGTGAGAGATCTTGGAAAGAATGGACTGTGGAACTAGGGAAAATACATTAAGGTCAGAGACAAAAATAAAGATTTGAAAAATAGAGCCTAAATTTTTTATGGCTTCACCTTGCAGTAAGCCTACTTGATATTTTTCTGTGATGCATTTAAACAGGTTCTTTTTTTGAGTGACAGTTTAGTTAGCTGATCCCTTTGCTCACTTGCATGAATAAAACCAGAACTTCAGAAACCCAGAATGCGATAATCTTGAGCTCATTGTTCCATAGACCTCAACCACCAGCAGCTGGGTTGAACAACTAGAAATTAGAGACTGCCAGTGAGATAATTTTACAATAATAATGATAGCAACAACTAATAATACCCTAGGAAATTATATGAAATTCATACCACCTAAAAAGATCTACCAAAATTATGTATTTCAAAATGTTTATCTTCAGATGAAGACAATTCAGAAACAAATGAGAAGGAAGAAAAGAATAAAAAGACAGAAGTTAGTTGAATGAGATGCAGAGAAGGCCTTTACAAAAGAAGACAAATTGTTCGATGCTGAAACAAATATCAAAAAAAGGAATAGTCATCATACGATTTTAGGAATGCAGTCATTTAATCAGACAGAAGATGTTAGTATGTTCTATAGTCATAAAACTTTTTCTTTTCCAAATACCAAAAAAAAAAAAAGGGATGTGTCTGATTATTATCAAAAAAGTAATTTCCAAAACCTTGGTGGAAAGTGAGATTGTTTTGTTTCTCAAGCCTTTATTGAGCACCTTTTTATCACTTTACTAGGAAGGCCAGGTAATTTCATACTGCAGGGCCTTCCTGCTTATGCTTCTTTACTGCTCTGCCAGATGGCAACAAGGAACAAAACATCTTTTCAAAGCAAGTGAGGATCAGACAAATGAAAATACATTTATATCCACAGTGTCTGAATGAAATATGATAAGTGATGTCATCCTATATTTTGTTTGGCTGGTTCTTCTTGGGTTTGGACAAAATTTTGTAGGAATAGAACAACAGGTCTATCTTTTTGTTTCTTTTTATTCAGTGCCAATTAGTGGTGCGGATGGAGAAAATCCCAAGCAGATCAAAAGCACTGCTAAAAGACTCTTAGAAGGCCAATCTGTTAAATATAATTATAACCATAAATTAATTTTCTTCTATATACTATATTCTATGTATTACATACTGTGTTCTATATTTTAGAAGTCTCTATGTACCCCAGATCCTCAGATAAGTTTGATTCTCAAGTGGTTTGTTATCAGCACGGATAGTGTTTTGGGATTTCTGTTTCTCCCCTCCCAACCCCGCCACCCCAGCCTCTGATAGAGAAGATTTAATTATCTATTTTGTTTGAAGAAAACCCCATAGTTTTGAAAGTTTCAGTATTCAAAAATAGATAATGAAGTTTAAAGTGTTTTGGGTTTTTTTACTGCAGTACTCTCCAACAAATTCCAACGACCTTCTTACAGTTTCCATCAAAAAGCTCAGCCTCAGTATCTCATGCTCTGAATGTGAATGTAAACTCTTGTTTATAAGGATTATAAATTAAGAATTCCTCCCATTAATACTGTAGTCATTAGTATTGTAGCAGTGATTAGTAAACCCCAATCCTCTTATGATACTGGTAGAAACAGCATATGATAATATTTGCATAAACAATTATTAGATCCATAAATCAAGATCTTTAATGATTTCAAATATGACTAATTCTTCTTGAAGTATTGTATTTAAAATCCTGTGTCTTTTAGTAGAGAAGGTTTTTGGCTTAGTATTTACTAAATGCCGCCAATAGCAATAATAAATTATATCTAGTCACACAGTTGATAATGATATTTTTAGATACCCACGGTTTAAATTGAAAAGATTTAAGAATAACATTTTATAATACTTTCATAAAGACAAAGAATATGTTATTGGTAAAAAAAAAAAATTTTCAGTTTTAAAAAACTGTGCTAACTTAAAATGTTATGTTTTTAGTCGGCGAATGATTAAGAATGATACTTAAGTAATTGATAAATTGCAGTCCATTGTATGATCAATGGCACTTCAGGCTTTGAAAGATGTATAGAACTCACCATAATTATATTTTAGATATTTAATTTTTCATTTATTGTGTCTGCAAATATATTGCTACTTGAATGATAATTTTTCAATTTATCTATTAAAATACTTTTTTATTTTGGTAGCTTTAGTCCATATTGTTAATATTAATACTTTTAAAGTAGGAAAAATAATTATTTTGAAAGCAAAAGTAATATTTTCCACAAGCATAATCTTTTGATAGAAATACTTGTATTTCTATGTATTTCTGAAGAAAACTTGTATTGTAAACTATTGTTTTCTTCAAAAATTTGTGGATGGCATAAATAAAATTTGCATTATTTAGCAGTTCTTACTGAAAATTAAAAATTTTCCCAATTGGCTCTATCATTCTGGGTTATATAATACCATCAAAATACTGTAAACTGTTATTTGAATGCTGCCTGTATCAGATGCCAATTTTTGTTTAAGCTTCACTGCCTCATTACAGCATCCAACAGCAAGGGGAGCTCTAAGACAAGTTGGAGTAAACTGAGAAACTTGAGAGAAGATTATAAATACTGTCAGGAAAAGATAGAGTTTGGAGAAAAGATTTGGAACGGAGGAGGGACATAGCTGTTATTCACCATAAGTGAGGCAGCCAGAGGTGTTTACAAAGTACATGAAAAAGATTTAAAAAGTGTGGGAGATTATAAGAAGCAGCCAAGTGACTAAATAGAAATGATCCAAGGACTTTGAAAAAATCAAACTTGTATCTCAAGTGAGATGTGCCAAATAGCTAAGAAAACCACCTAGATATAATATAGTGGGTAGAGAGTGGTTGAAATAAATAGTAAATCAGATGTAGATTGGTCTATCCAGGATATAATAGCACCTATGAATTACAAATATAATTTACCTTCAAGGAAGTCTAAGCTATATGAAGGGAGATTATACTGACTTTCACTGAAAGGCATGAGGATTGTACTGACTAATTTTGTCTACACAGAAATAGTCTTTCATAAGCATGCCACACTAGTCCATTTTTCCAACATTCTTTTTATTAAGTTCAAGATGGTAACTTCTGACCCAAATCAGAAAAAGACTGTGATCCAGCAAGCACTAGATTTGTAATAGCCTATTAATTGCCATTGACATTAAGGTTCTAATTGAAAGATTTTAAGAATTCATCTTAACATTCTTAAGAATGTTACTTAAGTTTGTATCTAGCATATAGATAAATGAATAGTAGAACACTGAACTATTGATTATACAAAATTACTTGACCTCTACTGATTATGAATTTATTTTGCTCATCCAGCGTATTTTGCCCATCCATCTTTATTTCCAGCCACTGTAACCCATAGAGTAGGATGTAGCAAGGATGTCTTTCTTGATCAAAGACTGCTTTGTTCACAAAGGCCACATACTTTTGCATATGAGAAATATATAAGTAGAGACATTTATTGTATGACTGTAATGGTAGACAAGATTTGTTATTCCAATGTATTACATATACTGTGGATGCAAGGGGCAATTTTTGTTAAGGCAGGCAAGACAAGGGATAGCCAAACCAGAAGCAGAAAGGAGCATATAGCTCTGTCCTGTCCCAGTGCTTGGATCATCAATTAATCCTGAAGATGTACATTTACACTGTAGACCGCTTTGTTGCTAGCAAGTAACAGATGAAACTTCTGAATTTGATGCAACCTAAACATCCTGAATTGAAAATCTAAGAGTTGTTTTCACGAAGAATGGCAAAATTAATCAAAGATTGAGAAACCAGTTAGCATACAGAACACAAGCTGTTAGACTGTGATATTCTGAATAGGTTTAGCACATCTTGACTCAGACCTTTTCTATAACTCCTGCACTCAGCTCAGCTTAATAGTGTCTTTGTTCTCACTCAGACTTCACAGCCCAAGCTAAACAAATCAAGCTCTTTACGTTTCCTTTGTGCTAGATTACATCAAAATAAACTTTTTTCTTCTTCTCAAAACACAATATGTTAGTAATATTATCAAATTCATTGGAAATCATGAGGTATGGATCACATCATGTCATTTATCTTAAGTAAAAGTGTCCATTGGATAAAGAGAAGCAATCTGATAGAAATTAGACTAAATTAATCTGCGTTATTAAAAACTTTTCCAGTGTATTTGATAGTGCTCTGTACAGAGGTCTATCAGATCATGAATTACTTCAGTGAAATTTTTTTTAACCCAAATGTATATTATTAGAATAGTTACCAACCTTGCCCATGAGCTATAAAATATTATGATAGATGTACTAAAATTAGTTGAGCATATTACTAGGTTAATGACCAAACTTGTCATTCTTATAGTGTTTGCTTCTAGTTACATTAAAGGAATTTTTTTGTCTAAGGAAGGGATTCTTTTTGTTTGGTATCTGAAAATTAAATAGATTTCGTTTTCTTTTTCTTTCTTGGCTATGAATACTCAAGCTTGGGAGAGTGAGAAAGGAAACTTGGTTAGAAAGTAGAGTCACAAGTAATGAACAAGAAAAAATAACAAATACTAACCAAAATTAATTTGTCTCCTGTTCAAGTCAAACACTTATTTTGGAATCCTAACATCCTCTGGAAAATATTGTGTGCACTCCTATTTAAGGAAAAAGGACTGTGTTGTTACAAGTCAGGAATGACTTCACAGCAAATATAAGAATTTGTTTTAAACTGTTGGATTTATTAAATAGAAATGACTAGTACTAATCTTACAGTACAGAAGTGTGAGTGGTAAGGAGGATAAAAATATTCAATGAGCTGGTTTTTTTCCCCACAATGAAACATGTTATAGAGAAATGTATATTTAAATTTATACAGGAAAGTATGCCACTTTCCTACAGTTAAACAGGTATAGAGCATTTTGGGCTAATACTTCTAGCTACTAGAAGTTTCTTACCTAATGGTAGTTTCTGATAGATACTGTGGATTGTGACATAAGGAAAAGGCTTAGAGAGAGTTTATCTGAAATTTTATTACATATTTAGAATGTATATACTGCAAAAAATTAATTAGATCCATGCCAATTTTTACCACATGGGAATGTGTCTGTGAATCCCAGTTCAAAATGATCAAATATACATGTTATGTAGGCGTCAGCTCAATAGTAGTCCTAGCTGGAGGATGATGTCCTGGTCACAATGTACTGGCTTGATACAATAAAATAATCCGTGAGACATTTTTAGGAAAATGCACTATATTCTTAGTGTTCCGAGGTGTCAATTTATGGAGATCTTACCATCTACTCTGCAGGTCTGACTTACCTCAGAGTTAAGTCTGGCCTTCATGAAGATGTGGTGATTGTATCAAAAATATTCTCATAGACTAAGGTTGCTTGTTTTGATTGTGCTCTCTGATTTTTTGTTGGTTTGGGGTTTTTTATGGGGGTGTATGTTTTTGTTATCTTGTTTTGTTATCCTTTTATTGTCTCTCTTGAGAGTACAGAAAACATAAAAATTCACGAACATTTTGAGGTGATATTTCAATTCAACTATATTTTGGAATAGATAAGGATTTACTTGATCTTTTCCTTGTTTCCTGATCATAAGAAATATTCTTATAAATAGGAGTGGTAGCAAGTGTAATTCACCAACTTAATTAGGAACTCTCATCACTCTGGTCTGTTTATTTAAACACATTTCCAAAAATCAAAAGACTGAACACTGTTGTTTTACTACATGCCAGCAATCTGATAATTTCATTAATATTTTTAAAATTGATTTTAGATTTCCATTGATGTCATTTGGCATGAAATTCCATATCGGAAGGAATGCACAGAAAAGGGACTGGTGTTTTGACAATTTTGTTATATAACAAACCGAGAAAATCTAAAATAATCTTTCAGTCATGGTCAGGTACCTAATCTGACATTTAAACATAAATATAGATACATTGACAATAACACTGTGACCTGTCCTTCATTGAGGCAGTTAAAGGCTATCAAAATGTTGATAAATATTTTAGTTATGAAAAAGAAAATGAACATGACAATGTGTGAATTCAATCAAAGATAAAGAAGTTAAAGACGAATAGAGCTGCCTATGAGCTGGGTTACCAGGTTGAACCACGTCTGGTTTTGAAATTCACTGTAAAGGTGAGGGAAAAAAATTAATAGGCCCTATCAATTTTCATTTGAGCATTTTAAGCTTTATTCAAGCCTTTTAATTTCTGCAGTGTGTTAGTGTGCTAATTTAATGGAAAATTACAAGGTCCAGATATTTTTTTTTCACAACTTGATTGTGTTATTCACAACCAAGAGAGAATAATTGTTTATAAATTTCTATGTACTTTTAGATATACTTTTTACAGGAGCATGTAGTGATAGGACAAGGGCTAATGGCTTTAAATAGAAAGAGAATAAATTTGGATGTGATATTAGGAAGAAATTTTTTACTGTGAGGGTGGAGACACTAGAACAGGTTGCTAAGGGATGCTGTGGATGCCCCATCAAGTGTTCAAAGTGAGATTGAATGGGGCTCTGAGCAGCCTGGTCCAGTGAAAGATGTCCCTGCCTGTGACAGGAGGCTTTGAACTAGAGGCTCTTAAAGGTCAATTCTAATCCAAACCACTCTATGATGATTCAATATCATAAACTATTTGAAAAATGAAAATATTTTAAAAGATAAGGCATGAAAAAGTTTTGGAAGATCTGCTTGTAATAAATTCCATCATTCCTACTCTCAATTTCTGCAGTGTAGAATTTGTTCTTTGCCTTAGAGTCTTTAACTGACATAAAATCCCATTATATGTGAAAGAACTACTTTAAAAGGTATACATCTTGAGGTTATTTACTCAGGTTATTTTACTCAGTTATTTACTGAGGTTACTTATATTTCTGTTAAGTAGGAGGGGGTTGGGGTTTTTTTTGTTTGTTTGTTTAAAGCCTGATACATTTTATTTTCAAAACGGGATTAATTTAAGACCTGATGAAAAATATATTTTTTCATGTTCTGCCCCACATAAGTAAGCAATCTCCTGTTTCAGTGCTATAAAGCAAGAGAAACTACTGCAATCTAGATAGCCATAACTGAATCCTAACTTTTCTTCGCTGATCTTGGGAAATGCTACCTTGGGCCTCTCTTCTTTCCTGTGAGAGGATTTTCTATAGGAACCCTGTTCCTCCTGAATCTTTTCAGGATTCTTCTACCTTCTCCTACAATATAACCTTTCCAGTTAGCTCAAGTGATGAGTTCAGCCTCTTGCCCTCCAATAAATTTCTTGCTTGCTAATGTATGCCAAGACAGACTTTTCTGGCCAAACCAGTTCTCATGGCTGCCAATTTAGACTCACTGACTTTTGAGTCTGCTGACTTTGAGCACTCCTTGGAGACTAAACTAGTAGGCTTATTTAACATTCCTGTTAAATGTAACTTATCTTGAAAGGTCCGTTGTACCAGTCATAATGCCAGGGAAACTGAAGACTAATTTTTACTTAGTCGTAGGTACTGTTAAGGAAATGGTTACTAGATTTGAAAACAGAAATAAATGCAAACAGTACGGTCTGTGTAGGCGAGAAGCCGATAGAAAATATTATTTGTGATGTTAGAACCAGGATATGCATGTATGTCGCATATCTAGGCAGAGTCTTCCTGCAGAAGAGTAATTTCTTAGAGCAGTATTCCAGAACACAGTTTTCTTCCCTGATGAAGCTGTTGTCAGTCTCTGGAAACACTCCTAGCCTGGCACAGAGATTTGCCTCCTTTTGGCCACTGTCTGCACAACTACTAGCAAAGCCATACCATAATATTCCGTAATATGTAAATACTATCTCTTCCCACTCTCAATGCAGAGTTACTTTTAAACTGAATCAGTGAATTAATTTTATTGGTAGAGCAGACTTCCAAAAAGATGTTATGCACAGAGGGCAGTGAAGTTAGATGTGTAAATAGAAGTCACTGGGGATGAAAAGGCTGAGAACTTTTAAAGAGGGCAACTCATTAAAAACATATTGATAAGTAAACATTCAGAAATTTCTCATCTTTATCATTTTTACTGCCTGGAAGGCTACTGAATGCAAGTGTACTTCTATATCTTTCCCTCTGTTTTCCTCTGCACAGCTGGAATACAATGTCTAGTTCTGGGCTCCCTAATACAAGAAAGATATGTATGTACTGGAGCAAGTCCAGGACAGGACCACAAATATGATTATGGATCTGGAGCATCTTTCATAAAGGGAAAGGCTAGAAGAGGTGAAACTGTTCAGCTAAAAAAGAGTGGTCTCAGGGAGGATTCTATCAATGTGTTCAATTAATTGAAGTAAGAGATTTTTCACTACAGCGATAGGCAAATTTAACCATTGTTTTATGCAAGAGGAGAAGTAAATCTGAGCACTTTTCTTTATGTGTTTTCTACCTGCAGTAGTAAATGAAGTATGGTGAATTTTGTTTCAGTTTCCAGTCATTTCAATTTTTATTTGTGGCTGTTACATATTTATGAAAGTTGCATCATTTTACCCCAAATTTCAACAGTTTAGTATGTAAGAATTCTAGCTTTTTCAGTGTTATGATCAGGAATTTAAAAGAATTTTATGCATTTGTTACCTGTATGGCAAATTCAAGTGTCTCATGAGAGAATAGTAGATCAACATGTTTTGTCCAGTGAGATGTGTAACCAAACAAGGACAAGCAGCTCTATTACAGTTAAGTGACCAATAGTCTAAATTACTACTGTCTCTTTGCTACAATAATATTGACCTCATATAGTCTGACTTCATCCCTAAGTCTTAGATTGTAAAAAAAAAAGAATAATGAGTGTGAAGAAACATGTCTACTCTAATAATGGAATTCATCTCAGATATGTTTGTATTAAACATTTTGCACCTGAATCTAAGCCTTGTTAGCATAAATTTCATTAAGTGCTCTTCTGCTTTCGTGCCAAAGAGAAGCAGAACATATTTCATATTTAGCAGTAGGTTTTACTGGCAGTTCATAGTAGATAATAAACATGCTGAAAATAAGCAAGTCTTGAATCAACAACTGGGAAAAGAATATAACATCGATGGAAAAATTGAGAACAATGATGACAAGCTTTTTATATACAAGTTCACTCTTCCACATCACAAATGATCAAGAAATATTAAAGAAACAGGGCTTAACATCAGTGGAGCAAAAGCAATCAAAAGAATTACATAGTAAGCTTATACTAGTGGTTGTTTTTTCTGTTTGTTTCTTTTATAATAGCTGTGGTTTTTCTCTCCAGTCTCCTGAAAATTAATGGCAAGTTGTTTTCTAAGATACAATTACTGACTGTGTGGACCGCTAACTGAATCTGACAGTGCTTTGTAGCACTTTCCAGCCACTTGTCAGTGTTGGAGTTTTTTGTTTGTTTTATCCTTTTCTGTGAGCATTTACTTCCTATTTTCCTAAAGTTTGTGTTATGAATAAAATTTGGCAGGCATTTGAAGACAATGTCTTGAATTCAAAGGCAGCAGGAGACCTGCTTTAATGAGCAAGAAGCTCCTGACTGAACCCAGATGCACAAGGAAGATACAAGAGTTAGAAGCAGGGGAAGGTAACTCAGGAGAAGTCTAGAGATGCTGTCCTGTCCTGTAGGGATAGGGTTAAAAAAGCCAAGGCTAATCTGAAGTTAAAAATTGTGAAAAAGACAAAAAAAAGGATTCTACAAGATTCAAACCTGCAATTTTATTAAAATAGTTGAAAAGATGGGGGGAAAAAGGACCTTGACAGCAATACTATTCTGAGGGCCTAATTGTATCCCTTCTTTCCTTCTCTTTTTCTAATTGTTTTAAACAAATTGCCTCTACTTTGTTCCTGCATTATTCCCCATGCTTGCCAAGCCTGCTAAGAGTCTCGTAAGAATTGAGTCAGGTTTTCAAAAGACTTCTGAAAGTGAAGAAGGAATGTTGTCCTACAAGATAAGCTCAGAGAGGATAGATTTTTTTCTTGAAGGATATCATCTAGAGATGTATCAGACGGAGAAATTATCATGTATATGACGCTGTGTTGTATGTACACTGAGAAAAATAGTAGTAATTTCAAATTAGGGGAGCCTGATAATTTGAGAAGCACAAAATATATTTGCAGTTGTGATAAACTCAGTTTTTAGTGGATGTTTTTACAAAGAAAAGATCTAGACAAAATCTTGAAATAAGGCAAACAGGTAGCCCAAAAATAGGAGGAATATTATGTTTTCAATTTATAGGATGATAGGCTAATTTGTTTTAAGGGATCTGGGGTCATCTAATCTAACCTCCTCCTCAGATTGGGTTATTTGAAGCAGGTGCTCAGGGCCTTGTCTAGGTGAGTTCTGAGCACCTCCAAAAACTTGATACCTTAGGTTTTAACTTTTATATTTTTCGAATCCTCTGTTGCCTAGTGTGTAACTCTGAAGTTTCTTGTAGCCTGTTAACTTCAGTTCTTTCATGCTAGTTAGACCTAACAAAGCCTCTCCAAGCTTGCTCTTCAAGGACCCCCAGACTGTCCTAGGCCCAAAATGTGTAAACCAAAATCTTAGAAGGGGGGTAAACTTGGGGAAATTGCATCATTAACTGGGGTTGTAATTGGAGAATTAATCCTGATATGCAAATGGACCAAACTTATAAAAGTGTGAAGAACTCGTGACCTATCGTCCATCTTGGGTGTAGCCTTGGGCCTGCCCACGATGTACCTTTGAAGGCCTTTCAAATAAATACCTAGCTTTATTCCCTTATTCCTGTCTCGTATCTGTTTCTTAGGTGGCCATCTCAGGCATCAAACTGAGATCCCAAGACCTCACACAGTCATTTTGAATAGCCTGTTCTAGTGTTTGATCACCATCAGGGAGAAAAAGTTTCATCACAGAACTTCTTCTGGTGCCTGTTGACCTTTTGGAATATATTCATGTCCTTGCTTACAACAGTGCTGGGAAATCGAGACAGGTTCCAGTAACAGAAGAGGAAACTTGGTCTGATCTGGAGCCTTCTTAAAAGGCTTGCACTTGTGTAAGCAGAGGAGAGAGCTGAGAGAAAGAGGCAGAAGAGAGTGGTGTCAGTAAACAAAAAATGGTAGAATTTAGCAGGATTCAAATATATTCAGAACATATCATGGTTTATTCCTCTGGTAACCCTACAAAAATCTAACTATACTTTTTAATAATCACTTTATTCTTTCAGGAAACAAGACTGTTATTTTTTTTAGAGACCTCAAGAGTGAACTGGCTTTTTCTCTTTGTCCTGTCACTGTTAATTACATTGTAAGAAGCAACTTCACTGCAGTAAATGCACCAAGAAAGTTGTTCTGTAACTTTTGCTCAGTCATGTATGCTTCTTCCTATAGGTCAGCCTGTTAAAGTAGAGAATAAGATGTAGAAATGTCCTTTTTTTCAGAGATTCCACTTCAGGAGCAAGCAGTAAAACATATTTAATGGCATTCCTCAACAGCAATTTGTTGTATAAGAAAACTGACATTGATTTTTCTGACGAATATGCCTCTCTCTCTCTCTCCAGTCTTCCATAAAAATCAGTACCATTAGCAAAAGGATTGAAGATGTAAAGCAGAGCATACACAAGTGTAAAATAAGGTTAGCCCTTCAGTGTCTAGTCCCTTTTCATTAAGGTATGGAACCATTTACTTTCTGTGACAGGTGATAGAATCTGGGGTTTTTTAATGGAAAATATGTACTGTATTAATGTGGAATCTTAGTTGTTAAAACAAATTATTGCTGGTTTTATTTACTTAATATTTTATGCATGACAAAATTGAAATTTTTTTCTGCTGGCATGTAAACTTTTGATAAAACTAAAATAAAAAGCTTAAAGAGAACAGTATACATTAGCAATATTTGTATAACTTGTGACTTTCAAGACTCAATTTTTTAATGAGAAATTTTAACAGACAAAAATTTTTTACACTTTTTTACTATTACAAGATAGTAATATTTTTTTAAGAAACTAAAATGAGAAATAAATTTATGCTCCAAATTGAAATTTTTTTTGTTCTAGCCATAAAATATTTTTAATCTGTTCAGTAAGATATTAGACTGCATTTACCTTTTACCATATACTTTCAAATATTTCAAGTCTGTTTTTCTATTTTCTGCTGACTTATGTTTTCTAGTGAAAAATACTCATGACATGATTTCCAGGAGATAAATGTGAGCTATACATCTAGTCATAAATGTGTGTATATAAAAATATATTTTAGCCATGAATGGGGAAATGAAAAAGGAATCTAGGGTTTTAATGCAACGAACAATATTCTGTCTTACTCTTTCAAGGGTAAATTAGGCTAATACTAAAAATTATTTAATAAATTTTGAGCACGTCAACCAATGAAAATTAATTGGTTTTTTGGTAAGACTGAAATACTTTGTAATGAAAAAGATTTCACAACAAAATGTTTGCACATTTTTCATGCTACTTCCATAATTGCAACAGTTTTTTACCCCTGATTTTAAATGTATCGTCAATTTGTATGAATACAAATGCTAAAAATATCTTCAGAAATTCCATGTACTCTAGGGCAGCTGTGGGAAGGTTTTTGTCATGTTCACGTACTTGAGTATGTTGAAATAGCAAGGCACAAAGGTGATTTTACCTTAACTTCCTATCCATATGGACAGTGAATTTTAGAACAACTGAACAAAATTTCACAGCAGTACTTGGAGAAGGATGCTTTATTTTTTTCCAAAATAGCTTATAGACCACAATTTTGGATGCAGTACATTCCTACCTGTAGACCTAAAGCTATTCCCAGTTAAATTAAGTTGAAGAATCTGCAACCAACAGAATGTGGATCTTTAATTTTTTAGTTCTCTTGAACAAATGTTCATAGAGTCATAGCGTAGGACGGTTTGGGTTTGAATGTAACTTTAAGATCATATAGTTCTAATCCCCCCTGCCATGGTCAGGCACACTAGAACAGGTTTTCCAGGAGATGCAAAAGCATAAAGTAATTACACAGGCAAAGAAATGTGTGAAATAACTTGGCAGGAAACAAACCCCTTAGAACAAGCTTAGTCCTTCCATAATAAAGACCTGTAGGCAGAAATCCTGTTCCCACTGCAGTAAATGACATAGTTTAAGTTGGATTTTTCCATGTATCAAAATTAGGATCTTCCTATTACAGAAGATCAAAACAAGCCAAAACTGGTTTTGTAGGAGTGTTTAGCAAAATCAAATTCTATTAAGTCCTGTAGTTTCCATTTCTTTCTTTGCAAAAAGGTTCTTATTCTTTCTTAGTTATGTAATCACAGAAGTGCTACAGGCACTGCTGATGAGCTCAGCTTTGGCTAGCAGGTTCAGAGGTGACTGGAACTGGTGGTGCAGTGGGGACAGCTCCTAATGTCTTTCCAGAGCAACCACCCCTGCATACCACCCCTGCTACCAATAGCTTTTCACATAAACCAAATACACACGTGCCTAGAGGACTCAGTTCACTGGGGCAGGTATAAAAACGTCCAAGTCTTTCCAATTGCTGGCATTCAAACCTCTGGCTCGTACACATGTACCACACACACCCTGGCCGCACCAGCTGTCGGCTCCAAGAATTACAGCCCATGTGATCCGTTAACTCTTCTGCAGTTGCTTGCAGTTAGACCTTGCTGCCCTCATACATAGCACAGAGATTAAAAAGGGAAAATAGTTAAGGAAAGGATTTGATAATACTTCAGGTATCAGGCATAAGGCTTGGTACTGACTAATACCTGCTTACATGCAGAGAATTGCATTATGTCTTCTCTGTATTTTCACATCCTTTTTCCCTGCTCAGTCCACCCTGATTCAAGTCCTTCCTCATCTTTGGTCCTTTCAGTAAATATCCCATAATAAATTTTGTGATAGGCTGTCACAATGCCCCTTCTGATGCCCCATAAGAAGTTTCTTAGAGTCCCTCAAGACTCCTTAACTATCTCATAATATTTTGATAATCATGTTCCAGCTCTCATCAAATACTAAGTCAGACTGACCCTTCCAAGGCTGTGTCAGGTTAGTGATTTGTTTAATGGCCTGTCAGTCAGTGGCTGAAGAGTTCTGGTTTTTGTTATTGTCTACATCATCACCTGCTTCTTAATTTCTGTGTCTCTGTTTAATTTCTGTTTCCTTGCTTTTTGTTATTTCTTTTATACTAAATAGTCCTTTGCCAGGTAACATAGTGCGTTAGAATGTTCCACAGACCCTTATAAATATTCAAAGCTAAAGGAATATTAACACATGAAAATGGGAGAAATAACTTTTAAAAGAAGAACATTAAAATAATAGGACAAGTAGCTTAGCATCAGCTAAATTTTTATGAATGAAAACTACTTCATGATGAGCAACCAAATTTACTTAGAATTATGAACCACATAACTCATCTGAATAGTTCCTGTCATTTTTGTGAGTATTAGGAATCAGGAGTTTTGATAGACATAGCTTATGTTGAAATAGGGAAGATAAATACAAAAAACCAAGAATAGTTCAACCTAATAGAATTAAGTTATATAAGTACAGAAAGTAGATAAAAAGCCAAGTGTTGAAAAGAGATGAATTCTGCCCTCTATCAACATTGCAAAATAATGAATATATCTTTTTGAGGTTTTACCTCAATTTACAATCTTCAGAGTAGCACACATGTAATACCATCAAAATTTCATGGGCACCTAAACATAAGAAATCTCTTGTAAAAGTCTCTGGATATCAGAAATACAAAGAAGGAACATGGAAGTTAAATAACTTAATGAATGTCTGAAACAAATTTGTGACTGCAAATACTTTGGCAGTCCATTGCTGACTTGGCATGACAGACGATACAGGATTTCACTGTAGGTCATTGAAAGATAACCAGAACACGTATTTTGAAATTGGACGGTGTCCTAGTTTTGACCAGGACAGAGTTAATTTTCTTGTGGTAGCTGTGACAGGTGGCGCTTGGAGCAGGTGGGCGCACCTAGGTTGTTATTCTACCCCACTCACATCGTCTCCAGGGGATGGAAATAAAGGATTCTCACTCCCAGGAAGGAAGGGAGTGCAGAAGGTACAGGGTCTTTGTCTCGGAAAGCCACACAGCACTGGTTGAACTCTGTGAGCATTTTGCCCTCTTCTATACACTGTTGTGATTAGGATTGCTGCTGTTGCTGTCCGTTCTCTTATCTCATTGCTGTTTCCATTATTTTAGTTACATTTATATGAAGTTTATTTAATATTAATTCATAAACCAAAAACTGGCCTATGTCACATACTGAAAAAAAAGTCATGTCTCTATAAAATAATATAATCTTATTTTAGAACCTTTCTAAAATGGGACGGGTTCTTATAGATCAAATAAAATGGAAAAGGGGCTAATTCAGCTTCTACAACTGTGAGACAAGTTTTACTCTCAGGAGAATATTGTCACTGAAGGACAAAGGTAGAGGTACAAGGGAAATATATTCCCCATACTGTATTTTTCCAGGTTCTTACAGTCTTTGTCTTAATAACTTCTTCAACAGAGATTATTGCTTTCTGTTTGAATAGCCCTTGATGGACGTTTTTTTTAATAAATGTCTAATTCATGTGAAGCCCATTGATACTTTAGGTCTGTGACATCCAATGGCAATTAATTCTGCAATTTAGTAAGAAAAAAAATATATATTGTTTCTTTTAGAATGCTACTGAAAATTTCATTTAAGGACAATCCTTCTAATTTTCTAAGAAATAAAATTATGTCAGATTCCATAATTATGTATGTGTCCTCATTCAGCCCTTTCCTTTTATTATTCAGGTGAATGTTCCTAGATTTTTATCAACATTCTCTTCCAGGATCCCTTTTTTTATCATTTCTAGCTTCTTTTGTTGAACCGTTTCCTTCTTTTGGTGACCAGAATTGCGTGTAATGTGATTATGAATCCACACATTTTACTTATGTTTCTTATTCTGCATTCTGTTCCATTCTTGAGGCTTCCTGACATTCCATTTGCCCTAGAGGCTCCTCGAGCAGAAAGAAATTTCTTTGATAGAACTCATAGAGAGTGGTGGCTCTGTATTTCGAATGTTTCTCTCTGAAATGAAGCATCTTCTTTTTATGTGTATGAAATGAATAAAAACGAGTATTTTAGTGGTTTGGGTATAGCTGTGTGTACATATATCTAAAAGATGCATAGCATATGTAGCATAAACCGCTAGATACACAGCACAAAAATCCTGAAAGAAAGAATCTATGCTCCTGGGCCTTTGCCAGTGTCATGAAAAGTAAGCAGTTTGGCTATACCATAATTTCCAAAACTTCCAATTCTTCTGTCAAAATCTCTTCCCAAAATATTTAATATTAGCAATGGATAATAATATTGCAATGGTATTTAGATACTACATTTCTGTTTAGTGAGTAAAATAATATATTATTTAAGACGGGAACTTCTACCTGTGTGACAAAGATTGTTGTCAGTGTTTCCAGTTACAGTTACTATTGTAGAATACCTCCTGCTAAAACAGAGTTTTAGCTTTCTGATTTTGTGTTGAAATGCTTTAAAGTTAATCCTTTGACACAGGACAAAAAATTAATTCCTCAGTATCAAGGTCATCTCCATACTCTTTTATCAGTAGTATAATTATTTTTATGCTTATATAACACATGTTAAGGGAACCAAGCTTAAATAGCAATTTCTGAGATCTATATTGTAACATAAAATTGATTTCATCACTGAATACCCCATTAAGAATTGCAGTGTTGGGTTTTTGACATCATGAACCCCTTCCTCTTGTTAGATAATGTTATTCATTTTTAATAACATTTTATATTTTTGAGGGATATTTCTACCCAAGGGTATAAATTTTACACATTAAATTTCATGTATACTGTCTGAAATTATTCTTCTGTGATGTATTAAGATTGCAGTTCCAGTCTCCTAAATCATAATCAAGTAACTTATGTAACATAATTATGTAACTTGTCCTATCCTGCAAAGTTCCTGATTCACTACACTATGGCTTTGTCTAAATAATTATTAAAAATGTTAGAAATTATGATTTTACCATCAGAATTTTATCTTTCTAACATACATAAAATTGATACCTTTCGGACAGACATACCATATTTCATTTTTCCCTGGAATTCATAGATTAGCCAAAATGTAAGGTGTCTCTACATTAATTCCTGTGAAATTTTGTCTGAAGATTTTGGAAAACCGAAACAGAGAGTATGAAATTCTGAAATGTGAGTATCTGTGATTAAAAATGTTAGGTAGTTCCCATCAATGATATCTTTCCAGAAGCTGGTTCTGAGGAATCGGTGTTATAAGGTACTCATGACTGTCAGAGAGATTTCCTACAGATTCTTTGTGGTTTGGATTATTTTTATTTTTTGTCTTCTATTCTGTCTTCCCATGCAGCTATGTAAAGACACAGTGTCAGGAATGGGGAAAAGCTACCTTAATTCATTGCATGAGTTAATATGGATGTGTTTGAGTTTTCGAAACTTTTTAGGTTGAATTAGAGAACAAAAGTGGAGTGGAGAGAACAAAACATTCTGAAATTATATATTCCATTCTTAAGGGGATGGGATTGAGATCAGTGGTGTTTAATATCTTTGCTGCTGACCTGGACAGTGGTGTTGGGTGCATCCGCGGCAAGTTTGCCAACACCAAATGGTGTGGTGCATTTGACATGCTGCAGGGAAGGGATGTCATCCAGAGGGACCTTGATGGACCTTAGAGTTGAGCCTGTAGAATCCTCATGAAGTTAAAAAAGGCCAAATGCAGAGTCCTGCACAGGGGTCAGGGAAATCACAAATACAGTCTCAGAGGAGAATGGATTGAGAGTAGCCTTGAGAGAAGGACTTCAGGGTGTTGGTGGATGTTGGCAGCTCAACACGATCTGCCAATGTGCACTTGCAACCCAGAAAGCCAACCACATCCTGGGCTGCATTAAATGAAGACTGAAGAGAGGGAGGTGATTCTGCACCTCAACTCCATTCTTGTAAGCCCCTACCTGGAGCGTTGTGTTCAGCTCTGGGGTCCTCAGCACAGGTGGGATATCGACCTGTCAGGGTGAGTCCAGAGGAGGGCTACAAATATGATCAGAGGGCTGGAGCACCTCTTCAATGAAAACAGACTGAGCTGGTTGGGATTGTCCAGCCTGCAGAGGAGAAAACTTGGGGGACGGCTCATATCAGTCTTCCAGTACCTAAAGACCTACAAGAAGGCTGGGGAAGGACTTTTTACAAGGACATAGAGATAGGACAAGGAGGAATGGATTTAAACTAATAGAAGGTAGGTTTAGATTAGATATGAGGAATAAAATCTTTACTGTGACACTGGTGAGNATCAGAGGGCTGGAGCACCTCTTCAATGAAAACAGACTGAGCTGGTTGGGATTGTCCAGCCTGCAGAGGAGAAAACTTGGGGGACGGCTCATATCAGTCTTCCAGTACCTAAAGACCTACAAGAAGGCTGGGGAAGGACTTTTTACAAGGACATAGAGATAGGACAAGGAGGAATGGATTTAAACTAATAGAAGGTAGGTTTAGATTAGATATGAGGAATAAAATCTTTACTGTGACACTGGTGAGACACTAGAACAGGTCACCCAGAGAAGTTATGGAAGCCCCATCCCTGGAGGTGTTCAAGGCCAGGCTGGATAGGGCTTTGAGCAACATGATCAGTGACCCTGTCCATGGCAGGGGGATTAGAACTACATGATCTTTAAGGTCCTTTCCAACCCAAACCCTGAGAATCCCAGGACCAAAGAATATATAAAGATTCTAAGTTATTGGACATTATAGATGAATTTCATGAACAAAAATCTTACCAAAAAAATCCTGTTTAATTAATTTCAAGTTTCAGTTTTCCACTCATGTTGATCCTCCAGTGGTAATTTTATCATTTTGTATACGAAGAAACAGAAATGAAAGAAGCAAGAAGATCATCCAAAACATGACATAGTTAGAAGTGACTTCTAAAAATGAGTTCTGAATTTTGATGAGGAAACAGGACATGCAGTCAGTTTTTAGCTTTTTCTAAAGCACAACTGCTTAAAATGGACTCTATGCATCCTCAATGTTTTTTTTTTTGGCCTTCAGTTCAGATACTCTGAAGCTAAAATAAAAGTGCTATAATGGCAAAGCCAGACCATTTAGTTTGTTTGTTGTCTTACTTTTTAAATTGCCAGCTTATAAGGCAATTAAAATACAAAATCACAGCAAGACTGAAACTATTTCAGCATTAGTAGCTTGAAGTCAAAGAAAATATAAAAAAATGTATTTCTTATCATTTGGTCATGTAAATAATATGCACCTACTCCATCTAAGATGACTGATGTGGGTTTCTCCAAACTACATCTATATAGTAATTTTATTTTCCACAAATTATGATGTCATCTTCTCCTATGCTTCTTGGTCCTTTTCACAAACAAACAAAAAAAAGTACTGGTCTTATTTGTTCTTGGCATTTGTTCTTAATTTTATTTTTGTAATCAGGACTTGTTTTTTCCAGACATCTGTCTTGTTTATTCTTCAGGATTATTCTAGTTCAATCAGTCAGCTACTCACCTGCTCAATCTTACACATATTACTACATTTTCCTGTACCCTTTTTATACAACCACAGGTTTCCCTTTTCTCCTTTGGGACTATGGATATTTTGAATGTATTTATGCTTAGCTCTTACAAAAGGTTATTAGTTTTATACAGTAGTTACTGGTTACAATGTTATTGTAATGTTACAAAGTGATTACATTATCTGAGTGTTTAAGTCAAACACATGATAATATTTTTTTTAATGTGTTTCTGTTTCATCAGAGCAATAAGCCTTTGCTTTGGCTGCAATCACCTACTCCATGATCTCGGACAAAACACTTCATATTTGTCTCTTTCCCGTATCAGTTTCTATGTCTAATTCCCAGGCACATTACAATTTACATGAAATTTCTGGAGCAGACTGTTGGTCAACAGTTGCTTGTAGAGTGTCTGTTAAAGTAATGCAGGCCAAGCATTCCTTACACTTCAGGTATTGGTATTTATATGGTTAGTACATTTTTTAACCTCCTAAAAATCTATTGATTCTGCTTTATGTACTCGGCTATTTCATTTTGTTTAATGCTTTCAAAAGATTTTAATCCCCCTCATGTTTTCCTTTCTTCAGTAATTGAGAATCCATTTCTACTACCAAATGAGAGGCTCAATTTTATTTCAGTCAAGTATGAAGGACAGAACATGGAAACTTCATGCTTTTCTTATTATTTGGGTTATTTCATACCTAGCCTCATAACAGTCTTTGATCTTGCTAGTGTAATATTCTTGCACTATATTGGGGATGTGATGAAAGAGAATCGCCTAATTTAAAATAAGTGGCTCCCCATGCACAGGTAATTGGGTCTAAATAATTTTGGACCCACTTACACCTTGCAGCTACATCTATCAAAATGACTCAGGGGACTTTCACAGAGTACTGAATAAAACTAAACTCTTCTAGTGCACTGGTTAACAGTACTATCAGAAAAAGAAGATTGCTAGAATGTATTAGTTATGTCTCATCATTGATCAAGAATATGTAGGTTTATGATTTAAATAGCACATAAAATATAATCCCTTGAAGAAGAAGAAAAGAAGTGAAGTCTGAGCATCATTAAGCAAAAAGTGTACATCACAGAAAAAAAGAAGTACACTTTCTTCTAATTCACCTAATCTGATCTTCCTCAGTCCACAAAATAAAATAAAATAAACCAGCATAACTTCTTAGATCTGTATTTTATTTTTTTATCTAGTTCAAGTCTGCTTTTTGCCTTTGGAGTGCTGACACATTCATCTGAGCCAGCAGATGTTTGTGCAATTTCATTCTTTTTCATCCTTTTTCTCCATCTTTCTTGTATATATAATAACATTCTTCTCCTGGCATATTATGTTGTCTTTTGCCCTTTCTATCCCCTTCTACCTATCTCTGTATTCCAGACTCCTAATTACCTCTGTGCCCATCATGCTGTCCTAATTTCTTAAACTTTACTTCTCCATTCTATTTCTTAAGTGCACTCTTCTGTCCTTCAGTTCTGCCTTCATTTGAATACTTGAGTTATTCATTTTTCCCCAGCCTGAGTTTGGGATTGAAAATAGGCTGAAAAATTTACAAGGATATAGCCAGTTCTTGCTAAAATTAATCCTTCATTGAAATCACAGTATTTCTGAGGTTTTTCTGTTGCATATAAAATATTATTTGTTTTGAAGGTGTAAAAGAAAGAAAACTGTATTGCAAATCCTAACAAGATACAGACTCTCTAGCATGATTCACTTCTCTAGAGGATTATACTATCAATGCAGCATAATCAGCTTTTTAAACAGGTTACAAAAAATCAACTGCATTTGCTTTTTCAATTGGGCATGATTTATATGGTGCAGTGCATGACACACTAGGTAGCCTATACTAAAGTAAAGGAGATTATAGAGTTCAAGTCCTTAAAACCATTTTAGGTACACTAAATAAACATTTTTCTTAGACTTGAAGGGAATCTATGATTCTGCTGTTCATATCATTAAGCTTTTGGTAGTACCATTAAGACAATAAAGTGAAAAACAATTAAAATCGTAATAAAATATATTATTCTAGACCCTGTTTCAGCAAAGCTCTTTCACATGTGCCTAGCTCAAGTCATTTAAATGATCTCAAAGATTTCAAAGTTAAATATAAGTGTAACTAGGTCTATATCTCAAGAAAGAAGTTAATGAAAATTCCATGTCTAAACATGAAGCTTAATCTTCTGTGTAGGATCTTAATAGACTATGTATGTAAAGGTTGAAAAGAAAAGCATATCAACATAAAACAATATATTGATAAATTACTTTTCTGAAATAGAGGTCATGAGATGACCATCTTTTATCAACTGTGATATTCAGTCAAGGGCAATTTACTTAGGTAGAGACTCAGGGTAGCAAAAGATACTCAGCTGATTTACTTCTGTGGCGGAAGAAAGGAAGGGGAATATTATCTGCTATAATTTCAAATTTTCCTTAAAAGCCAACTGACAATTTTTTACTGTGTTCCAATAGTCTAGCCAATACTGGTAGCTGCTAGCATATGAACAACAAAGCTAATGGTTTTTCAACGTGGACAGTAATTTTTTTATTCGAACGGGAAATCAACTTTTCATTTGGAGTAAGTGGCATAAGTCATGTATAGGATAAAGGATTGCCCTCGAATAAAACTAGTAAATTAATATTTTACTGATTTTGCTTGCTTTTCAAGATTTATCATGACTGTATTCAAACACAGTAGCTAAACTTTTTGGAAAATAGCCATACAAAAATTGTTCAGAATACTCTGACTGACAGGAATATTTGATTTGAGAAAATTGCCTCTGTGAAGAAGGCTCAGCAGAGGTGCAAATGTTTGTAGACTGATGTGCCTTTCAAACACTAAGAATAGATTTGTCCATAATTGTAGATTAATGAGTCTCGTGTTATTCCTATGAATTAAAGCATGTGCAGTTGAAATCTAAGAAAATGGAAACTGTATCATGACTTTGTTATATGACAACCTTACTGATAAAATCTAATACAAGTGTTCATAATGTCAACATGATACACCCTTGCTGAAGTTCTTTCCTTGGCTGGAAAGTGCTTCTCTGTGGCAATTACTGCCTCAGGGAATGTGTATAGCAGTTGTATTCATCGATTAAAAGACAAATCTTACTCATTGAAATACAAATCAGGTCTTTTATATCTATCAAAGACACTTAATATTATAAAATTTCTTCAGGGCACATATTATTTCATGTACTTCTAAACTCTTCACCAATCTAATAAACTGATCCTCCACAATTTGTAAGGACTACAATAATTCTTTTCAGACTGTGTTCAAAACTAGAAAGGTCTTCACATGTATATTTAATAAAGAAACAAAATGGTTTTTAGAAAAAAGCAGATATTTGATTCCTTTTTTATGAATAAGGGCAATTACAGTTAATTCTACTTCCTCTTTCTGCTCTCTCTCTCCCTCGGTATATGAATCTGGAATGCCTCATTATAAAAAGCATAGGATGAAAACTTATGTGCTAAAAA
Source organism: Edolisoma coerulescens (assembly GCA_013397115.1). Lineage (NCBI taxonomy): Eukaryota > Metazoa > Chordata > Aves > Passeriformes > Campephagidae > Edolisoma > Edolisoma coerulescens. Next base: position 77,642 of record VWZW01006122.1, on the reverse strand, counting down.
GTCTTGAAAAAAATGAGCAAGGCTATATCCATCTAAACTTAGTGCTGTTTTTAATTCAGATGCTGGAATTGCAATGTCTTTGCACTTTTCTTCCTATTAGTTGTTAACACCTGAAATTTTGGAGATTTTTTTGTTTCAATTCCTGTATCAAAGACCTATTTTATTATTCTATTTAAAGGTAGCATTTCTTGCAATTATAGAAAAATCTGTTATTTCTCAAGACAATCTTAAAATTACAGACAAATATATTCAAATGCTGACTTTAAATTTGAGGGATTCTTTTTGTAAATTTTAAAACTCCTCATAAATTTAAAAGGATAGTAAAAGTATGTTCTGGGATTTATTTCTGTATTATGGGCATCATACGTGCTGTTGGCCTTATTAGTTAAAATTTCCAATTATTGATTATATATTTTTTAAATCTAAGACTTCTGCCATACTTGTGCATACTTGCAACACTCTTGAAGTACCCGATGTTATTAGACCACGGCTTCTGTCTTGAAGAGTCTGAGATACGGCTGCTTGAGGCTAATCTTTTACAACATTTGTGTTAACTTCCCTGAATTATGAAAGCCTCAGCTTTTCACATTTTAAAAATATTTGTTTGGGTTTTTTTACTAAAATAATGTAAACATCTACTAATTCTGTCCTCTTTACTATCATGCTCCTGTTTGGATATGCTGTTCAGAATATAGAGGTTTCTAACATAACTCACTGATAAAACTCCACAGGCTGCTGAAAGGGTCTAACAAGCCTGTGCTGTAACATCATGGAGTGAGGGTTTGTGGAAAGCAAGTTATAAGGTAGAATAGGGAATTATATGTCTCAAAACAGATTGTTACATTTTGATGTCTCTTTTTATGTAGAAAAACATAAATATTTTTCTCTAAATTTGGATCATTGTGCATTAATTAAATTTGAGGTATGATTTAACACTACAACAAAAACTGTAAACTTTATAAATGGTGATTGCTGTCCTGAAAACCGATGCAGGAAAGCCCCCCAAAACAAGTGAATATAATTATTGGAGCAAACAGCTATTTAAAATGCCTAAATTGTATTAATTGGGAAAAATCCACTAATGATTTAGTGGTTTCAATCAGTGAAAATCATATTCTTCATTTTTGAAATACTGATTCTGATAACAAGAGTGTTTTCAGTGTATTTTTGTATCATTTTAATATCTTTTTAAATCAAAAGACTGAAGATCGAGTGTAAGTTACATTTAGATGACATGCTTAAGTTTCTCTCACTGTATGTATGATAGAATACGAAGTTATGGAGATCCACTTGCTACTTAGGACACTTTGATGTATTTCTAAGGTAAATATTATGTTTACTTTCTTCTTCCAGTGATTTAAATAGACAAACATAATTTCTGGAAATTTATAGAATGCGAATTCAAGTCCAGAGCTTTACTCAGAAATCAACCCTTTATTCAGCTTAACGAAATTTTACTGTTTGCTGTTCTTCAGATAATTCCTTTCCTTGTCCCTAGTATAAGTTTTTATGAACGTTATTCATATGAAGGTTAATTGCCAAATCCTTTTTAGGAAATGAATGCTAGAAACAGTAATAAACTAAGCCTTAATGATAGAAAAGGAAAGTGATTACAAGAAAAATAGTGAAACAAAGCAGAAGGGGATAATGCTGTGGGAGGAGAAATACTGGTTAGGAAATAGTTTATATTAGTTGATAAGTGAGCAAATGGAGGAACTTGTGATTAACTGAAGAAAGAAAACATGATAAGAAATTTAGAACTTTCTAATAATTAAGCACTCAAGGATGCTTAATGATTTTCAGCAGCTGTTCACAGACACTGTGCACTTTGCTGTAGTTATCTGTTCATGCAAGAGATGGATTCTTGTTTTACAAATACATGCTGCTGCTTTTGTTACCCTAGGGAAGAGAGAGACTGAACCCAGCAGAAAAATCCATCTGTAAACGCATATTCTAGTGATCCATTAGTAATGAACCTGCTCCATTCAATAATTTTAACTAAAGCAATCAATGTTTGAACCATTTTTTCTTTAATCATGACATATCTCATGGAAAAGCCTGAGGGTATTCTGTTGTCTGAATTTAGGCCAAGGTTCTAAGCTAGGTTTTGTTTTGCCAGTGTCCATTAATAATTCAATTCATTAATGCCCTGGACATTTCAATATAATTGTTAACAAGAGCTTCAACCATAGGAATTATATTTTCTGATTTTATAGCAGTTTATAAAAACACAATCTGAACACTATATAATTTTTACCTGTATACAATTAATGCTGACAGTATCCACCAGAGTTCCTAATCCAGACATTTATTTTATATTTTTTATTCAGATCTAAATGTTCTGTTTTATAAAGTTGTGTCTTATCTTTCCAGAGAGTGTGCCAATTTCTTAAGGAAGTGTGTTTTTAACCATTCTAAACCTTTGTTTGCGTTAAAATGCCAATACAAGATGCCCCCACCCTTTTAAGAGATGTGTTAACAAAGACACTATATTTCACTAGTCAGTCTACATCTTTGATTTCTAAGCAGAATTAATAATAACAATAATAATTTATATTGCAGGAAAACACTTGCTGACGTACTAAATTATGTCTTCCCTCTTTCTACTTCTCTTTCATGAACATCATCAAATTCATCCCACTGTTCAGTCCCAGGTGTTTCATCATTTGTAACAGTAGGCTGTAAACCCTTCAGGCTGGTTCCCTGGGCATCTTCTCATGCAGGAACTTGTAAAGCACTCACCATTGCCCTAGATGTGCTTCTGTTGGCAGTGAAAGCTTCATTAACTTTAAAGCAGCAGTGTTAGATCAGAGACTTCTGAAATATCCCAGTGAACATTAACTTGGCATGCACCTGACACAGTTTTTGATGCAGGTAAATCATGAATAATGGTGAAAAATAAATAGTGCCTTTTCAATATACAGCTCATTCTTCTGCAAATATGAAAGAGGAAGACTTTCTCATATGCCTTGCCCTTACTTTTAACAATAACAGGCCATCAATCTGTTGATTTGTACTACCTGAAACTGTGTTTGTTACATCTTATAAGTAGAAGACCTTGGCATACATGATACATGAAGCGCGCATAATGCAGCACCCAGGCACCTGTGACAATCTGCACAGGCCAAGGGCGCTAGTCTGACGTGGCCCTCAAGACAGAATGGCAGGCACTGATCTGAGAGCAAAGGCTGCAGCTCCAACTGGAGAGTCCACACCACCCACCCCAGCGGTGGCTAAGCTACTATCCATCATATCTGAGCAGTCATGGCAGTCCAGTGAATTTCTCTCTGACTGGAAAGGCGAAAAATTACCCCCAATTTTAAAAAGGGAAAAAAGGAGGACCTAGGGAACTATAGGACAATCAGTCTCACCTCTGAACCCAAAAAGGTACGAAGCTCCAAAATCACAGAGCAGATCCTCCTGCAAACTGTAGTAATGCATATGAAAAATTAGGACTGGTGACAGTCAACAAGGATTCACTAAGGGTAAATCATGCCTCATCAAATTGCGGCCTACAACAGGGTCACAGCATTGGTAGGTAACGGAAGAGCTACTGATATAATCTGCCGGAACTTGTGTGAAGCATTTTATATTGCCCTGCATGATATCCTTGTCCCTAAGTTGGAGAGGCAGAGATGTGACAAGTGGCATACCTCAGGGATCAGTAATGGGTCTGGAGCTCTTTACCATCTTTGTCAGTTCCCTGGATGATGGGATTTAGTGCACCCATAGCAAGTTTGCTGACAACACCAAGCTGTGTGGTAAACTCTATACACTGGAGGAAGGGATGCTATCCAGAGGGACCTTGACAAGCTTGAGAGGTGGGCCTATGTAAATCTCATCAATTTTAACAAGGCCAAGTGTAAAGATATGTGCCTGGGTCAGGGCCATCCCAAGCGCATATACAGGCTGGGTGGAGAGTGGATAGAGAGCCGCCCTCTGAAGAAGGACATAGGGATTTTGGACAAGAACCTTGACATGACCTGGTAATGTATGCTTGCTGCCCAGAAAGCCACCGTGTCTTGAGCTGCATCAAAAGAGGCATGGCCAGCAAGCTGAGTGAGGGAGTTCCTCCCGTCCTCTCCACTCTCCTGAGACCTGACTTGGAGTACTGTGTCCAGCTCTGGGGCATCTAAGATGGATGTGGAACTGTTGAAGTGAGTCCAGAGGAGGGCCAGAAATATGATCAGATCACCTCTCCTGTGAAGGCAGGCTAAGAGACTTGGGGTTGTTCAGCCTGCAGAAGAGAAAGCTCAAGGGAGATCTAACAGCAGCCTCTTAGTATGTCAAGGGGGACTACAAGAAAGCTTGAGAGGGGCTTTTCAAAATGGCAGGTAGTGATAGAACAAGGGGGGTTCGTTTTGAGATTAGGAAAAAATTCTTTACTCTGAGGGTGGTGGTGCACTGGAACAGGTTGCCCATAGAAGTTGTGGATGCCCTATTCCTGGAAGTGTTCAAGGCCAGGCTGGATAGCCTTTGAGCAACCTGTTCTAGTGGGGGGTTCCCTGCCCAGGGCAGCAGGGTTGAAAGTAGATGATCTTTAATGTATTTTTCAACCCCAAACATTCATTTTTAACATGTGAGTAATAATGCCTTACACACTAGAAAAAAATGGACTGTTACTATTTACAATATTGACATCATGACTTTAAATTCTTGTGATGCCAATACTATTTTGCAGCAGTATTATTAGAACAGTACTGTGGCTCCTGTGGTTCTGGGAACAGCACCTACCACTCAGTGCTGTTGTGGTGTCTGCTATGTCTTTGGTTTCCATCTAGCTCTTCCCCCTGCCTCTACTGGTTCAGTCCTTTGAAACACACCTGTGGGGAGCAGAGATGACTATTTTTCACTCTGAATAATAATAATAATAAACAAGTATAAACTGAGGGGTAGTATAACTAGATGAAGTATCTATTACCAGCCTAAATTGAGGAGGCTCATGTCAACAATTGTGAGTCTTGCAAAAAGTGGTGCTTTTTAATCAGCTGTGGGAATTGATCAAAAATGCTTACAATACTAATGACTATTTAAAATTATAATTCTTACATTGTCTGTATTCATTTTATATCTGTATACATTGTATATTTTTGGTACATTCATATTGATAATAAAACTTATTTTTTGTGTTTTGACAAACTTCATTTATACATATAAAAATTTCTTTTACCCTGTGTGCCATAATGGCTACTTTTGTCATGAGATAAATCTTGGTTTTTATTTTGCAATTTTATTTTATAGTTAATTAAGTAGTATTTGGACATGAACACAGAAGTTATAAAATTTAAGATTAATTGAAAAGAAAATGAAGTTTATAAAGACATATAATTAAATTCTTGGAAATAACAGCATTTGTGATGCTTGTCCATTTTTAATTTTGTCATCTTTAAATTAACACCATGATACAGTTTTTAAATCACACCATCAAAAAGATTCTTTCTACATGGACAAAACTGAATTTGTAGCAAATTCCAAGAGAAAATGTTAATATATGGTAAATAAGGCTGTGAAATGATCTCATGGATATAAAATAATCCACTGAACTGGATGTTGTATTAGCACTTACAACAAAATTCTTTTGCAATGCTTAGCATATCACAGATGACAATAATTTCACAGCTTGCCAATAAATATGGATCTGAACTGGTTTTTTAGAATGTGTGACTTGATTTCTAGAATCATTGAGTACTTACAGTTTCCTCTTGCTGGGAGATAAGAGCTTACTTCACAGTAGTGTCATAAAGATAAATCAAGCGATGTTTGCAAAACACTAAGGTATTGGAAGAATACCATAGGAAATCCAAAATGAAATTAATAGTTCTCCAAAAAGCTCAAGATTTTGATGACATGCAATCAGTAAAGCCTAAGATCACACACTTAAAGAAAAAAAAAAAACCACCTCCCAGACCATATTCAGAGCATTAAGACAGCTATCTTAAAGAGATATAATGAATGAAACAAAAATTGAATCAGAACATATATTTTGAGGTATATTGCAGAAGAGTTAAATAAAATAAAAATATATAGAGATAATTACGATAAGAAATAATTGTAATTCTTTAGTGTGAGTAAAATCCTTTCTTTTAAATTTTTTTTGATGCTTCAAGTGCATTAGTAAGTATCACACGCATGGATAAATGAATGTTTATGAGAAAAAGTTTGAGGCAGAGCGGTGGCACCAATTTCATCATTATGTATCATTTGAAAGAAGCAATAGGTACTGCTCTGTTTTGTTTTGATCTATCCGTTCAGGCTCTCAGGAACATCAGACATGCATGTACTTACTTGTAGCCATCCGTACTTGGGAGTAAAAATAGCTAGTGAGCATGGGATACACTTTTAGCCTTGCTAAGCCTAAAGCCTGAAACACGTGTAATGAGAATTTCAGTTAGCTAGAGAACTTTTAGATTAAAACATGAGGAACTTGCAACATTGGGAATTTCCAGGTTTAAGACTCAGCTGAGACAGCACTTTAAAGGTTTCAGTCTTACATTTGTATTGTGACTGTATTTAACTTTATTCTTTTTACATGTATCCTTCTCAAAGTACATCAAACTATTCTCTAACATGCAAATTCTACGTAGGTGAATTATACATAGTGGAATTCATAGTGAAGAAACAGGTGGCCTCCGTCCAAAGAGGAACATTAATGTAGTGGCTGCTGGAATAATAGAAATATTAATTATCTTGCAATCTTCTGCTGGAGGCAGCTATCTCTTGATATTCAGAGGATCAAATCCAATTATGTGAAGAAATTGTTGTGTGATAGTTTGTTGTAAATCAGTTTTCAAGTTTCAGCACTCAAGATGTAACCGAAAATTAATATAACAACCAAAATGTGGCTCTCATTAATGAAAGTCAGCTGAAACCAATATAGTTTTACAATTTTTTGTATGTTGATTTTAGAAGTGGTCTGAAACAGATTATTCTTCAGGATTTTTTTTTCTGCCAATATTGTCTGTGAAAAACTGTAAAATTAATAAAAGAAATTACTCTGAATTTTAAGAGATAAAATTTAAACAACAAATATTAGGATAAAAATAACTGATAGATGCAGATAAATCTGTCCTACCTCACACATCAAAATGATAGAAAATTAGTATAAAGCTTGTCCATGTAACAAAGATGGAAGAATTGAATTCTGTTTCCTCATACTATAAACAATTTATAAAAATAGCTTGGATTACATTTGACATTATTTATTGTAGTCACAGATCTGGTAGAGCTACTAGGCTTTTTTAATGTACTACAACATACAAACAATGCTGGCAGTAGAACACCGTATCCTGATATATCTACACCAATCTACTGTTGGTATCTCTATGTAACTTTAAAATATAGTATAACACACTACAGCATGATTTCTCATTCTCTGAATGTTAATCAATTGTTATTACTACCCTTAGGCTTTTTAAAGTTTGCTTTAATTACTAAGTCATTTTATTCCAAACTTACATGCCTAGATCAAAAATAAACGTAAGTAGGAAACAGGGTATATACATTTTTGGTTTGGTTTTATCTCTTTTTTCAGGGCCAGACCACTGTAAATTCTACAGCCTGTCAATATGAACACAAAAAGTATTTAGGTGAGTAGAGACAAATGGTGGCTGTCTTCTGAGTTCACTGTTGGTTTGTTTTCTAGATATGTGCTGTCACATTCAGTATGACTTGGAAAAGTACTGTAGTTTTTAAGAGAAAAAATGCTTTGCATAGTTATTTCACATGTGGAACTTAAAGAAAAAAGGCCACACTACAGCAAAGGCCATGGTGTGAAGAGCCTGAAAACTGGTAGTGCACAGCTGTACATGTATTCACGAGCTCTATATCACCCTTTCAATGGGATCGATGTGACTGAAAGCGTTGACAGCTGCCTCTCGCATGAGTGGTCTCTAGGTGCCAGGGCTGCCTTGGCCCAGCATGGGAGCTGCAGGGACAGCCCAGCGAAGCAGCAGGATGGGGGCCAGGGTCTGTCCAACCTCCACAGCCCGAGCTGCCGGAGGGGAGCCCCACACCACCCACTGGGCACCTCCCTGGGGATGGGAATGGGCTGAGGCTGGGCTGCCGTGTGTGCTTGTGGGTGGGCCTGGCTCTGCAGGGTCCATGGCCGGGCAGGTCAGAGCGGCGTGGAGGTGGAGACCAGCCCTGCTGCAGCATCAGGGGCTGATGGTCCTGGACAATGGCTGAAATGGGGTCCTGGGCCCTGGCCAGAGCCACGGTGAGGGGTCGGCCAAGACATATGGGTGTCCACAAAGTCCTGCCCTGATAAAAATAACTTCGAAGAAGGTAGATAAATGTAATGAAATATGATTATTCCTGACTAGCAAAGGACCAGGACACAATGTAGCATATCTGCAGAGAAACTATGTTCTCCTCTACACGTAGTTAATTGCAATGATTATATTGTATTTTGTTCTTTCAATATCTTTTTCTAATCTGACAATATGATTTTTTTATAAGTCTTTAAATCAATAAAATTTATTTCATGCATTCAAGATTTCTCAGGCTTTGTACCATTTTTGTTTATTTATAACAGGGTTAGGTCTTCATAGAATAGAGCTGCTCCTCTAAAACAAAGATCGAGGGGTCAGACCGAAGACAGATCATGCTTGTTGTGGCTTTCTTTCATTTTCCAGTCCTTGTGCTTATTTTTTCAAGTGTTTTCTGGTTTTTCTATTATTATAGAGTCAAAGTCTGTTGCATGATCAAATGTCTTAAGTTTGAAAGGTCTGATTAGATGATTATAGCTCATGACAAATGCATTTTGCCGCATAATCAAATTAAAGGAATTATCATTGTTTAATGAGATGTAAAAACTGTTGAAGATATATTTCCCACCCATGTACTAAGACATGAATTTTAGGCTGAGGGAGCAGAGATTCAGGTCTAATATATTTTCGCAAAAGTTTATGTAACCCAAACTAAAAAGTAATCATCCTATAGATCAGAGGAGGGGGTTTATGTTGTATTAAAAATTTAAGATGTTTAAGATGTCACATCACTTAGTGATTTCAATAGAATTATTGTGCCAATGACCACATATTAAAATAAATTTGGATAAATGCAAGAATGAAATAATAAATATCTCTCCAGTAGGAAATTTATTTGTTATGAGAGGTCTGAATATTTTAAGAACTACAAAAAAGTTTGTCACAATTCATGGCATTTTTGGAAATGAGATACTTCAGATGAGTGCTTTATGTTGTGTTTTGCCACTGACTCTAGTCAGATAAAAAAACCTCGGTATCACATATGCACTATGTAAACCTAAACTAAAATTAAATAACTCTAAATTAAACTTTAAATTAAATAGTTTGTATTACTTATACTTTATTTGGGCTTAGAATACCCCATTTAGCTATTGAAAAAAACCCAAATTGTTCATCTCTATATTATTAAGATTTTCCTAAGATATTATATTTCTACAGTTCCAGCAAAAAGTACTGAAAGTATATTGAGCTATTTTTTAATGTAATAAACAGCAAATACATAGTGTTTTGCATTATTTTCAGAGTAATTCAGCTCTGTAGGTAAGAATTTTTCATCAGTGAAAGACAAAAGAAGATAGTAATGGGAAATAAATAGAATTTTTGATTATCAATAAGCCCATTTCATTTTAAAAGAATATGCAAATAAAATCTAGTGCAGTACATATCTCAGAACAACATCCATAGCATCGCAAAGGTATTTGTTTGTCACATATTTTTGTTCCTTAGTCACAGGTAATAGTGTGTCACTCAACAGGCCCAGTGAAGAAATTGAGAAGAAACCTTTCTTCCTCCTTGGACTTTGAATCAAACTTTATATTCATATCTTGTCAAGTTTTTATTTTTTTCCATCTTGTTATTCTCTGGATGATTGACTGAGAGTATCCTCATACATTTCCAGATATTCCGTGGAATAGAACAACTTATTTTTATAAACCATGATTTGTTGTGAAACCCACTTATCATACATGTTTGTGATGCAGTCTGCAAGGTTTATTTGTAATGTATTTCAGAATATATTTTCAGAAGGATTCCTTAGGGTCATTATTTTTTTTTTCCATTTTTGAGATTCAAATGGTAACGCTAAGCTTTATTTCTGACATAAACTGTAGAGTCAAATCACATACGGATGACAATAATAGGATGTCTAGGAAAGAAACACTTTTTTATACATATGTTAGTGAGATGGAAATGTATTATGAGGTAAGCTTTTGTTATGCTTCAGTTATTTCTTGAGTGTCAACAGTTAAATATATTTCATCTGGCAGTGTAAATGTGAAACCTGAGACTTGAAACTTAATCATACATCCCTTTACTCTATACAAAGTTTCTCTTTGTCTGTTTCGTTTCTGGGCTTATATAGAGTAATTGAAGGGAAAACTGAGTGGAGATAACATAATTTCTACTCCCTTCCGTGTTTATCAATGTAACAGTGGAAATATGTACAAGATTTATCAACTTTGTTCAGTTTTAATGGAATTAATTTTATTTCTATTTTGAGAGGGACGTGTTTCTCTTATTTCAGTTTATCTCAAAGCACTAATTTCCAGCATTCCTATATTCATTAAAATACCTTATCTTGAATCTGAATTAATCAACTAATGTAAAAAAGACTAACAGATCAGTTGATGAAAACTGAAGGATGCAGTGTATCCTGACATCTCTGCTTTACTATTCTTCTGAATGCAGCTGTACAATATGGAGATGGGAATGCTGATCTTGCAAGAAAATTCCCCTCTGAAATATTTTTGCAGCTTATACACAAATCTAATGTGAGTACTCTAACAACCCCAGTTGTGTAGTAGAAGTTGAAGTGAATGAGCATGGGAGGTCAAAGTTAAAGAGTTAAATCTACTGTAATGACAAGAATACCATGGAAAATCACAAGACAGAAATCTCTTTGGGCAATGAACAGGAGGAAGTTTTTAATCACATGATACTTCAATCATTTATTTATTCATATCTTTGAGTCTGGATTGGTTTTGAAATTATTTTTCATTATCCTTTTACTTAATATTACTGCTGATATTTTTAAAATAATAAGTTCTTCTCAACCCATCTCCAGACAATTAACAAATATCTTAATAAATTCATGCTATGGAGACTAAAAACTGTATATATGTCCATTAGATAAGGTACTTTACTACCAAACTTTCATTTAAGCATTAGGAAACAGTTTCTTTTGAAATATTTTTTTTTGTTTAGGAGTAAGCATAATCATTATTATGTGTACCTTAACATTATTTCAAAACACATTAACTGGACAATTTATGAAATTATGAAGGACCTGTATACACTTGACAGTTCAGAGTTACATATTCGATTACATATCAAATATTTAATCTGATAAATTCTAAATTAAAAACCAACATGGAGAAAAAAATGCACAAAATCTACAGAAGTTTTAGTACTGAAAGATAAGTATTAAAAATGTTGGACTCTTTGGGTTTTGTTTTTTCTGTAATTCCAAACCAAAATTCTCAACCGGACTGGGATTTCCATTTGCATTAGTTTAGAAAAATATTTGTTTAATGCTAGCTGGCCAGGAAAGGGCAGGCAAACCAAGCTCTACCATGTGTTGAGCATTCCATGGTAAGCTAAAGGCCTGAAGGAAGTCTACCCTTCTAAATGACAATTTGTTCTTTGCTCAGCTGCTGGGGAAGTGCCACATATACTGCTCATTACACAATGAAGATTTTATTGCTGTAACAGGGCACATTGAATTTAGTGTTCGGTGAGGACATCATGCAGCTCAGAAGAGGGAGTCACACAAACTGTAGTCACTCTAGCACTTTTTTGAGTAAACCAGATAAGAGGAAGAAAAGAACCTTCAGATACATGCTAGATCTTAGACTTATATAAAGGGGAACTCAGAAAAAAAAAAGCAAAGAAAAACCCACCCTCTTAGAAAGGAACTCGTAATTGAAAGAAATACAGTCAAATTCATGTATTAATGAGAAGAGAACATTCCATTTCTTGTCACTCAAGTTTTCTAGCTGAGTACCATTCCTTATTGTATCAACTGCTATGAACTGAAAAATGTGCTGGGAAAGTACTGAACTCACTGGGATCCTTCCTTTTGAGCTGCACTTACAGTAGGGACTGATGACAGATACTGGTTCAGCACCATGAAAAATTTTCATTTTGAAGGACTAGAAACTCAGGGAAATTCAATTTATATGGAAGTCTTCTGGTCAGGTTTAATTCATGTGTGTCTGACAGGCTGTGTCTGCACATGATTGTGGTACCTCAGGCATTTTTTCTAAATACTTGTGGGATTTTTAGAAGGGGAAGATAGGTAATCATGCAGTAAAGAAATATTAAGCAATTGCTCATCACACAGTATAACCTTCAGAATGTGATCAAAAGCATTCCTTCTGGTTTGCTCTTGCATGTTCTCTTTTTATTTTAACCTGTGATAAAAAGGACAAAATGCAATCCAATAAATACTCTCTAATTAAGTGCAAATACTTTTTCCCAGTAAGAGTCAGGCATCACTGAACTGTTTAATATTAAATAATACTTTCAATTGAATATTATGCTCTCAAATGTAAAAGAATAAATAGCATGAAAAAATTTAAGTTCTCTGACACTCTGAGGTGAAAAATCCAGGATCTCAGGATACTGTTTCGTTGGTATCAGTAACTCTACATCAGTGTAAAAAGCACAGAAGAGTTCTCAATAATATGTGAATGCATTAACAAAGCAAGTGCAAAAATGCAGTGATGATATTTGAGTGTCCTTATTCTTTTTTTCAATTGGTAAATGGATTCCATGGAAAAAGACAATGCTTTTCTCTCTGGTTCTACTCATATGCTGAGAAAGTGAAATGTAAGTTCCCTGCTGTATCATTTCTTTAGTTTGTCTGTATCCAAATGCAAACATAAGATTGAGTAATATTTTATTTATTAATTTGTTTACATTAAAGTAGTCAATCAACCAAATACTCAAGTCAATAAACAGAAAGTCAGCGTGACAATTAGTCTTATTATTTATAATAATGTCTCCTTTCTCTTGGCTTTGTCTAACCCTATGTTTGCAACTCTTTCTACTAACTCTGTATGTCTTTAAGCAGTAAATTCTATCAGACCATGTTTTATCTCAGGCCTGTTGCAAATCTGTGGTTGCTACTTAGTCACCTGGTCACACACTGGTCAAGAAACAGGCATTCCACCATTGTAATGGTTTCATGTATATAACGCACAGTTTATTTAAAGTACTGGTACATGGAAACAAGTCCTCAGATAACCCTTCACTCTCAATAAAGCATTTGGATTTTTATTATATACTGATTACAGGAGAGTGCAGATGTCATTCCTATCTCCCCAGCAACAAGCCTGATTTAATTCTTCACGGTTCTTTCCATGTTTCCCCAACGTTTTCTTAATGAAAAAGAGAAATCTGGACACTAGAGAGATTGTTCTGATTATTTTATCATGGGTGTGACATTCTCAGTGATTAGATAAGCAATACAAAATCACAACTTAATTGAGATTCTAATTCTATAGAAAGAAAATGTCCTGCTAGTACTGTGACTTACAGCCCTTCCACTCATCAGGGCGTGTAGGGTTTTGTCTTTTCAGAGTCAAAGGATGGTAGGGTATCAATTATGAGATGACATCTAGAGCTGACAAAAGGAAAACATGTTTCAAAATAAAAGTATTTCCACAAAAAAAGCCCAAGAACAACAACAAAAACAAACAACCAAAACCCACAAACAAACAAACAAAAACCACAGCCCCCATCAAGAAAAAAAAAACAGAGAAAAACAAGTTTGTGGAATTTTTAGCCAAAGTAGGAGGTGGCCAAATAAGAGAAGAACGTTTAGTATAAAATGTAAGATGGCTTTATTGCAGGAGGTAGATGATGAGTAGTCAGGAAAGCAGCCTGTGATATGATGTGTATTCTATATATATACTGTACTGTAGCTGTTATACTAGTTAATAACTCTTAAAAAAATACAATAAAAAAGAGGAAAGTTCTATGACAAGGTTTAACTGCATTTATAGTGAAATAATATATCTTTAAAAGGACACTGGCAGAAATCCTCAGAAATAAAGAATGTGCTGCTCTACCACCTACTTCTTTCCTCCAGGATGTCTTAAGAACAAATTTCTTCACTGAAGGAGGCTGAGAAGAAAGAACCAGAAAGGTGTAAAACATGCTCATTGCCCCTGGCAATAATCATAAAATCATGCAAAAAACATAGGGAGCACACTCCTGAAACTGCAAATAAATGTAAAGAGAGAAAAAGCTGGGATTTGTTTTAAAATAGTGCACTGCATATGTTCTTTATACTCCTTGTGGTTTCTTAGATAAGGGATGCATCACTACTTTAATGCAATATTAGTATCCAGTATAGGATGTTTCATCATTTTTACATTGTAAAAATGGTAATAACATGGATGATAATTGTTTGGTTCCCCTGTTAAGTCTGAGCAATGACACAATTACATTTGATTTTCTGCTCTAAATCTATGTCTAGGGTGAGTACTTAAATGAACTGCTTGCTGTATTTTCTATGGAGGAAGGCAAGAGTGATGCAACATATGGCTGAGGCATATTAGTGACAGGTTCAGATATAATGGAATTTAGTTCATTAATCTGTCCTGAACAACTATCACAACTGAAAAATTTTAAGTCAAGGACTAAACTGAATGGACATTTGAATGGGGATAGGCATTGGAATAAAAGAATACTATCTGTGTATAAGTCAAAGGACAGAAAAGGGGTTTGATGTGGCTGATAAAAACATATTGAATAATGTAGGGCCCAAGCATAATGTAAATGATATGGAAAAAAGCATAGCGATTGTAATGAATTTGGCTGGGAGGAAGTTAATTTTCTTCACAGCAGTCTGTATTTAGATTGGCAATTTAGTATTTTAGATTGGTGAACAAAACTCTTGATAGCACATCAGTTTTACCCATTCTTGAATACTGCTTGCACAGTGTTAAGACATTATCTGCTTCTTTCTCTGCCTCTGTCAGCAAGTATGCTAGGGGTGGACAAGAAACTGCAAGTTCTTGTGAACAGTGTCTGGCCCATGGCAGTGGGGTTGGAACTAGGTGATCTCTAAGGTCCCTTCCAAACCACACCATTCTATGATTTCATGATTGCAAAGAGATACAGCCAGGGCACCTGGAGCCAGCTGACCAAAGGGACATTTCATACTCTATGATGTCATGGTAAGCAATAAAACTGGGGCTGGGGTATTTTCAAAGTAGCCGCTGCCCAAGGACTGGCTTGCCATTGTTCTGCAGGTGGCAATGACTGCTTTTGCACCACTTGGGTTTGTGGGTTTCTTTTTGTTTGCTTGTTTGGGGGTTTTGTTTTGGTTTGGTTTTTTTCCCCGTAATGTATTAGACTGGCTTTATCTCAACCCAGAAGTTTGGGTTGTTTCCCCTTGCCTTTGCATTCCAATTCTCTCCCTCATCCAACTGGGTGGGGTCTTACCTGCCACCTGGGCCCAACACACCATATACAGGAAATGGAAGTATAAATGCAATTAAAATTGGTAATAGCCCTTTTGTTTCTACCCCTTTTCCTGGTGCTGTGCTCCCATGTACTGTACTCTTCTGTGTTCAAAGGCTGATGGCTGTGGAACGATGGTGGGGACAGGGGAGTATTACAGGAAGTTGTCAGCGTCTGCAGTCACCTGTTGGAGAAATACCATGCTCATGTTAATGGTTTATTTTTTCTGCTCCAGGAAAAACATTTACATGTTTGGTAACACAGTTTTACAACTTTGGTCTTTCTTCATTAGTCTGCAGCTCCACATTACTCCAAATTTATGACATATGTGACTTTTATGTCTTTTAGATAGTTTTGCCCAGATCTGTATTTCTTTAATTGACTGTGGATGAGCTGATTATAGCCCTGAGGCCTTTTGTGCCAGACCTAAATCCCATCCCTTACCCCATAGCTGCACTCTCCTACAGTGTCTCCTTTGTCTACACTTCTGAAAGCACCTGCTATTCAATTAAACTAGTAATTCTCTATTCTACATTGTCATGTTAGGGTTATAAATATCTCATTCTGGATAGAATAGTAGCTACTTTTTACTAATGTCTATTTCAAACTTGTGTTATATCATACACAGATAAATAAAAGTCAAATAAAATAGTCATAGACGGCTGGTCTCTTAGAGAAAATGCTGATAGAGATAAACCAAGTGAAATCAAAGCTACAGGAAAGTTGAGAAAAGCTCTGACAGCAAATCTGACAAACATCAGTTGTGACACCTTTGACTTCACTACAAGGCTCACAACCCATTATTGGTAAAATAGGGCTACATGTTAAAATTAGCACAAAGGGAAAGAAAATCAGAGTTAATATTTCTGAAATAAAATTATGCGCTTACAGTGAGAGGCAAAGGAATGGTATTGGTAAACTTTGCTTTTCAGTGGAAGTGAAATGTTTCAGGATTAGTGTCAAGTACCTGAATGCAGTGGCAAGTGCCTGCTTCCATTTCTTACTGCAGGCTAGGTTCCAGTATTCATGGGTTATTTCTTTATATAGAACTGTATTCACAGAAAGTATTCAAAAATATTCAAGGAGAATTTTCTATTAATTCTATCTGAATATATAGCTTTTAACTGCAGCTTATTCAGGTAGTGGTGAAAATATTTCTATTTGCATGCAGATAAATACATGCCTACCCAACAAAACCTTCAGAAAGTTATGGTCAGAGCTTTATTACATGTAATTAAGATAGGGATGCTATTACTATAGTCAAATACTTGAAAAAGTTAGTTCAATTTGACAAAAGTGGAAAAACCAGTGAGCATCACAAAGAAGTGCAAATGACTTTGGATGGGTTTTTGAGAAATAGTGATATTCATTTTGTGACCCAAAGTCAGGGTGGTTGATTCTGAGGACATCAGTATGGAGCAAGTTAAACCAGAGACCAATAACAGAGGTTTATAAAGTCTTATTTGTTCATTTGACTGTTGTTATTGAAGCGAGAAAGACTGAATTGGAATAAAATCCAAAACTAAATTCATCTTGTTAATTTCTAAAATACCCAGCAATTTCTAAAGTACATTATATAACCAACTATTTAGGTTCCTAATTTAGGCTCACAGATCTCAAAATCTTGGCTTGACTAAGAATAAGAATCATACTATAATGGATTGTTATGAGATGCAATTTGCCAGTTCAATTTTAATTTTTTTGCCTTTTTTTCCCTTTTTTTTACTTCAAAATAGAATAGAATGTATCATAACTTCAGATGAAAAGAATTGGGTATAATACTAAAAATAATACACTGGCTCTTCTGAAAGCAGTTGAGCTTTTTGCTTGATACTTCAAACTTGGTGGAAGTGTTTGGTATGTCGAAAGAAATGAAGATAAAGTGAAATATAAGGGAAAATATTTGGAACGATAAAGAAGTGAGCAGAAGATTGAGAGGAAAGAAAAGCATCTTGAGGAGCAGTGGCAATAAAAAGATCAAGAAGCTAATTAACCAAGGAAGGAGTAAAAGTAAGATTGCTTCATTTATTCCTTTGGGAGACACAAGAGTTGTTAATTCATACTTTCTTTAGACAACTGACAGTTGGTTAACAGCCTGAGAGGACGTAAATCACCCAGCAGTCACAGAAAGTGTTCTCCAGGCTGCAGATTGCCTCTTCCACCCCAAAAGTATCCTCCTGATTAAGCAAATCCCTGTTGCTGACACATGACCACTGGTGCTTGTATGCCACTGATCCATGAACCTCGCTGCACGATTGCACTGTCTTGTCAACAGGAGGAAAAGACTGAATCATAGCAGCACAAAATGCTCCAAGGAAACAAGGGACATGGAGAACTCTCAAGTAATTCAACGTGTCATACTCTGTTTTCGGGCCAATGTAAATCTAGTAAAGGCCAAATGGACAAACTAGATTTATAGTTCAGACTTTAATTCAATATGAATAACTCAATATGAATAATGTTATTTAGCACCATGCTTGAAATTTGTTATGCTGTATGATGTGGTTTATTCCTTAGAATGCAATACCAGAATATCAGCAAGTTTGATTCCTTTTTATTTAAATTGTTCAAAATCATCTCTTAAAATCAATGATATTTCACAAATATAAGAAACTGGAAAATCTAGATGAAAATAATTAGAGTAGTAATATTATTTTTATATTTTTACAGGTAAAAGAAAGTGGAAGAAAATAGTAAATGCCATATGAATTAGTTGTAAACATCAGCAACACTGATAGGGATTGATCTGCTGTTCGTATTTTTATGCAAATCTTTCCATTCATGGTTAATCTTTAGAAAACACAGATTAAATAGGAGAATTTAGTAGCTTCCAAACAAAAGTTTGACAGAGACTGACAATATTATTGTATCCCAAATGCTTCTGAAAAAACTTTGACAACTTAAAAGAAAAAAAACAACAACCAAACAAAAACAATTAACAGGGATATTATATGCTGTATTGAGGGGGAAAAAAAGTGTACCTGTCTCCTACATGTCTCATAACTAAATACATAACTTCAAAAACACAGGGTACACATGACACTACCATTTTACTATGGCAATGAGGAAGAATAAAAGCAATTGTATTTTCAACGAAAGATCTGAGGCTTTCAAAATTCACCACTATGCTTTTGTAACTGCCACTATCTCTAGAAAAATTCCATCCGTTTTTAATAGCTAAGAATGTGACTGTTAATATTAGTTTCTGTAAATTCTATTATAAAGAATATTTTGGCTATCTCAACTATTAGCTATGTTAACTGTACAAATTGTCATAAACTATAAGTTTTAGTTTTATGATTTACATACATTAAAAGCCATTTTCATTTGAAGAGTTTTGAAAATACTTTTAATAATCATGCATAAAATACAAAAAAAAATAATCCTCTGGAACGATACAAAGGTAAATTGAAAGTAAATACTGCATAACATTTCATTTATGATTGCTATTTTGTCACTTGTTTGTGTTGCTGTTGTTGAAACAAACAAGAAAACACTGTCTAAGTTGTTAGACTAGGATTTTGTTGCTATTAAGACATTTCCAGCAAAATTTTAAACCACATGATTTTTATTGTGTTCATATGAACACATTCTGTTACTCTTCTACCAGAGTCCCCAGCTCTGTATGGCTCTTCTGTTACACAACCCCAAACAGATTCTTTTAGGTAGTCCATATGGAATGTGTAGTGTTTAATAACAAAATTACTTATGACAGATACTTGATGCTGCATGAGATTTAAAAATTTGTAGAGTGATGCAAACTGCATTGCATAGCATAGTAGAACGTAAGTTATATATGACAGAATACATAGCAACTGCAACACGTAGTTCAATGCCATTGTCGTTCTCAAAATCAGTGTCTATAATGTGCTCACTGCCACAAGGCTGAGCGTCCCCAGCCCCCAGAAAGGAATACACGAGCTGAAGCTAGCTGAAGTCTATTACTCCCTTCAAAATACTTTTCATTTTCTCCAGTTTCCGTAGTCTGTGTTGGGCTGAACCACATATTCACTCCTCCCCCTCCCTGCCCCCATGCTTGTCTAGCTAAATTAGGGGCACACCTGCACTGCTTTAATGAACTCAGGGATAAACATCTGCACTACTTGTTGATCCACTCCGGAGCCCTGTGCCCTGAGATACAAATAGCTTCTGAAACAGCTGTGGGCCGTCACAGCCTGCATTGTTCTCAGAGCTTTATAGACTCATCTCCCTTACCCTTCTCTTCTTATTTATTGGTTGGTCACACCTTCCTTCTCAAAATATTTTGATGTCAGGAACTGAATTTTTTGTCAAAAGGACAAGGCTAAAGAAATTCTCTTTATACTTGAAGGAAAAAGTGATGAGGTTTGAAGTTAACTTACCATGATATATAGGAAAAAAAAATGTAAAGCTGCATAGTACAGCTATTATTGGCAACTCATTTTTATTAGTATTTATATTTTGAATCCTATTAATAGTATTTATATTTTTGTTTGATATTCCAATGTATCTGGAATATCAAACACACCTTGAATTTACAACTCTTAAACTATCTTGACATCTGTCTGTATAGGTTTTAACTATAGAGCCCCTGTTCTGTGGCCAGCATTATCAGTCACCCTTGTTGGCAGGATATAATGATAAGTGCTGCTTTCACACCCAAACCAATTCAAGCTGTTACAGGTAAAGAGAATTTTTACATATTAAAAATCTATTCTTCTGAGAAGCAAGATACATGCAGTATTAATGAACTATGTTTTTCATGAGATTGAACACCCCACAAATACATTTCTGAGATGTGAAATTATAAATATTTCCAGAAAATTGACTATAAATGCATTTTTCCTAGCTAGGTATATTATGAATGTTTCCATTTTGAAAATATGTGGAAGATGTTCAGATGCTTGGGACTGACAGAGCTTGTTGCATTTTTCACTGTTTCACAGGTAAGTTGTCTTTGAAATATTTCACTCTTCTTTCCTTTTCTAACTATCTAGCTAACATCCACTGTGCACTCTGTTATCCCTGTGTTGTTTGCATTTTCAGTAATTTTAATTTCTATTTAAATGCCTTTAACAGAGATACAGTATGTGGATGCATAATTTCCCACTTCATTTATGTGCTTGGCTCATAATTACATAAACAAACAAAGAGGGAACAAAAAACCAAACCAGAAAAACTCTGACTATTTTGTTATCCTGTTTTGTGGATTCTTTATCTTGTGGGCTATTAGGAGTGTTCCTTAGGTTCACTTTTTCATGGTAAACTGACAGCTACATTTAACATTCTTTGTCTAAATAACGACAAAAAACATTTCTACCAAAAAGGGTAACTAACAAGTGCATATAAAAATAGAATAGCAAAAGCAAAGAATGCAGAGGCTACAGTATGAAATAAATATACAGACTTGAAAAATATATAGATACTGAAACATGGAAGATTCCATCTGAACATCAGGAAATAGTTTTTTGAAGCACTGGCACATGTTGCCCATAGAGGCTGCAGAATATTAGAGGGTAGAGGACTAGAGGTTGTACAGCATGGAGACCACCGGAAAATACTCAAAAGTCATTTGGACATGGTCCTGGGCAAAATACTGCAAGTGACCCTTCCAGGGTAGGGGGACTAGACTCGATGACCATCACATGTCCCTTCCAACACCAACCATTACTTGATTCTTTAAGTTTCCTTTCAGACATAATTTATAACAGGAGAGGGAAGGCAATGAATTTGACACTATTAGAAAAGCTCTAATGAACCTGATAGAAAAGATTACAGCAACCTATTAGATCTATGTAGAAGTAAAAGTGATTTTACTGATAAACAGTGAGCTAACTTCTTAGATTTTTTTGTTCTCTGTCTTACTGCTTTATGCTCCAGGGTTTTTAAATACAGAACTCAGTCTTGTCATGTTGCCTGTTCTATTCCACTGGGAGAGATTTTGAGGTGTTTCAGGTTACACTCTACAGAAGACATCCAAATCCATTTCTTTATCCTCAAATTTATACTGTGATGCACAGTCCCTTTTCTGGCTCTTAGCTGAGGCTCTAAAGATTGACATAATGCCAGAAGGAATTTTCACAGTCAGGAGTTGTATCTACAAAACTGTTGGTAAGTCATTCAATGGATACAGTGACCCTCTGTGTTGGGTCCCTCTGACATCAGAAAAAACATAGCTTGTGGTACATTTTTGTCTAGACCACTAGTTAATTTGCTGTTGAAACAAAAATCCATTTTGCCTTCAATTATCTGAGTCTCCTTCAATTATGTATGCCGTTCCTCTAGAGTTCTTTGAGAGTTTTACAATGTAAGTAGATAGAAGCATGTAAGCCATATGGATATTAAAATCCTGGATTTGGCAGGAATACCTGTAGTTACAGAAGTAAATATTTATTTGTGGCAGGGAGAGCTAGATGTACCCGTAAAGAAAAACATGTGATAACAATTTGTATGGGACCTGTCATGCAGGCTTTTTCTGAAGTAATTGAAAGGTTACATTCTTTTCTTTTTCATATTATTCAGAATCATGTCACTAAGACAAGGAATCTATAACTTTGAAAATTCTAATAGAGCTTATAGCAAAGTATCTTTTCAGAGGATCTCAAAATATTTTAAAATGAGACTGAAATTATTTGGAAACTATAAACCAAATTTATAGACAATTTTTATTAGCATTAAACTGAATATAAACTCCACTACATTCGATCTTAAGTATGGAAATCATATTTAGAATCCAACAAACACTTTGTGTGGACCATAAAGAAAATTCAGATAATTATGACTCAAATATATGGCCATGTGTGTGAGCAAAGAGCAGTTCATTCAGACACTTTCAGTGTTCACAAATTTTTCAGGAGTTCTGAGGAAACCTAATCAATTTACGGCTACTGAAATGCAGCAGTTGTTCAACAAATCACATCAGTCCTGCCTTAGGCCAGTAATAAAGATAAATAACTTCTCCTGCAGAAACATCAAGAGATCTTTAAAAGTTCAAAAGGTAGATGTCCCAACATGAATTTGGCCAGAAGACTAGTGTTAATAATCTATATTTCAGTATTCTAGTATCTTAAAAGAGGATTCTTGTTACATTTGAAAAGTTATCACCACCAGCTAGAATTTCTCCTATCAGTAGAAATTTTGTAAAAAATAACCTGGCTGAAAAAGAGAGGAAAAAATTGATGCAGCTCTCTCTATAAACACAAAAGACGTGTAAAGTATAATAAAGAACAATTCACACTGTATTTGAGAGTGCCATAGAAATAGGAATCACAGAGCAGATACCATTTCTGTAATAGCAGATTCTAAAACATTTCTCAACAATTTTTTCGTTAATACAGTAGAATAACTATGAAAATATGGTGCCCTGCCTTACTTCATTCTCATTCAACAAGATACTAGATTACCTTCTACTTTTTCTCTTTCCCATATAGAATACTATATCTTCTTATCTAAATTCAGATATTGTCTCTTTCAGATGGTCTAGCTGACATAATTATTTAAGGAAAAAATTATTTGTTCCCAATTTTGATGATTAGTCTTTTTACATAAGTCTTGAAGATGAACCAGTAAGCATGGTAGCAGTTCTCTTTTAAGTGTAAAAAAAATTTACTCATTGTTTTGAAATGAAAGAAACAAAAAAATCCACCTCAGAATTATATAAAAAACCCTCTCAAACAAAAAACCAACCAAACAAAAATACCCACCAAAAAACCAGAACTAATAATTCGTAATATATTTAGAATTTATTAAGTTAAAATCCCACCACATCAGATTAAAATTGCATATGCTAGACAGCCACCTGAATAAAAATGGAGAAAAGAAAATACTTGTTGTCTATGCCAGAGGAAAAAAAAAGACTAACAGACAAGCTTGGGTATATGGGAAAAGAAATAAGAAATGGAGTCAATTACCTACATTTTATGATGTATAGCTAGAGAATGCTGGTAAATAATGTTAACTAAATAGCTAAATTTTCAATGGAAAACTCAAGATTATTACAAAAAAAGTCAAATATCAGGCCTACATTTATTTGAAGGTGCAGTACTACGAAACAAGGATTTTGCACAAACTTAACATCTGCTCAAAACAAAGGTGTAGTTACTGATAGGAAAAATAAAAAGAAAGCTATGCAAGTAACCCTGTAAACATTACTCTCTGCTAAACATGATTACTGGATAAATGAAAACTCCTACTGAGTTTGGATTTAGATTTGAAAGCACTGCTTCCAGTTATATTTAAAAGTTTAGGAATGCACTGGTCTTTCATTACCTGAAAATTAGATTTTTGACATTACTCATCTGAACTCAATTGCAAAAATTATTTACCAGGACTTAGTGTTCTACCATCATTCTCCAATAGTGGTAAAAGCAGGATCATATGTTTTAGATGCAGAAAAACCCCACAACCAAATATTGGAAAAAAAATGGTGCGAAATCCCAGTTATTTGGATGTAGTGACCTGCCTCTAGAAACAATGCATACCTATGATAGAAATAAATGCGGATTAAAAATATTGGGATCAGAGCCCAGGCAAAATTATCACAAAACACTTAAAAAAAGGATAAATCATAATCAAAGTAGAGGAAGCTAAAGAATGTGCTGCAGTAGAACATGTAAAGTGCGCTGTTCTCCTAGTGCTCTTCCTGAGATATATCAAAATTTGTTTCTGTGGCTTGATAAGGGCAGGTAAAGAATTCTTATGGATTTTCTCCTGGACTGTTATTTTTTAATATATACTGCCTTACTTCTGGAATAAATAAGAAGAGTCAGAAAGAAATTTTATGAACAGAATCTCATTCAATGCTGCATGCATCATAAAGACAGTCACAAACACACTGAAAAAATGACAAACAAACATAATTACCCTCTTATTCTAGAGGGTACAAATAAAATTGAGGCAAATTTACATGCACAAAACTTTATTAGTGGGGTCTATAGCTGATGGCATGCTCTGACTTCAAAGCTACTTTAAAAAAAAATTAAAAGATGATGGAGGTCTTTCTCCCATTCTCATGTATACTTTTTTGGTGTACTAACAACAGTTGTGTTATGTAACCTACTAGGTCTTCAAGTTACAAACTGAAGCATGTGGAGTTAGACAATAATATCTATAAGGCGAGAGTGTGGGCAGAAGAAGAAAAGAGTGTTTTTAACAGTAATGCCATTCACTTTCTACACGAAACCTCATCTAACAGACATAACTATGCTTCAGTGTCTGACACTGTAAGATTGTGAGGGTAGCAGCACCAGAGGTACTGATACAAGGGGTTTTAGGGTTTTAAGGGTTAATTGCTGTTCGCGAGTTTTGCCAAATTTTGCAGCTGCTTATTAGACAATGCATATGGCCTGCTCGATACTCTTGCATTTGCCAAGGATGTAAGAGAGGATGAAAGACCATTGAAAAGGGTTAGAAACCGTGACTGAAGATCCTGGTCTCAAACCCTGAAACCAGCTTGAACCAGCCCTACAGTTGGGACTTGGGCCAAAGACTCATAGAGTATGCACAAAGAGGCAAGGTGAAAAGTTTAACCCAAGGAAGACGCGTTTACTTCATCATGAAGACCCCTGCCCATGACCACCAAGAAGCACTGCGCAGGTGCAAGGCATATGGAAATGACTTTTGGGCTCATTACCATATGAAGCGGGGCTAGGCGGGGCTAGGTAATGAATATGCATAGGCGTATTGGGAAACTTAATGCATATGTAACAGTTTAGAGAATAAGAAGAGAAACGAGAGCTGAGGAAGTTGCACAAGTCTTTGTGGAACTATCCCACTTGCGTCTCGCTCGGTCAACCGAATAAATAACATACCTACTTTACCACTTTAATTAATGGTAAAGTCATTTTCCGTGCATCAGTTCTGGGTAAAGACACTGTCAGAGCAGCTTCAAGACGTGTAATGAAAGGTTGAACGAGTATAAACGAGCAGCAGGCTACAGAACTGAAAGAGGAAGGTTCTCAGTATAACAAAAGTTAAAGCATGTAGAACACTGTATTACAGTAGAAATTTCATTGGCACAGAAAGTTCTCTAAATTAGTCTCTAAATTTGATGATTCTGCCTGTGGTTTTTTTTTATTGTTTAGCTATCTCAGTGGGTTGGTCACTCCAAATTAATAGTAAATCCTAGGAAATTCTGCACTCATGAGAACTGTTTCAGATTTTGCGAAATAAGCAGGAAGTAGTTTTGTGCGTCTTTTGATACACTGGACTAATTCTGCATTAACACTGTCAGCCTATTCTGCATGCAGAGTACCTCTGTTTGGTGCATTATCAGTAAACAAACTTATTTTGAGCATAATAGAACTGCTGGGTATCTGACAGAGAAGAAAATGTGGGTAGAAATATGTGATTCATGACCTTCATTAACTCATACACTTTAATAATGGTTGAGAAATAGTCAATGACTATTAAGTAGCTAATTTCTTTTTCCATTAAAGGATGTTTGTAGTATTTAAAAACAGGTATGATAAAAGTTGTGTGGCAATCTGTTTAG
Organism: Edolisoma coerulescens; assembly: GCA_013397115.1. Taxonomy (NCBI): domain Eukaryota; kingdom Metazoa; phylum Chordata; class Aves; order Passeriformes; family Campephagidae; genus Edolisoma; species Edolisoma coerulescens. Next base: position 51,713 of record VWZW01006122.1, on the reverse strand, counting down.
TGCATAAAAAAAAGTTAAACACGGAATTTGCCAGGAAACATCGTAATTGTAGTTGAGAAACTTTTTCAGTCGTTGGATCTTCAGAGTCATAGCATGAACTGTCGTCCTGGTTTACATACATTATTATCCTAATAACGTGTAATGGTCATGTGACATCAGAGATTCTATGAGGTTATGGAAGTTAACATTAGAATTATTTCAAAGTAATAAAAATAGGACATTAATAAGAACAGCACCTACACAGACAAATGGCAGTTTTGCATTAATTGCTTATGAAATATTGCAGAGTCCTAGAAGAAGGATATTAAGGAGTTACAGAGCCAAAACCTTAAAATGTTAGGAAAAGCTATGACTAATATAATTAATAACATTAACAAGACATAATGTCTTAATAATAATCATAACATTATGTGCACACCTTCTGTTACAGTTTTACTTATGACCCACCTTTTATAATATGGATTCCGTGATCCTTCAAGTTTACAAAACACATAATTCTGAGCATAAATCCCAGTTGTTAGAGGAAAATATTTCATGCTGGATTTGACAGCCTGAGAGAGGCAAGACTGCTAGAGCTCCTTGCCCCCGTGTCCAGCTTGAAGTGAGGCTGAAAATATCTTCCCAGTGGACACATAGAGACAGAGAACATTTATATACCACACACTTATATCCATGGCTGTCCACACAGATCCCAGTGACGCACACACACACACACAGCATTCACATGAACACAGGCAGCATCAACAGGCTCATCCTGCTGCTCTTTCTGGTTGAGCCAGAACAGAGTTCATTAGTGGAAATAAATATACCTATGAAATATGTTTATCCCTGCTGGGTTCAGACACCCAGAGGCTGTGCCTGGATCCCAGTATCCCCAGTTGCTAGTATCTTCCCCCTGTGCTCCTCTGGTGTTGCGGAGATGGGCCTTTGGTGGGCCGATGCCTCTTCTGTGATGTGATGGGAGCTACTAGGCACGGTATGATTTGCCTGGTCTAACCCACAGCCTGCCATTGTCTCTTTGCTCCCTTTAACCACATATCCTAAACCTGGACATATAAGGGAGACTGATCTCTGCAGGACTTCTGCTTCAATTGTTCTGAAGATTGGAAGGCATTAAGCAAATGAGGCAGAGGCCTGCAGGAGTCATGGAGAAGGCAGCTGAGAAATGCCCAGAGAAATGATTCGGTTTCAGGTCTCAGCTCAGCTTTCCCAAGTAAATCTGGATCAGTCACTTAAAGCACCTTTTCACAGGTGGACAATGATTATGTATTCATTTTCTGGGTGACTGACTTTATTCCCTATGGTCTGATTTGCAAAACAACTGGGTACTCATAAATGCAGCATAAGCTATTTAGAGTTGTGCTTTGAATACATAAATTCTAAGATATAATTATGTTCTCTAAAAATCAGGTCCAGTTTATGTGAAATTAGGCACATAAAATTAGTGACTCTTTTTGACCTTATTATCTCAACATCTTTGTTCTCAGCCTATGCTTTATTAATGAAATAGGACATAAATAATAACTATATCCTTCCTCATAAAATGGTGCTACAAAAATCAGTTTGTGTTGGGGAAGCTGCCAGTTAGTGGTACTATTAAGTTTCCTGTGTTACTGTTTTGAAAACCAAACATTTTGTGATGGAGTAAAATTCTGCAGGAGCATTCTTCACATATCTTTTTTTGTCCTTCATTTTCTCATACAACAGGTCTTACTTACGGTACCTCATTTTAGGGATTTACCTTTCTAAAAGATCTCAGGAAATTGTGTTCCTCCCTACAACATCCTGACCTTGTCCCTAAAGCTGCTTGGGTATATGGCCTGTCACAGATCGATGTCTCTGTGTAGTAGTGCTGCTGCATCACATATCAGCAAGTTGTTGAAACAAATACCCTACAGAAGTTGGTGAACAAAAGTTTTGTACTCAGAGAATGTTTAGAATACTGTAGAAACACAGTGATAGAGGAAACAACTGTAAACTCTACGAGCTCCATGCATTCCACATAGTAGAAAAGTGTTTACAATGTGATTCTAATGTAATACTGAAGACTGTTTCAATGCATCTGCATAACACAATGTGATTAATTCCTCAATATTATTTCTTTTGGTTATTCAGCTTTGCAAACTTAAAAACTTTAAAGTTTTCCTTGTGTTTAATACATAAAGGTGCATATGATTCTTATTATGACTCACAATTGAATATGTTTTAATCTGCTGTTGAAAAGCTGTCAGCTTTCAGAAAAAGACAAATGCCAAGAAAATTGTCTATACCAGGTTAACACTGATTTAACTATCTGAATGCAATGAACAAATATTCAGTTGATTTTTATGTTTTTGAGATATGATAACAATGAAAACTAATGAGTCATATATAATAACAAGAAAAATAAGGATAGAGGGAAATATGATAAAATTAAAATTGAAAATGTGTTTTTACAATACTATTTAAGCAGACAGTCTTTTGTATAGAATCTGTGTAGAATATGATTTTATTATTTTCTTGAAACTCTATTGCAAAATAACTTAGGAATAGATTTAAATCACTTACTATGATCAGTATTGAAAGATGGAAGCATTTTTGGAAGCCAAGTTTTAAACTTAGGAAATTATTTTATTTGCATTCTGATCTTCATTTTGTTTTCAAACAGATACAAGAACACCCGTACTTTTTAAATTCACATTGCTCTTCCCAGGAACAAGAGAAAACCCAACTTTGGTCAGCTACAATCTTCCAGAAATATCAGCAAAAGTGTTTGACCATGTAATAGGAGAAAAAAAGGATTTTAAAATTAATGAAATACATATCTAATATACAATAAATGGTAGTTTTCAGGTACGGTGTAGTTCTACTGATGCCATAAAATGTGCAGCACAGAGTCATCCTTTAGCAGCGTAGGGATAAGCAAGAAGACTCAAAGAGATGTCTCTTGGTCTTGTATTATTTTGACGATGCAGGGTAGGGTCCAAGGGGTGTTTATCACTATTGTAACTTACTTTTGCTGTCCATTTCTACATATTTAGAAGGTATTTTTGAGACATGTGTGATGTAATACTTGGAAGCCAGCCAATACTGAAAAATTCTGTAGAAAATATTATCTTTTTTGAAGTGCTACTCAGTGCTCTGTGGCATGGAAATTCCTCTTCTTTTGAACTTAATTTCATGAATGAGTCATTCATAACAAACACCCATATTCAACCTCCCAGTGCATCCCTATATTGTCTCCCATAATCCCTGCTTTACTCTGTCCATCTCTATCAATCCCATCCCAGTTCTCTTCTGGAAATTGCTTGCCTATTAGGTTATGTAAGTCCTACTTCTTTCAGAAAACCTTCTGTTCCATGGCTTTGCCATTTAATTTATATGCTCTTGATAAATAACAATAAATAGGTATATAATGTTATTAAACATGCTTTTCAGTGTTTGTTGTGCCTGCAATAATATAAGTGAAACTACTTTAATTCATAAGAAAAACATCTGAATTGACACTTTTACTTAGTTAGGTCACGTTGCCAAGGAAATAGGGATGACCTTCTCAAGAGGGAAAAATTATTTTATGTTTATGAGGATTTCAGTAGTTCATCTGTATTTTTTTCAGTAAAAGAGACTAATTTTAATCCCTACAGCATGCAATAATACAGATTAAACTTCCGTAGTCAATTTGCATCAGATATAAGAAATAAATTTCTAATGATTTGCAGCTCATTTGTTAGTGGTTGTTTTATATTTGATCAAGAGAAGTAAAACTTTTTTGTCATATACTTTACAAAGCTTTTCTACCCACAAACACCCATAATGCTGGAATTTTACTTTTTCTACCTCACACAATTTTTATATTCCTTTAAAGAGTGTCTGTAAAGAGGTTGTCAATGTGCCCTGAATCTTATGAACCATCCTTGTAGCCAGTGAACTTGGAAGCCTTGCTTTTAAACCAAAATTATGTCCTACTTGATGAGTGATGTGGGCAGACTGTGGAACACATGAAGTTTATGCAACAGCCACAAAAGTCTATGTAAATTCAATATTTTCATATTTCTGAAATTCTCAGAGCTTTTTTGCCTTTTATTTGAGTTAAAAAAAAGATGTAAAGACAAAGATGGTGCAAAGATTAGATGTCATGGTCGAGGACTATAATTTCACTTCTGTAGCTGTTCTTCATCAGCAAGGTGGATACTTTTGTTTAATCTTGTGATAATAATCTTCCCTACTTTTACCTAAATTACTCTAGTATAAAAACTAATAGTGCTGAAACTTGCTTTGAATTTAACCCTGCATGTTTGCTACAGTAAAAGTTGTGCTGTCACAGCTGGCTAGAAAAACTACTTAATGGCTCAGACATCTCTTCAGTCTGCATATGACAACTGCAGTTACGATCAGGAGAAATGTCTAACACTTAGCTCAATGAATATAGTTAACTCACGGATTTTTATCTGGCCCCCTCTGTAGACCATCTCAAATTTTAAAGGTTGCCTGTGCAGGAAAAAGCCCAGAAAAAGAAACAAGAGCTGAATTGTTAAGAGGACTAAGAGGACAAATCAAAATTCTTTGATTCAATACAACTCTCAAGAAGGCCAGCACAGGAAAAAAAAGCTTTTGTTACTATGTTATTAGCATTAGCAACTGATATGAAGAACAGGTTTTTTGAAGACAGAAGTGCCAAATGAAAATAAATAATGGAATTAGATTTAGGTTAAGCTATAAAAAATATAGGAGGGTGAAAACTTCAGAATATTTTCTCTCTCTCCTAAGGAAATGCTTAAATATTCTGATATTTCATTTCTATATCTTGATAGCATTTTGGGACAAAAACTGTGTGATATTCCTTTTCATGTTTTCTTTTCTTTTGGAAAAATGGGTGTATAAATTTTCTGTTTGAAATAACAAAAATGGGAATAGAAGAAATTGAAAGAAGGGAAATGGATATCAGCTCTTCCCTTTCCTAAGTTACCTTGAAGCCCAGAAATAGCACAATTCTGACTGAAAACCAGCCTTATTTCTTTAATATAATGTATTTTTAACCTGTATTTTAGACCTGTTTTACCTTTGTTTCTACCTTCTCATAATAATACCTCTACCTTGACTACTGTTCTGGGTTAGATTTCTTTTCCAACGCATTTTTGTTGCGTTGTTACGCGTGTAACTAACTGCCTGTGGAACCAGATGTATGACTGTGTGCCTGTGTGTATTCATACACATTGTATATGCTCACATATGTGGAAATACTGCAAATGTCTAAATATGCAAACATCTCTCTGCTTATTAGAATATCGTTACTTGTTTGCTAGACAAAGTATAAACAAGCTGTCTATTACTTTAATTAATATGGTTGTTACTCAGTCTCTTGCAGTTCATTTTTCTGTTCCTTTTTCCTTTACCTTCACCCATCTCATTTTCCTTTTCCTGTGCACCTGTCCAAACACGTGTACTACCCTATACATTTTGTCTTCTCCAAACATTTTTTCCTTTTTTTTCTTCTTCTTCTCACTTTATTTATCATGCTACCTGACTGTCAGACGTACCTGCGTGTTTCTTAGATATTGATAGAGATTAATGCCTTCATTAAGACTGCGTCTCTTTGTTTCTACTAATGACTTTCAAGTAATGTCATACATACACTGTGTGATAAGATTTATTTTGGTTAAAACTTGGCAACAAATACTGTTTGCCTGTGAAAATTATGTTTTATATTTCTATTTTCATCATTCTGAACCTTCAGTTCAGACAGGCACTTCAAATTGATTGATTTTGAACAATAACAAAAAGAAAATATATATACTAATGATTCATAGTTCAGTACACTGGCCTTAGAAAGATTGTTTCAGGGTGACCTCTGATTTTTCACACACAATTAGCTACCAAACAGAAAATGTAATGAAAGAACTTACAGGAATTGTAACTTTTAAGCCCATTATTTTTCTCTCTGCCATCACAAGATCATTATTACTTGCAAAACAATGTGTATCAGGAAGTAGGTTGGTACTTTTTCATCAAAAACATTTTTAATGTATTTGATACATTTCTCTCTTCAGCTTCTTTAGCTGGAAACAGTTATTTTTATTGCTCTACTATAAAATGATATTTTTCCTAAGCAAATCTCTATTAGTAAGAAGAGAATCTCAGTAATTTTACTAAATAGAACAAGGAATTTTTACACTAATGGTAGTCCATTCATAAGAACCACATCTCAGGAATTATACACTTTAGATTAATAGAAATTGTTTTTGTCAGAGACTTGCTTATATGTTTAAACAGCATCTTTTGTCTTAAGCTCCTTCCTTAATTGTGCAGCTACTGTGGACTTTAAGAATTATAGCCTTAATGTTTTACTCCATTAACTTTTATAGAGCTAAAGACACTAACATTGAGGATTGTCTCCTATGTACTTTTGTCTCACAAAATGCACTTAAAACTGCAATAAACAGGCAACTAAAATTCGTCCCACTTTGGAAGGGTTTGTAATTATCAATATAAACATACCCCTATCAATGGGATGTACTTTATTTTACTTCTAGATCTCCACAGGTTATTTCATTATTAAAAGAAACCTCAACAGAGGCTTAAAGGAAACCGTCATTTTACATGCTTGACTAGAGTCACTAATTTTTATCTCAATAAACATCCTAATTTCTAATAGTGTTCGCATTAGCTTAGCATAGCAAAAGTACTTTTGGTGAAAAAGTTTACTCTTCATCTCGGTGTGTTGTCTGTTAGGGAATAAATTAAAAATCAGTGAGAATCTAGTTGTTCCTATTGATATTTGTATGGTAGGCTGAAAAGTCTTCCCTGTAGTTTACATGATATATTACAATTTAACATCAGTCTAGCAATGCAAGGAAAACAAATGTTAAAAATTCAGCTTTTTTTTTTAATGTGACTCAGAAATTATATACCTCTTCATAATAAGGCAATATGAAAATATTGGGGAATATTGATGAATATATTGAAGAATATTGAGGAACTTGTTAAAAGTATTAAATATTGATAAATATCAATAAATAATAAGACTTTTAAAACAATCATGAAATGATTGTCTTTCAGAGAACCAGCAATGGAGAGAAATATAATCGCAGTCTTTTTTCATGTCAAAGTCATGCTGAAAAAAAGACAAGATGATACCAGAAATACTAATTTGATTCTTTGTATGGATGTGTAATGTGGAAAAGCTAAGGTATATTCCTGCATCAAAACCTTCAGAAGACATTGGTCTGAAGTGACATGATAAAGCTTTAGAACAGTTTGATACAGTAAGAAAAAATAAGATGCTAGAATTCAGATATAGAACTCCTGAAAGAGATTTTTTGTGTAATATATTGTCTGAATCAGCCTCCTCCCGAGAAACAAGAAAAGTTCCAACAGTGATAACAAAAAGGAACATGTAAGCAAGTTAAGAGATACGTATATTGTGCCTCAAAGATCTCTTGAAGTTTTTCAAAGGAGTCAACGAGGTGATACAGGTATCCAAGTACATCATCCTTCTGCAAAGACTTTGGTTAATTTCTTTAAGTTGTTAGAGGGTAAAAAGAAAGATAGCCTTATAAATTACTAATGTCAGTGAAACGTAGTAAGTGAAGGGTAACCATATGGATCAGGTTCCACAATGGCTGATGGTCACCAACGGAACCTCTTACAAATCAGTCATGGAATTAGAATTGCTGTAGAAATTCATAAACTATCTGTAAGGGGTGTGAATAGTGAACTTTGATACCAATATAAAGTATTTGGGGCTCTACAAAAATAAAATGAACAGAGGAGAATTAGAGAAAGATCTCACACAGGAGTAATTGCTCAGTGAAGCAGTAGATGAAATTCAGTGTTCTGAAGTAAAGTGGGGGGAAAAAAGCCAGTCCTTGCTGTGTGCATACAGCAACTGGCATGAAATTAGGTATTTCTTCTCAAGCATAATATTATTAAATCATTGCACATAGGTCATTGAAATCCACACCTCAATGTCCAGGTACAGTCAAACATAAGTAGAATTTCTGAAATTAAAAGGGAAATAAATTAAAACAAAACAAAACAAAACAAAAAAACCAACAAAAATAAAAATGAACCAGGAGCACTACAGGAGGTTTAAATGCACTAAGACCAAAACAGTCTCTTAGTGAGGTGGCTACTGAGGTAAGTCCAGGGGTGAGGGTGAGATAGAGCTGTGCAGGGGGGTCCCCGAGCTTAGGGACAACGGAGCAGGAACCCTGAGCCCTGCCTGGACCTAGAAGCTCTCGAGAGCTGATCAGGCAAGGAGTGGGTGCAGCTGGGATCAGCGTGGGAGATGTAAATGGCTCCAGGGAGCATGGTGAACAGGGTGGGAACACTGTGCGTGGCGAGGCATCTTGGTCATGCGTGGAGGGTGTGCAATCTGCGAGTAGGTCCACAGCCCAGGTGAATGCTGAGTGCTCTGGGTCTCTGCCCTAATGGTGGGCACTTGCCTCAGACCCCAAACCAGTGTGACTCCTGACTCCCTGAGAAGTGTGTTGCTTCCACCCAGATTCAACCGCTTAGGAAGGAGACTTCAATAGAGGTGGTGGCTTGCAGCGGAAGCCCATGTTGGAGCAGGCTCCTGGCCAGGCCTGTGGCCTTATGGAAAGAGGAGCCCACACTGGAGTAGGTTTGCTGGCAGGACCTGTGACCCCGTGGGGGACACACTCTGGGGCAGGCTGTGCCTGAAGGACTGCACCCCATAGAAGAAACCCGCATTGCAGTAGCCCATTAAGAACTGCAGCACATGGGAAGGATTCAGACTGAAGAAATTAATGGAGGACTGTCTCCTGTGAGAGGGACTTTGGGCTGGAGCATGGGAAAGAGTCCTCCCCTGGAGGAGGAAGAAGTGGCAGAAAAAATCTGTGATCTGATTGTAACCCACATTCCCATCTCCCGGAACCACTGAGGGGAAGGCGTTAGAGAAACAGGAATGAATTGAAGCTGCAAAGCAGAGAGGAGTGGGTTTAAGTATTGGTTTAAGGAGTGGTTTAAGGATTAAGATTTGGGTTTACTTCTCGTTATCATTATGGTTGGCAACAAATTCAAGGAATTCCCCCAAGTGTTTTACCCATGATGATAATTTTTGAGTGTCTCTTCCTCTTCTTATCTCAACCCATGAGACTCATTATATTTTCTTTCTCCTGTCCAGCTGAGGAGGGGAATTATAAAGTGGCTTTGTTGGACATCTGGCATCCAGCCAGCATCAAACTACAATACAAAGACAAAAATGTTTTCTGTCTAATCTGGAAAACTGAACTCAAAGTGGTAGTTATCCAATTTACTAATTTCCATAGACAACCACTTTCTTCCGTTTTCAGGTTAATGCCAAGATCCTTCAACTTGTAATATGAAAAATTCAGTTTAAATGTGTAAGAAGCTTAATTTTTTGGAGATTTTTTTTTTTTTTAAGGGGGGGGGGAATAGAGGAATATTTTCAAAATCTTTTTAAAACTTGCCCTACAGAGGAAACCTATATGTAACTTTGTGGAGTTTGGGTTTTTTTTCTTCAGGGAGTCAGGGAGAAGTGGTAGCTTCCCAAGCATGCCCAACTAAGTTATGCATACCTAAGTCAAAAAAGTACATTTTGGATTTTCTTACACATCAGAATTATTTTCCTACGTGTAATGGATTACATCATTTATCATGAGCAGATAACAGCTGAGAGCTGTAGTTCTTGTGCAGACTCACACCACATAATTATATATGCTGCAGGTGCTGTTCTGTGTCACAAATATCTTTGCAGGCTGCACTCAGTGTTGAGACTTAACATAATGGATCTCATATATTTCTTTCCTTTTCAGAAGAAATGCAAAGAAAACCATGCAAGTGATGAATGTGTCAGACCCGAATATAATTTTTTCAGTAGTTTCTCACCATATGTAAAGCTGTTTTCAGTCTTTTCCAGTTTCGGACTACCACGGTCACCAACAGTTCAGCTGTTGTCCCTCCTACATATCATTGCACACGTATCATATGTCACATTATATTTCATGCCCCATCCATGAGGAAATTTAAAAAAAATAAAACCTGGTTTCATTTCAGAGTTGCTATAATTCCCACATTTTGTCAATCCACCCAATTTTGTATCGATGTAACTCAAAAACGGTAAACAATTGCAACAGTTGCATTTCTATATCTCTGATGCTGGTCTTTTTATGAGGTTTTTAGGAAAAGGCATCTTCCTTATTTCTTAGTTTTATAATTTATTATAATCCTCATATTCTATTGTAGGTCTTATGACAATACTTCACTATAATAATAGCTGTCTGCTGTGTGTGTCTAAAATTCACAGATAGGAGGCATAAGTAGCTTTTAGATAAATACGTAACCAGGACAATTGTGTACAATGAGATATCCATTAACACTTTAGGACTTACAAGATGTCAAAGAATGTCAGCAAAGACAGAAGCCCACTGTTAAAATAAACACTATTTACTCTAACATGTTACTCTGAAAAAATAATTGCAACCTAGTCAGAAAAACTTCATCGAGCATTATGGCATATCTGCCATTTTAGATTGACTGTGACAGCTACTCTTTCATTACTTGGATTTTCTTAGGGAAGAAATTGTGGAAGTTTTTTAGAAAAGTTGTCAAGATAGACAGGGTAAGGAAATTAAAATTATGATTAATTTAGTACAAAAACTTAATATTTTCAATTTAGATTCAGTTACACTTATGGTATGATATCCATAACAGACCAAACACTGCTTTATTTTTTCCAACACTAGAGTGAAAAGCCCTTCTTCTATTACTAAAGTAAGGCATATATCTATTTCCATCCTGTTTGTGACTCAGCTAGATCTCTACTGAAGATCAAAATGATCTATAAGTGCATCAAATAGTTGTTGTAGATGACCTTTTATATGTATTGGAATCCTGTACTTTGTTCTAATTATATGAAGTCTGCATAGAGCTGGGAGTGCACACATACCGTCTCCCATGCGGTTGTAAGAATGGGCAAGAATGTGCAAGAAACCCACCAGACGTGGTATTCAATTGCTTAGCCTATTATCCCATTGAGTGAAAATGCATTTTCCAGAAGGTAGCAGGAAAATGACCCACTTAAGCTGAAAAAAAGTCCTAAAAATCTTACAATTTTTAAGTATAAGTTTTGTTTACTTTTTTCAGCTATCCTATCACTAGCCTTTTTTTTTTAGTTAATAACCTTCTCCATACATACAAAACGCACCCATGTGAAATAACAACGAAACCAAAACACATTCCTCCTACATAAAAAACCCCCACAAATCACAAGAGGCAAATAAGGTCTATATATGCAAACTTTTATTGTATGAATTTGAAACTATAATACAAAAACCAGTATTGCTTTATATCTGCTTATTTCTGGTACCTCTATTTGAGACATTTCTTCAGCTTATTTTTCTGGGCATGACAGTCACTGACAGATCAGATGGGCAATAAGTTCTTTTGGGATTCAGAAAACACAGTTAATAGAATCCATATTCCTAGACTGTATAAATAACAAAGTGTATTACGCTCTCTGGTAGCATTCCAAGTTAAAGGCATCTTGAGCCATAATGTCAGCAGCAGTACCATCCTGTTATTTTAACAGGATATGAGCTGAATAACTTATAGTCATGTACTATAATTTTAAGACCTGTTGAGTGTCCTAGAAAACACTCAAAAGTAAACAGGAGGGATGATTGTTACAACATGAAAGGAATAAATTGGTTAATGTTTAAATGTTTCCATGTTTCAAGATACACATTGACTTAGGTTTACTGGTCTCAAAAGTCTACTGGATTGCTTTCTATTTCCAATTTTTTTCTTTTTTTTTTTTTTTTTCTTTTAGGTTATAAGAATGGAGAAAAAGGGAAGAAGGGAAGAGATCTGTTTGATCTATAGTTAAGATTAGGTGGGTGCGAATGAACAGAAGATTGGTTGGTAGTGGTCAAACTGCACACAAATTAAATATCTGGCTTTCAAGTGTGAGCAAGTTAGAAATATTGCTCTCAGCCCTCTATGTGGCCTTTATGTTGTGTTGTTATTTCATATCATCATTAAGCTAAATGATCTTCCACTGTGATATATTCTGAACTGAGAAAATAAAATTACAAGTTTATTACAATATATTTGTGGTATCCCTTTTACAGATGGATGAAATTAATTTTGGACATGTGTGCAAAAAGAGTCCAAGCTGAGGGTTAATATGTGAAATTTGCTCACATCCTTGTTTTGACCCTCTGTACCAAGGATGCTTCTTATTGTTATCAAGGAAAAAATTCAGCAGATAAAAAGTGGGCACAAAGGGGCACATTTTCAAGAGTAACAGGGAGAGCACCACTGAGATATGAAAAGGGAAAAAAAAAACCCCAGAGCCAGAAAGTATAATCTGATCTGAAGCCTGTGAGTATCTTAATAAAATTACTTAATTGCTTAATAAAAGTCTCAAGCATAGGAAAAGACTGTGTAAACTGATAATACATTAGGAAGCAGTGGGGAGCAGAGCATGATGTTTTATCTGCACTTTAATTGTTCTAAAATTTGCATGCATACATATAAAAGCTGTTAACTGAGCCGGGACTTTTGGAATTTAAACCAGACATATTTTTTTATCACGGCTTTTACCAGCTTATGTCTCTCAATATCTTGACTGTCCTGTCAGACCATCAAGCCTGAGGCAAGCACGTACAGCTATACACTTTCACCGGCTTAAAAACCAGGAATTAAATAAATAAATGGATAAATAAATAAATAAATATCAGAAGCACTTTGAAACCTCTTTCATTTTCTTCCAAATCCATTTTTGACCTAATACAGTTTAGAAGAAAATGTCTTTCCAGAGGGCATTTAGCAAAGTGCCTTGGCAGTGGAAAAGACCTCTCACTCTACATTGTTTTCCATTTTGGAAATCAGTTAATGTATTGCTTCTATTTGTGCTTGGGTTTTGTTTATTTCTTGACACTAGGGTAATATACTGAGTGTGCATTCCCCTTATTCTGTTTTTATGCCATTTGTAAAAGGCCAACTATTGTAAGTAGCTATTACAGATGTTATTTGAGTTGCATTGGACATTGCTAATGAAAACTGTTGAATTACAATGTTTTTGACATTTCTGGCAGATCACATTGAACAAAAGCTGCTTTTAAACAACTCTAAATACCTAATTTTTTTCCCCAAAATTTTTATAATGACTTTCCATTAACAGGTTTTTTTTTGTTTTTTCTACTGAAGTAAACAAGGGCTTTACTAAGATTTATTCTGCATTTTAGTTCACGAGTTGTATTTAACTCCAAGCCACTAAACAGAAAATATTTTTCTAGCAAGTTCCTAAATCCATTTCTCTGAGACAGTTCTAATTTGTTGGTTCTATTTGTTGATGCAAATAAGCTGCTGAATAGTTCATTATTTTACTTTTTCTACAGTCAGATTATATGTCCATTATATTACGTGTATGTTGTATCTGTGGCTCACCAAGTCTAGTGTCTACCATCTCATTATTTGGGTTCAGATAGAGTATTAATCAGATTTGTTATTTTCTTAGCATTCATGCAGCAGATACAGTGTGTGAAAGCTGGAAAATTATTGCCAGAACTTCCAGTATTGTCAGTGGTTGGATGATGGTATTTCTGACAGCTCTGGCCCTTACCTGATAAGTTATACCACTAAAGTTATATCACTAAAAAGCTAATATAAAACATACTACAACAAACATATATTTGAATATGTAGCTTAAACAAAGATTTTTTAATCCTAAATGCAGGGAAGTTTGGAATAGGGCTAAAATAGAGCAGGATTTACTATGCAAAGAGTTTGCTGCAAAAATAGTCAATTCTTTAAGAAGTGCTGAGCTGAGTGCAAGAGACAAGCTTTGGGGCATAAAGCTGTTTAATCTATCGTGACAAAGCAGGAAAAGAACTTCTTAAGCAACAAAAGGCCAGGCCACAGGTTTGGCATTTCAAGATAAGAAGCAACGGATAACATTTCCCACTTCAGAACTTTGCCCTTTAGATTCATAAGAGGTCTTTTTTTGTTTCACTGACAATAAAGTTCAGTGCAAGCCAAGAGGGAGATGTTACCACTTTTCAGGTGCCAATATAGTCACACTCTTGTATTTATGATTAGAAATCCATCAAAGATTTGTTTCAGTATAACACTTTTCTAATCTTAGTTTAGATTAATTTAGTTTCTTGATTACTACCTAAATTAATTCTCCTGGCCCAATGAGGATCTCTTACATTGGTTAAAAATTAGTAGACAATTCCTCTTCTTTTATGTGCACACATTTAACACTGCATGAGCAACATGCTACTTTACTAAATTAGTATGAAGTTATTTCATGTTCCCTTTCTTAATTCCAATCTCCACATTTCTGAATAATACTTAATCTGTATAGACAATGCTACAGGAAAATGTAGAGTTCACATTTTCAAATGAAAATAGGACAGATACCCTTACAGTCTTAGAGATATAGAAATAACCTTGCAGTCTTATGGAAAGAGATCTAAACTGCTTACAGGTTCTTATGCAGTCTTACATTTTGTCTAACTACACCACAGAAAAAAGAGCAACAGCAAAAAATCCTTGCTTAAACCTGTGTTCTTTCCAGTGTCATTCACACCAAGAAAAAATCTTTATGTTTTTGAAAACACTTGAGCATTCAGTCTCTCACTGTATAACAACTTTGTTGACTCACTTGTTGTATTTTCAGACTTCATGTCTACATTTCTTTCCTTCGTGTTTGCCTAGCAAGCATATGCCCACACCCCCACCTCTCACAAGGAGCTAGCTTGTGTCTGGTGTATTCCAGCAGTTGTGGCAGCTTTGGGAATAGCTCTGATGGAAATATCTGTGATAAACAGGACTTCTTGTGGATTCTATGCAGTTCCATACACCATTTTCTTTCTTGGCAGTTAGATTTTACCATACAAGAAAGGTTTGCATTTAATGAAATTTAGAATTTCAGAAGTGTGTTTTTGCACAGAGATTAGGGGGGAAAAAAAGCATTCCTACATATGTAGGGAGATGTCTGCAATTACACTGACTATCAGTTTAATGAAGTTATCAACAAACACTGTATTATTATATTATGTTACTTTTCTCATTTATTTCTTTGTTCAGTGTTACTTAGCATAATTTTACCACTTGGTAATATTTTGGTCAAATAAATGAGCTGTGTTAAGAAAAATTAAGTCTGAAGCTATTAGTAAAATACAAAAATCTCATCATAGTTTTAATCTATTATCTATATCCCAGAAAATGATCAGCCAATAATTCAAAATCTTGGCATTCTTGAGTTATTTGATACCTGATGAGAGACCACTGTTCGAGTTTACTCATCCTTTGTCAATCTGGAAAAGACCATCTCCTAGCTATAAACCCTTTCCTTGGCTGCACCTAAGTGCTATGGAAACGAAGGAAGAATTTAAACCTTCAGTTAAATTTTTGCAAGTTTGCAATTTCAATTTGCCTATGCTGTTATGTCTGAAAAAGCAAATACAAGTATCTTTAACTCATTACTTTGCCAATCTCCATTTAATTTAAAAAATACTGCAAACACTTATTTCATTTATTAATCATAGAATCATGGAATCATTAAGGTTGGAAAAGATCTCCAAGACTGAGTTCAGCCTTTGACTGATCACCATCTTGTCAAGTAGATTACAGCATCAAGTGCCATATCCACTCATTTCGTGAACACCTCCAGGGATGTTGACTATACTGCTGCTATTGGACAGCCCATTCCAATGCTTAACAACCCTTTTAGTGAAGAAATTCTTCCTGATATCCAACCTGAACCTCCCCTGGCACAGCTTGAGGTTATGTCCCTGTCCTGTTACTCGTCACCTTGGACAAGAGGCTGACCCCCACCTTGCCACAACCTTTCAGGTGGTTGTACAGAGTGATAAGGTCTCCCCTGACCCTTCTCTTTTCCAGACCAAACAACCACAGCTCTCTCAGCCATTCCTCACAGGACTTTCTCTCTAGAGCCTTCACCAGCTTCATTGCCCTTCTCTGGACTTGTTAGCGAGACACAGACTGTCGGTGTCCGAGACTGCTATACGTATCTGTCAAAGGTGCAGAACTCTTGCTGAACAGACGCAACCTACCAGCCCATTTTAATAATCCTTAATATTTTGCTACACAAAATCCTTATTCTATCACAATATAGTTATAAAATGTGTCATTTGGAAAAATTTTCACTTGCATTTGAATACACACGTTAGCTGTGAATAAAAATGGACCTTCAGTTTTTCTGCTAGTGTCATATGAGATGAGAGTAGGAAAGGAGGCAACCTTATGAGTTCAGAGACTCTTTGTACTAAAATACATAGCTCAGTAATTTGAATCATTGAGTTAAATATAATATAGACAGGTGTGTATCTCTAAGTCTAAGGTCTGAACAGTTAATAGATTAATGGTAAAAGTTTAAAGGCAACATCATTATGCAAGTTGGTCCAGGGTGAATTTAATCTAAAACTTTTTTAAGACAAGAGTTATTGACCTGATTCTTCAATACCCCATAGACTCTTCTCTAAAGCTTAGTTTCTATATTACCTTTTGAAGTTGTTGAAGGATAGGTGAGCGATTTGCACTACCAACAGCCTAATTAGGAAGAATGATGTCCCTTGGGAGAAGAAAACCTTCTTCATATTCAATCATCCAGTCCAAAAATATACAGGGTGGGGTAATGAGTCTTAAAAATGCCAATTTAGTGAGTTTCTAATCACAGATACTTCATCAGCTGACAAAATAAAAACCTCAGTAGGTATAGCACTTCAAAATCTGGGACAATTTACATGTAATTTCAAGAACCAGCAGGGGTACACAGCTGGATAAAAATAAAAAGCTTGCTGTAATTGAAAATTGCCTTGCAGCTTGTTTGTGATTAAAATGAAGTTTGGTTCCTTGAAATCTTGTTTAGCAATTAAATCAGTTTACTTAGGCAATGAAATATTGTCTATTGTCCTTGAATGATAAAACCAGTCTAATTGAACATGTGTGCATACAAAAAATTTCTGAAGTCCATGTTCAACAACTTCGCTCTTATTTGAACATATCCAATAAATGCTCTCTTTCACTAGAAGAGGCTGTGGTCATCTATATTATCTATAAAGAAGCTCACTGACAGACTCCTGTGTTTTGCACAAAAAAAAAGTCTGCACTCTTTACATTTAGTGTGGAAGTTCTCTCCAAAAATCAGGGTGATAGATTTACATAAAACATGATTTTTAAATTTTGGCTTAAATTTAGAGTTAAGCTATAATAAGAGTTTGTGTTTATTTTGATTTTCAATTTTTGTGTATGTTTGTTTCGTATGTTGAATAGATCAAAAAGTGTGAGAGCTGATTCTCTTACAATAAAACAGCTTTCAAGAGACTTCAATTCTTTTATTTGCTTGTTTGTTTGTTTATTTTCTTAAATGATTTTATTCGTTTTTGCGTTAAAATAATATTAAGAAACAGTTGCAAATGAAACTTGAGATCTTACAATTCTTCAAGCCGTTTTCAACATAAGGTTTCATCTGTTTTGTTTCTTTGTGTTTTACATGTAGATGTAATGAGTCCCCAGTCCTCACTAGGTTTACGTAGGAGAGATAAAACTTGAATTAATAAGGTAAAAAATTAAATAATAATTACAATTATTGAAACAGAAAGAAAACATTTTTAGCATTATAAAAACAAAGCCCTGCAAAAGCCACAGGGAAATTAATAATGTAACTTCTAATCCTCAGCAGACAAATCACCTTCCTTATGCATATCCTTTCCTAAAATAGGCACATAGACATACTCATACCCCAATATTCATTTTATTATTTTTGTTACGTGCATTTCTTCAGAATATATTTTCATAATTAGGACTTAGCTAATACTAGAATTTTAATGAGGTATACATTCAGAAGATAGAAATAATATTGAAATAATTTAAAGTATTTAAATTTGTAATTGAATTAGTACATAAAAATTTGGGTGTTTCCAACCTTTTGTTTGAATCCATTTCTAGCATGTATTTAGCTCCAGATAATTGATATATCATTCTAATACTTCTTCAGAGTAGATTAACCAAATGATCCACCCTTAAAGGAGAGGTTCCTGGCAAAGAACAGTGACTTGTGCTATTGCTACACTGGCTGAACCAATAAAAATGGCTTGGGAGGACAAGGCAAAGTGTTTGTAGCTTAAAGAGGTAAATTTTCACCCCAAACTTGGAATTAGGAAAAAAAAGGTCAAATAATTGTGGGAAGGTTATTCAAAACAGCACGACTGATATGCACTCTAAGAGGTGCTGAAGTCACTTGACAGACTCAAGTAAAAAACAAGGATGCTAAGGAAGACTACATTAGAAAACAGAAATCACTTAGTTCATGAAAACTGGGATGAGAAAAAATACTTAAAGAATTATCCAAAAAGGAAGACACAGAAATGAGAAAAAAATAGAGAAGCTTTAAAAAAATGGAGATTATTAAAAAAAAAAAAAAAGAGTATATAAACATCCAAAAAGTACTTGGGGAAAAAAGGTTCATTGCCAAAAAAACACAGCATCCATTGCCACCATATTAAAAAAATAAACAAAAAATCAAAACCCAAACCTAAGCATCAAAAAACCACCCCAAACAAACGAACAAACAAAATAACCCCAACAAAAACCAAACTATGGTTTTTATCTAGAGTTCTCTTTTCTGGGCAATTTGAGAAAAAAAGTCTGCAATCCTAAATCTAATAAGTAACACTGAAAGTACACATTAGCATGTAATCCTAGCACAAATAAAATGTGAAAATTGATGAGTGAACATGTTAATTAATACTTCTTTTCTTTATAGCTATTCATTCTTAAATTTAAAAAAAAAATGTCCTTTACTAATGAGCTTTTGACATGAATAAAAAATATAACCTATGGTTCTAGGAATCACACAAAACTAAAAAAGATAAATTCTAAAGAATACATCTAGATCTAGAAAATAATTCAGGCTGTTGAGGGACTCTCAGGTGCTATTTGGATACGTGATGAGGCATTCTAACCTTATCTGTATTTTCCTGATGAAAATGTAATGTTTCATATTTTTATCCATGNAACAAAAGTATGAAGCTGTGTTCCTAGATGTACCGGAGAGACACTGCTGCAGGAAACAGCTCTTTGAGGTTTTTTTGTTAAAGAATGTGCTGGGACCAAAACTAATCCTTTGGTGTGAGGTAATACATTTTTGCAGCTGCAGTGGAGCAGGGAATCTCAGCTTTTAATATAATGGTTCAGATCTTCAAAATATGTTTAAAATATTCTGTAGTTCTGCAGGAGTTTCAGTAGCTGTATGCAGAATATATTCTCTTTGGTATTTTTTAACAGGGATTGTCCTTTTAATTTTCAACAGTTTTTACTCTGCTCATGTCCGCAGCCTATTCCCTCAGCCAATAAAAGCATGCAATATTATATATTGCAAATTTCTAATTATACATGTAATTTTACATTTCATATATAGTGTTTACACAGTTTTTTAAATACTGCATTTTTTCGGATCTGAAGGGAAGCTTGAATATTAACAATTTTTTTCTTCTGTAAGGTACTGAAAAGAAAGCTACAGGACTGTGTTTATATGCGTTTGTGAAAATTGGTGGGAAAAAGGCATGACATGGGAAGAAATCGTGTACAGAAGACCCAACATTCACAGGATGAGTGAGCCATGACCAGAATCTCATAGATAGCATGAGGTCTGGACTTATTTGAAGGTGAGGAGATTTGTATTTGACTTCCAAAATTGTCTGGTGCCTCGAGAGAACGAGAAGCATTCTGAATGGGCTGTAAAATAGGAGCAAAGCACATGGTAGTTTTCAAACAGCATATTGGAAGCCCAGAAGTGCCGTTTGTAAGAAAATACTAATGATGAATGATGATAACACACTACAGGATGAACTTTTCTGCCTCAGCTGTTGCCATCACCTGTTTTAGTATTGTAGCATTCTCTGTCTAGACATAACTCCTGAGGATGAATTCCACCATCTAGGTATTAGAATGCAGGAAGAGGTTCATACTCCTTGTTGAAGATTGATGTGGTGAGCGTGTTTCCTCCTCAGGAAGGTATGATCTGGTAGATATGGCATAGTGGAAGCTGAGGGAGATATATTAGAAAGGGAACAGCCTTCTTTGCATCAGGAGTGATAAACAACGAAAAAAAAAGAACATTCACAAAGGCTCTGCAGTGGCAAGAGTCTAGGACCACAGATATGAAGTTTGGGATGGTCACTGTTGAACTGGAAAGAACATGAACTGCCCGATGCATGGAAGCTGGAAGCTTGGAATTTGTGGCAGTAGAAGCAAGGCTTCATCTCCTCCTACAAGTGTTTAAACCCATGGTTTTTACATGAAGGCACAAAAAATAAGTTCAGACATGAGGATTCTGGGCCAGACTTCAAGTTAGGATCAGTCCATAAAAAAGGCGCTGGTGATTGCTGACTACCTCTTGCCTGTGCCAAAAGCATTCATTTGCCACATATGTCTAGCACCACTTGAAGCAGCAAGGTATCTCTGTCAGGACATGTGGCATTGCATAAGACACTGAGTTTCATGTACTTCTGACTACTCTGCCTCGCTTCTCAACCATGGCACAAACAATGCAGCCAGAGAAAGTCCCAACATGACCAAGTTGTGCCAGGGACTTGGTGGGTGAGAGTAGGGGTACAGAGGCCCCAGTGATGTTTTCATCAGCCCTCCTGATCAAGGTAAAACAAAAGGCAGGCATATCCAAGTGCTTGACTATGCATCATATGTCACAACCAACTTTTTTTCATTTTTTCCATGATGGTACCTTGTTTAGAATGAAGAGCCTAATCATGATTGCAGGGTATGAGATGATTGATGTCATGAATGGAGGGACATGAATTTCATGAATGGAGGGACATGAATGTCATGTTGGAGGGACAACACAAGTATTTGGAGCAGGGATATTTTAATAGGTGTTGTGGTTCAACCCACCCAAAAAATAAGTCACATATGGCCTCTGGTAGGATTGGGGAGGGAATAAAGAGTAAAAAGGAGTAAACTTGTGGTTTGTGATAAAGTCAGTTTAATAGGTAAATAGGTAAAAGCCATGTGTGCAAGCAAAGCAAAACAAGGAATTCTTTCACCACTTCCCATTGTCAGAAAGATGCTCAGCCACTTCCAGGAAAACAGTGCCCTTTCATCTGTAAGGATACATTGGAAGACAAACACCATCCCTGCAAACGTCCCCCATTTTCTCCATCTCTCTCCAGCTTTATAGGCTGAGCACAACCCCATACTCTATGGATACCCCTTGGGTCAGCTGCGGTCAGCTGTCCTGGCTGTGTCCCCTTCCAACTCCTTGTGCACCCCAGCCTCCTCCCTCGTGTATTGGAGTGGGGTGTGGAGCAGAAAAGCCTTGACTCTGTGTCAGTACTGACCAGCAATAACAAAAACATCCCTGTGTTATCAACACTGTTTTCTGCACAAACCCAGAACACAGCCCCATACTAGCTACTGTGAAGAAAGTTAACTCTATCACAGCCAAAAGCAGCACAATAGGAACAACAGAGAATGGATCTCAGCACTCCTTCACTACGCAAAATTAAATACAAACTTAGACATATGGTCTCTTGAACCTCTCCATAATCAGAAGTGGAAAAAACTCTTGGGAGATAGCAGATAGATAGATAGCAGATCATCTGAGCAGGAGAAGGCAGGAGAAGGTAGTACATGAGGCTTTCTAGAAATAAGTAACAAAAGGCTTACACTCAAAGGAATCAATTTTCATGGGATATTTTGCTGGCATGTACTTTTCCTGTGCAGTTAACTGCAATGAAGCTATAGAGCTCTAGGTACCACTCGTGATGATTCCTTTATATAAATGCTACAGAGGCTGATCAGGGAAAATGGTCTGTTGGACTCTGCTCACAAATAGGGATGAACTGACTGTAAATGTGGCCACAAATGGCTGAGCTACCACAATCGCAAGATGACAGAGCTCAAGATCCACACAAAGACTGGGAAGGTAATCTGAAGAATAAGGACTCTGGACTTGTGGAGAACAGACTTTGACTTATTCAGGGAATTGCTGGGCAGAATACCCTGCCAAGTATTGATGAAGATGAAGGACGCCTAATCAAGTAGCTTCCTGATGACTTAAAATGCAAAAAAATGAAGGACTTGTACAAGAAATGGGGTGAATAGGCAAGAAAATGTAGTTTGAAAACTGCTCGAGCACAGAGTAACAAAATCAGAAAGGTCAAAGTTCTAGCTAAAACCAGCAAAAGTTAATAAGAATAATTATTTTGCTTTGAACTTATTTTGGGGAAAAAAATAATTGCAGTAACCTGCATTGGTATAACAGCTTGTTAATCATACATTACTTTCACTATGCCCGGCTCCCTATCTTATAGGGTGACTAAGTTTTTTACCCTGTGGCAGAGTATTGCAACATTGCATTTCTAGATAGATTATTGAACAGAAGAAGACAATCAATAGGAGAAAATAGGGTTATGGTAACAATTTTATAGTATTAATTAATTCCTGTAAGGAATTAATGAGCCTTCCCATAAGCTTATCCTATTCGATACTGAGCAAAACTGATCTCAAGGATAGACGATCCCATGGACTACATTCCTACTTTTTCTCAGTATCTATTAAGCTAAGCTGACAGAAAAGGCTCAGCACTGAGAATAGTTGCTGTTATGCCTGAATGATTGTCTGGCATTATTAAAAAATGTGAGTTTTAGCCCATCTGCAATGCATTTTAGGACTTTATTAGGCACTCAGCAAATTTTCAGTGCTAGTTTTGAGCTAAAAATAATGCCACATGGCAGGTTAAAGCTGAAGATTTAAGTTAGTTGAAAAATAGAAGTTTCTGAAAAACAAGTCTTCTTGTAACAGACTCAAGAAAATTGCTGTTCTCAGTTTGTAAAATGGAGTACCTGGCTAATGCAAGAGATAGACCATTTCTCCTTGTAATGCTAGTACACTACCCAGAAACGCAAACCCTGATTATTCCTGGTTCAGTTAATGAGCTTTATTTCTTGTCTAGCCTCATTAGGGAGCTATCAACTCTGATGGAAAACAGTTCTCCCAGCATTTTCTTTGGCTCCACTTTGCATAAATAACAAGTAGATATCTGTTGGGTTCATTTCTAAGCTGCTGCTAAGGTAGTTTGCTCAAAAGGCAAACTAAGAATAAAACTCTCCCTGCAATACCAGCGCTGACTACAAGTCATCCAAGATACTGTGAACTAAAGTACCACTACATGAGCTAAGCTAGAAAAAGGAATAATACATTCTTTACTGCAGTGAGTTTTTTGGCTTTTAGGGCAAATTTTCCTGTTCTTGTAGAGTTAAAATTTCTTGGAGACGAACAAGGTGATTGTAAACTCTTCAGATGTTTATCAATAATTTTCAGTGATAGTTGAAGAATTAGGCTTATGTATATTTACAAGTACGTATAAGGGACGATTAATTGTTAATACCAGTGAGGAGTGGTGATGTTTTTCAAAATACTCATTTTCCTAGAGAATTATTTTCTGTGTCTTACCTTCATGTAAGTTGAGTTACACTGAGGACAGACACAGACTTGAGCAGTGCTTTTCAAATAATATGTTGAAGTCTAAATAGGTTTGGGCTGTGGACATGTAGTATGCCATAAGAGGACCTATAGAAAATAGTCAAAGGAGAGAAATGATGTTGTTTTTAAAGTATTGGCCTCTTCTATAATGGACATGTGTTTTCTGAATAAAATGGCAAAACATAGGAAAGTCAACATACTCATTATTTGCAACATTATATATGTTAAATGTAAAATGGACAACCTAAAATGCAGCTTCCAAGAGGGAGCACTGTACAGTGTTGTAACATGACCGGACAAAAATGAACTTTTGTATGAATAATTATAAGGATATTTTCATTACCCTTCTGTGTCTTTTGCAGATATCCTGTTTCTAACTCTGATAATTTAGTGTCATAAATAGATAGAATTCAATCCCAAAAGAACAGATAAAATTACATTTGAAAAATAACAATTCAATCATACACTTTCCTTTAATTCTTAAAAAATGAGTATGGCCATTTTTAATTCTTTTTCCTGAAAATAACTTCTCAGCTAATTACAGGTCTCTGATATTCCCTTTGAAGTGGAAGCAACTCCAGGTACAACAGTGTGTTCATGACGAGCTTGAGGTTGCTCTGAAACTATTAAGAAATCCTATATACTATTCTAGTTTATTGCAGTGTTTTTTATGTGATTACATTATTTTGAAATATCAGGAAATATGAAGGCTCCCTTTCAGGCACCTCTGGATTTTTGTTTCTGGATTCACACATTGCACAAAGGATGCCTCACATACATAATAGATCAATTAGCCCCCTTGCAATCATGACATTCTGTGGACAGACTGAGGTGAGGATTACTGGTAGTCTTTTTTTTTAAATCTTGCTGAAGGAAGAAAGAAATTATAACAGTAATCCTTATGTTAAAAGCTGTGATTAATAGTTGGTACTAAGACACTAAATGCTGAACAGAGATCCATTTTATGTGTAGGTATTTTTAAAACCATTTAATTAAGATAGAAAGCATCAGACTCTTTATGAATTAATTTTCTGTGGGCTATTACTCCAAAGCAAATTTAGTAACTGCGGTGATGTTGGCTAAGAAAGGAAATGAGGAAGAGAGATAGAACAGAAAGATCCTAGGTGTAATTCTTAAAAGTAGTATATAATATTGACAATGTATTTGGCATTGACAAAATGGTCCACACAAGTTCTATTGCTATTAAAAAATATGACATATGAAAACAGAGTTAATTTACATGTGCAAAATGCATTTGGTGGTAGAGCCTGCCTTGCTGATGTGATGTTCTGGTATTATAGTTTTTATAACTATTGAGGTTTCCAGAAGACTGTCAATTATTTCTCACAATATGAAATTTCTACTAAATTTCTAAAATTGAAGGTCATTTTCTGAAATCACACAGTAAACAATTGGGGGTTTTGTTTTACTTTGGATTGATTTTTTGTGAACAAGTTTGTGTATCATACTGAGGGAGTTCTGTATGTATTCAAAATGAGAAAAATAATTTTGAAAACTCAAATTTAAGTACACAGGTGTGTTAGCAAGAATTTTATTTTTTAGTAAATCTCACATTCTCCCTGAAATGTATCAGAAGGCAAGTATTAGCTAACAAATATATTTTTCTTTTAAATTTGCATATTTGTTTTGATTTTATTCTGCCCATTTTCCAGTTAACTGAGCAACAGTATAAACCTTTTCTTTTTTTCTACCCACTTTTGTTTTCAAAGGTAAAGAATACATAGATGCACCTAGAGTCAGTTTTAATTATCTAAATTTTGCTTTTTTAACGTCTTTTAAATTCCAAAGATTGACCAAAAATAAGATGGTTTGGCTTCATCTCAAAGGATATTCAGTGTATTTGGTCAATTCTAGAAATGTCTTGCTTGAAAAACTGTTTGAACAGCTATTAAAGAGAACAGCCCTCTGCATCTCCTTTGAAATATTTAATGACATTCAGCCTGAAAACAGTCAATAAGAAATTTTAGAAAGCAGAATTTAGCAGTGCTGAGGTCTGAAAGTAAAGAATATTAAGAATATTAAGAACACCTGACTGCTGTGATTTTTCATAAGGAGGCATTTTTAGATATATAAATTATATATAAATATGTATTTACAAACACATATAACTGCAATTTCTTTTTAGAGTTTTAATTAGCTTTTATGCTGAGAATTATTAAAAAAATGAGAAAAGCATTTCTCACTTTTACTTTTCCAAGAAAAGACTGTAGAACAATAAAAGATACCATCTCACAACACGCCCTTTCAAACAGAATTGTTGGAAAACTCATAACATTTCATTTGCTGTTGTCATAAGTCAGCAAGAGCCACTCCAGAAGTTTACTAAATAAAGGACTTAAAATTAGGAGAGCACTTGTCTGCATTTTTTTGCTGAAGAGAATTGCATAATTGATAGAAAGAACTGTTCTATTATAAATTCATAATGACATTTTTTAGATAGAGGATATGAGGTCTCATTATTCCTATAGTAACTGGCATTGATCTAATCTCACTTCTAATAGAATGGAATGAAAATAAATTTCATCGAAGTCCTATAAGTCATTTGGGTTTCCGTTTCCCTGGATTTCTTTTCTTTTCTTTTTATCACAGAGTCAGTCTTCAGCCTCTCTGTAGTTATCTGATGTCACACACAGAAACATGACATTCCAGGATCATTCAGCTCAGAAGGAAACTCAGGAGGACTCTACACCTACCTCTTGCTCAGAGCAAGTCAGTTGTGAGATCAGACCAGGTTTTTCAGGGCTTTGTTCAATCAGGTCTCAAAAGCTCCCAAGGCTGAAGACTGCACCACCTTTCTGAAGCCACCTGTTCGAGTTCCTGACTGTCTTCATGAGGAAAAATGCTTCTCCTGTATGCAGGGAAGATGTCTATTGTTTAAACTTATGGTCACTATGTCTTATCCTCCTGCCCACATCACCGTGATGAGTCCATTTTTTCCTTCAGCAAGGTGTGTTACTGTTAGGTCCCCTCAAATTCAGCTCTTCTTCTCCAGGTTGAACCAGCTCCACCCCACCACCAGCTTACTGGCTCCCTCCTGAACATACTCCAGTAAATCAGTATCTTTATGGAGTAGAGGGTCACAAGACTGACAGCCTAATGACCAGTGAGCACCTCTTGACCGTGCTAGCACAGCCCAGGCTGCTCTTGGCCGTTTTGCTTTCAGGGCACACTGCTGGCTCATGCCCAACCTGCTATCAAGCAACATCCCCTTAGAGCCCCCTCTGCCAAGCTGCCCCCAGCTGGTGTGGTCCCAGACCACGTCATGCCCAGAGCTAGAACTTGAATTGTTCTTGATGAATTTCTTGAGGTTCCTGGCAGCCCATTCCTCCTCCCTCTTCTCCAGGTCCCTCTGGTTTGCAGCTGTAGCAGAAAGCATCAACTGCTTCCATCTGATGCCATCTTCCAACTGATGCCATCTGCAAACTCAATGAAAGTGAATGTTGTTACATTCTCAGCTAATGCTCTTTGTTTAACAGTCATTCAGAGGAAAAGGCTTACTCTTATTGAGAATAGAAGTGAAGAGTGTATCTAATTATTGTCCTTTCATGTGCATGTTTATGAAGAATTTATATTTTGGTTGGCTTGGGGAATGTTCTTCTGATTATTTTTCTTGGAGAATGTTGCAGTAACACTGGCTATATACTAATTATTTTGGTATAAAATTCAATATGTTTGTATATTTGACAAAGAGTCTTCTAAACATTAATCAGAGAACTATGTAACAGTATTATCTCTGATGAAAAGATGTCTTTTTGCCTTCATGAGTCAATATTGAGGTTCACGGATCAAATTTTTAATCATACATTTCAGCACTTGAGTGGCACAACTAATTGTGTTGCAGTTAAGTCTATATCTCTTTATCTCTATATCATCTAGATCTATATTTATATTTATCTGTATCAGTGATTTAGATAACAGTGTCATGAGAGTGTTTACAGGAATGGTAACATAGGCCAGTCTTTGCTTTAAAGTGATGCTTTACTAAATCCGTTCATTAATGACACACTTCATGATAATGTTTGATTTTTGTGTATTATGAATCACTATCGCAACATATACAAAGCTGTCAGTCTTCAAAAAAAATTTAAAAAGCAGTAATTTAGCTGTGAGCTACCGCTGACATATGGTTAGTATTGATGTCTGTAGTCCTTGATAATGTTCAGTAAGGAGGTCAAGGTGATCAGATTTGACAGCTCCTTTGCTAGAATGATTGGAGCTGAAACAGACTTGTCTTCTTTCTTCTCCACTGCATCATGTTTGATATTCTCATGATGTTTTCCTCCTCTTGAAAGGGGCATCTCTGTTGTTCATGATACTGTTTCTCTTGGTTTCGGTTCACTTTAATATGACAAATTGAAATAAGATAATATTTTATGTCATACAAGAAGCTCTTAATTTTTATTTAGTGAATAAGTTGCTTATTAAATGGTAAATATAGATATTTGTATAGCACACCTATACTTTGTTATTTGGTCAGAATATATAATTCACAGCCTGTAAAAAGGAAAGTGCATACAAAAAAGGGGAGAAATATTTTTAACATTGTGATTCGGCACAGGTCATGGTGTTTTTCACTATGGATTCATGCCGTTATCAAGCACCTTTTCTTTCTTGTCATATTGGTGCTTGCTAAGTTTACAAAAGCTGTATGACACTGATGTATTCTTCCAGAGACACTGACAAGTACATCTTTTTTTCAACTACTCAGGAGTTAAAAAATCTCACACTGCTGCATCCAGATGTGATATGGTGTCATTGATTTAAGCCTAAACCTGTGGGGAGGGGTTTAGTAATCTGATTTCTACTGTCTTTTTTCTTATCAGCTGGTGTAATAATGCCAGAATCAAAGGTAATTTAAATGGAAAACTTTCAAAATTTAGAGGTAGGCATATATTCCTTCAGTATCCAGAATAATTCACAAAATTTTTAGTAGGCTTTTCACAGAAAAAAACCCACAAATTTAAAGTTCTGTAGCAAAACCTTTTTTCCCTTACTTGCTACGCTGAGGGATATTTTCTGTATTCTAAATGTAGGGAATTGTGCTACAAAGCCAACCATTCTCATCTTTTGTATGTCATCCAGGTAGATAAATTTAAAAATCGAAGCTCTTGTATTTTTGTACTTTAAAGTCCAGTCAGTTTGCATTCTAACTTATTTTCTTTGTTCTTGACTTAAATTTTCATCCATCATTTGTCTTTACATATGTATATCAATTTTAATCTGATATACCATAAAATTTGCTTGTTCTCAAGATAATCGTTAGTTGGATTATTGTAAGACTAAGAATTACGTTTCTGTCACTCTAGATGTAAATTAAGTTTCACCCCTTTATTATTATCCTGGAGTTAATACAAACTGAACTGTAGATAACCTTGTTGAATGTATATAAAACAGATTTAGAAGTATGAAAAATAAACATAGTTAATGGCTTTGAAGGTCAAAGTTAAGCTAATATATCTCTTAAATTATTTTGAATGTTTTGTTCTGAAACTTTTTCAGGCATTAGGTACTCCGTAGCTCCAGTTTAGGCATAAATGGAAATATAGCAGTAGGCTTTAAAGCATATTTTTAAGCACTTCAATGTACATTCCCTAATTCTGAGGCACCTTGGCTGTCTAAAAATCTCATTGAAATCAACACAAGTTGGAGAGATGGAAAGGTGAAGAACAACAGAAATTTAATTCTAGATATTTAAAATTTTACTTCCTTCCGACTGGTATTTCTTTTCATTCAAGACTGTATAGTCCTGATCAGATAGTTGCTAAATATGGGATAAAATATTCAAACACTTACAGAATAACATTTCTTCTAAATATTTCCCATGATAAGTCTGTATAAGTTTTTTCTGCATTTATAAGAATATTTGTGTCTAGTTCATAAAATGAGCCCGATATTTACTGACTTTCATATGAAATTATCTATAGTGAGAGAGGTCAGATTTTAAACATTGTCCCAATACTGATTTAAAACAAGCCTTCAGAGCACAAGTGTCTTGTTTATTGGTTTATGCTGTTAATTAGATGAAACCAGAAGTCTCTAAGCAACCAAAGCTCAGTCACTCGTAACTTTATTCATTAGGGGTTGTAAGGTAATTCCTAACTCAGCTCATGAGGCTTTATCAGTGTTAATCTACTATTCTGTCTATTCAGCTCTCAGTATATTGAGAAATTCTAATGTGTGTTAATTAACCTCTTGAGCATTGCAATTTCCTGGTAACCAGATTAATTCACCCAACATATCTACAAGAAGTCTACCTTTCAGTGTGGCTTTTAGGATTATGGAAATGTTAAAACTTTGAGGATAGTATGATATTCAGTAAAAATGAGGCTGCTGTAGTTATCTCAGATAATTCATGCATAATTATGCTGAAGTCAAGAACTAAAAAAATTAATGACTTCAACTGAAATAAGAATATGTTTAAAAAAAAAACCAATTTCCACAATAATCTTCACAATTTGCCTTTTTAAAAATAAAACTTAACATGACATGCAGACAAGATTGATTTCAGACTATGTTTATTTTACAGGATTCAGAAGTTTAGTGGTAGAACTAGATTCACATGAAGACAAAAGGCCTTATGTCTTTGTATTTTGTGCAGGGGGAAATAATTACACAGTTAGCACCACCTGAACACAAGGTAGGATTTAATGATTGAAATCACCTTTGAATTAAGCACCAGGAGACCAAAGGAATGCATAGATCAGAATGAAAATAAGGTGCCTCACAGATAATTAAAACATGGATTAGAATTCTTCTGTACATATAGAAAAATGCACCTTATAAAAATCTTAAACTGAAGTCATAGATAAGAACTAGACTGTGCCTAACAAAAAATTGTAATTAAAAGAACTGTTTAACAAGCTTCCATAAAAATTCTTGATCATTGCAATCTTACACAATAGCTTTTCAATATTACAACTTGATTAGAAACATTTTATATCATAAGAGTATGGATGACACCCTTATTAAAATTTTAAGATCTCCTTGAATCCAGACCCCCAAGAAAATATAATTATAGGTAAAATACTGAAGTATTTGAGAGTTTGTATTATCCACATAATTACAGGACTGCTGGTCTTAATAGCAATAATGAAAAAGAATGGAAATGTATCGTTTATACTACTGGGTAGCTTTGCAATTTTTCAAATTCATCAAAAGTTCCCATTTGCAACATTGATAAAGTTCTTAGGTCCCAAAATCATTCCTATTCAACTTTTCCTCCAGGAATATATTTGCCTAAAGGCAATATGAAATCAATTTGTATTTTCTTAGAGAACCCAAATTATTTTCTATTCATATAAACCTTATGATACATTATTTTACTGGTGTTTGGAGTTTTAGACTGCAGCAATCGTAGTTACTGTTCTCATTAGAACTTTCTCACATAATTAAAAAAAAAAAAAAAGAGAAAATCTGCTGAGCCCATATAAGCATATCCCTCCATAACAAGACATTATTGTTGAGAATGTCAAAACTCTCAACTATAGGGAAGTGCTACATTAAAAAAAAAAAAAAAATCTGTACAGGAATAACCAAGGATTACAACTGAATTATCCTTTTCTTTCACTTTTATTTATATATTTCTGGTTGTGTTTGTATTAAAATCATGTTTATCTGCTGATGACATAAATTTATTATGATGTGTAAGATAGATAAACAGCTTTCTGTGAAGGCAGTGTCTTTCCAATTGATAGATTTGTGATATTCCCTGTCATGACATCTGCTACCTTTCTTCAACACTGTGTTGAGACAGATAGAAATATCAGAGTACTCTGCTTACACACAAAATGTCAGGAAAGGGAATATTATTGTTATTTATTATAACAATATATGAGAGGAAATTACATTTAATCC
This sequence comes from Edolisoma coerulescens, assembly GCA_013397115.1. NCBI lineage: Eukaryota > Metazoa > Chordata > Aves > Passeriformes > Campephagidae > Edolisoma > Edolisoma coerulescens. The sequence continues at coordinate 20,342 of VWZW01006122.1, read as the reverse complement.
TGTCACATACCGTCTGTATTGAAAGATTTCACAGTTGCCAATTGTTCTCTGACTTTTATCCTTAAAATTTCTTATTACATACACCGTAGTTACCATCTACAGTGTTTCTTGGCACAAATCTGAATATAAATTTTTCCTTACGTAAGTGGTACAGTTTTTATGGCCTCCACAAAAGAATCATAAAGTGATGCAAACACAATCTGTTGTATTTTATTTTTAGTTATTTTCTAAACCATTAGTTTAGCTATACTGCTCACTACTCAGTAATGATAGATAGAAAGGTAACACCTTCCTGGAAAAAAAGATAAAAGATAGTGGACTTGTATTCCAATTGAGTTATTCAGAAGATTCATACTTTCTTTCTTTGTTTTCCCAGTGAGAAATGTGTGTGTATAAACAATTTCTTTCTCTGAGGATTGTGGTATTTGATCAGATGTCTCAAGAACAGGTTTAATTCTTGCCTAAAAACAGGACGAAGAATCTTCGAAGTCCATGAAAATTTTTCACATTGATTTGATACAGGACCTCCCTATGAGAAAATTTACCCTAAAAATGTTCTCTCTTGGTGGGGTTTGTGTGTGTGTATTTGCTTTTTCTCCCTTTTTTCCCAGTAGCAAACATAATTACCCGGTGACACTATTTCTTTTTTGGTGCTTTGTCATGCAAGGCATTTGTGGTACTAGGAGCTTAATTTATACTACATCACACCAATTTCTATTGTGGAAAATCATTACTGTTTGCATTTCCCTTAACTTTCTTTATTTAATTAATGGTAAATGAAGTTAGTTTATAAGAAACAGCAAATTGAAAACAGCAATATTCATAATTATTTTAATACATAATGTCTCTATTTAAAGTAGGAAAAAGGAACCAAATATATAACTTGTTAAACTTGTTTTTAATACTCTATGCTTTCTGGATCAGTTGATACACTTTAAAATTCTCTGCATTTGATGTAAACAAAGAAATATATATATGTTAAATGCAAAAAATTGGCTCACATAATCTCAATAACTCTTTCCTTTTCAAACTCAAGAAAGAATTCAGCTTTCCAGTAACTGTAAAACTATAAATACATTGTTATAACTTGTTTTACTGTACCATTAATCACACAGCCATAAGTTTCTTTCTCTAGAATTTTTCAAGATGAATCAGTTAAACTGAAATTTACTGTACCTCCAGTTCCCTTCCTTTCTGTTGTGAAATTACTGTATATTGTCTTGTTGTACCTGAACTGAAAAAACAATATAAGTTAAACAAATGCAAAAATAAGACTAATAATGTCACTCTAATCTCAAATGGACAAGGAATGTTGACAGATGTTACACTGGAGGAATCGTTGCACTCACTCAATCATTACAGATTACAAAGTTGCAGTAAAAGGCTACAAGTCAAGAACGCAATTAAGAAATTCTGAGTTCTCTTTCAGAAAATTTTCTGTTGGTAAGTATTGCTTGATGAAGTCATTTGCATGATATATAAATATAAGCAATATACAATATAATAAAAAAGTCTAAATACTAATAGCAACTTTGCCTCCGCACGTAAGGAAATATTTCTCCTTATAAAAATGAGGTGGTTTCTCTAATGATGGTTCTCACCGTAGGGACATAGCATTAGGAAGAAAGGTAACAAAGGACCATTTACTACTGCTTTAGGCTACAACCAAATGGTCCCTTTTATAAAACATTCTAGCTTCTTCCTGAAAACCAGTAATATTTCTAGATGTGCCTTCAGAGGCTGGTAATCTGTAAATATTCAAAACCAAAAATTTAGTTTAGTGTAGTCTTAGCTTAGGAAATTTCCCCAACTATACCTTAAGTATACACACTTCCATTTTATGCTCACTTCTCTTCCCACCCCTCAGTTCAAATACTTATGCTTCTCTCAAGAGAAGTTAATCCTACAGTAAGCACGTCTTTGTTACAGTATGTGTGCTTTCAGTTTATCTTCAGACTTCTAGTTCTTGTAACTATTCTTTGTGTCAAAGCTTGTTCAGATGATGTTTTTCTTCATTCATGTGTACTATTGGTGTCATGTGGAATTATCTTTAGTTGCAGATTTACAGATCCACTGAATATTCTGAAGCAGAAGGGACCCACAATGTTCATACATTCCAATCAGCCAACAAATTCTTCTTGCTGAAAAGTGAAACAACAATTTTGTTTAGTTTAGGGTCTACATATTGATTGTCTTGAAACTATATCTTGTATATTTCATTCTTCTTTTATTCCCTGTCGCCTCCCCGCCCCATATCTTCAGAGCTAAAAAGTACTGTGCAGCTTTTGTTGCTGGTTAGTCCATTTCCCCTTCCTTTGTTCTCTTCTGGTTCCCAATATCCTTCCTAATTGTGACTATGTCTCTATTTTTCTCTGTGGATTGTTTTCTCCTAGACGAATTCCTCCTCATTTTATATTGGTGCAAATTTCAGAAAGTTTTTTTGCTTTTCTCTTACTTTTTTTTTTTCTTCAGCCAAAATATTATTTAATTCCTTGAGCAGTGCTTTTCATTTTGCATGTTTGCCATTTGGAAAATAAAGTCCTATTTTCAGCAGACTGTAACAGTTTGAGTTATAGACTTACCTCTCTTTGCTGCACCTGTTCTCTTGCATTTAGCTTACATTTATTGTAATAGACTGTCTTTTGTTAGCCAAATACCTGCTAAAATTAAAAAATAAGAGAATTCCTCAAGTATCTCTGACTCTATTTTAGTGAACCTGTATTTAATTAAGCATAAATTCCACTGTTTGAGCCTGGGAGGGAGTCATGAACAGTGATGGGTGATGCTTGTGGACACTAGAGGACCTGAAAAGCTGCATCATTAACAGCCTGTACCTACAACCCCAACTGTACTCTCATAATATGCAAAATATGCATGCAGTGGTATTCCAAGCAGCATGTATCCTCACAGTAGAATAAAATGCTCATATTTTTTTGCAATACTGGCTCACACTAATTTCTTTAATACAAAGAACTGTGAAAACAAATGTAATGCTTGTTTTCTGAATCTCTATTAAGTGTACAAAGAATTGAATTTTAATCATCCTAGTAGGTTCAGGGACATTGACTTTTTTAGATGCTATAGGGTTTAATGTCCCAAAACATGAATTTTGTATCTAGCTTTTAGTCTACTAAAATGCCTTCTCTCTGGGATTAATGTACAAAAGTCTAACACATGACAAGCATAACTTTTTTATTTCATTATAGATAGTGGGTTTGATATATCTTACAGACTCCCTAATTTTTTTCTCTACTGCTGGGTCAATTAAGTAATTTCTTACACCATTATTATATGTATTCATTTTAATTTGAAGCAGTTAATCTGTTTCTGCTTCAAATTTACTGTTTTCTCTACCAAGCTCCATTTTTTCCAGACAGTATTTCCTGACCTTTTCCTAATCTGAAATCTAAACTTTAAACTCTCTTCAAGGATTTGATGACATAGTTTCAAAAGCTTGAGTTATTGTGGTAATACAGCTAGAAAGCAGAGATCAGACCTGGCAATTTTATTTAAGCTATCTACCCAGATACACCCAAAATATGGTTGACTAAATGAGGTGAAAAGAAATATCTGAGGAGAAAACAATCAGAGAACAAGCTGTTAATTTTCTTTGTGCTTTATGTATTCTTATTAAAGTCAGGAGTAATTGCTCCTAGATTTGTAGGACTAATACTCCAAGATGCAGAATAATCCCTTTGCCACACTCTACCAAATGTCTTTTAAAAATCAATAAAAACATTATGTAGTTCCCTTATCTTTATGCTCAAGTAATTTCTCAGTTAGTTGTCATAGAATAAACATCTGCTTGAATCTCCTTGGCACAAACCCCCACTTGTTATTCTGCCAGTTGATTCCTGATGTGTGGTTTGAGACCACATTGTATCACTCTTAGGAATCATTTTGCTGGCATAGCTTAACAGATGCACAGTATTTAATATTGAGGAGTTTTGTTGGTTTTTTATTAATAGATATTTCACAAAGACATAGAATAATAGAGTTCTCCAAGTTTCACCAGATGTGTCATGGATTTCTTGCTATTAGTATATTTTATCCTTACAGAGCACTGTCTTCTGGGATCTTTGTATTACCAGACTATTTTAGAATTAAATTGTATCTCCTATTCTATCTTTATAGCTGTCTTCTGGGATTTAGACTATTGCAGTTGAGAAAATATTTATATTTTAGTCTAAAATATTTCGCACCTTGTAAGCTTCTACTTTTCAGACTTTGTTTTACTGATCTTTTCTACAGCAATATCTATATAAGTGAATTTCTTGCAGCCATCCTCTGTTTACAGAATGACAGAATCAATTGAGTTGGAAAAGACCTCTAAGATCCGCCTATGACCAAAAACCACTATGTCAACTAGACCATGGCATTAAGTGCTGTGTCCAGTCTTTCCTTAAACACCTCCAGGGATGGTGACTGCACCACCTCCCTGGAAAGTCCATTCCAATGTCTAACCACCCTTTCTGTGAAGAATTTCTTCCTAATGTCCAACCTAAACCTCCCTTGGTGCAGCTTAAGACTATATGCTGTCTTCCTGTCATTTGTTACCTGTAAGAAAAGACCAAGCCCCACTTGGCTACAACCTCCTTTCAGGTATTTGTAGAGAGTGAGAAAGTCTCCCTTTTCTCCAGGCTAAGCAACCCCAGCTCCCTCAGCCACTCCTCACAGGACTTGTGCTCCAGACCCTTCACCAGCTCCTTTGCCCTTCTATGGACACACTCCAGCCCCTCAGTGTCCTTCCTGATGAGGGGCCCAGAACTGGACACAGAATTCAAGGTGTGGTGNACCTCCCTTGGTGCAGCTTAAGACTATATGCTGTCTTCCTGTCATTTGTTACCTGTAAGAAAAGACCAAGCCCCACTTGGCTACAACCTCCTTTCAGGTATTTGTAGAGAGTGAGAAAGTCTCCCTTTTCTCCAGGCTAAGCAACCCCAGCTCCCTCAGCCACTCCTCACAGGACTTGTGCTCCAGACCCTTCACCAGCTCCTTTGCCCTTCTATGGACACACTCCAGCCCCTCAGTGTCCTTCCTGATGAGGGGCCCAGAACTGGACACAGAATTCAAGGTGTGGTGCCACCAGTGCCGAGTACAGGGGAAGAATCACTTCCCTGGCCCTGCTGGCCACACTATTGCTGATACAGGCCAGGTGCCATTGGCCTTCTTGGCCACCTGGGCACAGCTGGCTCATGTTCAGTTGGCTGTCTACCAGCACTTCTGGGTCCTTTTCTACTGGGCCACTTTCCAGCCACTCTTCCTCCAACCTGTATTCACTCATAATGTTAAAGTCATGGTGTTAAAAAATTATGAAATTGAAGAATAAGATGTTTTCCTTAAAGACACAGAAAAAATAGTTTCTTTAATGTGTTTTATCTATGTTTTGTAAATAAATGTCTGCTTAGTGACAAGGAAATACATGGACACTGCATGCAAAAAATATTAGAAAAAAAACATTCTATTTTAGCTCATTATATATGTGCAATATATACGTAAACTTCAGTCTACTGAAAATAACAGGCATGTCAACACCCATGGACATCATTGATGGGCACCTAGACATATGCACCTAATGTATAAGGTCTTGTTTTCCTCCATTAAGATGTTTTAAGAAGTTTCATGCTGAAACCCACAAGGATATTAAAATCTACCTTTTCCCCCTCTTATCAGGATCCCTCCTACTTCAGATTCGTAGACTCTCATGAACAAAAGTCAACAGATTTTGAAAGAGAGACACAATAGTACTCCAGTATCAAACAACTTCACTGTTAAGAGAAACAGAATTTTCAAAGTAAATATACTGACTGTGATGGAATTTGAACTATGATTCCAAGCATCTGCTTTCCTCATCAGACCAATTAGACTATGTCATTCAAAAAATTACAGTCAACAGGCTCTTCAGAGGCAACATGTGTCACCGCATGATAGAGACTGCATTTATCTTGTTGAAATTGGATAAATTACTGAAGTACTGGTTTTTATTTATTTCTGTGTGCAAATAATTTATTAAATTTATCTTCCTCAGTTCCTTAGAGTATTATTCAGACTACTAAATATCACCATCTCAGACAGGAATGGTAGTTTGGGGCAATACTGCATCTCTAGTCCTGTGATCACACTTTTATAATAACCATTCTTCTATCAGTTACTTAACTGGTAAAAACACACCAACATGAAAACTTGCATAGCTATAGTTTTAGGATTCTGGGCATTATGGTACAGGTATCTTGGGCTTGGACTACTTTATGTATTTGAGCACAACTGTACTTGCAAAAATTTGAATATGTGATGTATCCCTGACTGAGTCAAGAACTTAACAGTTTTGAATCATTTCAACTGACACAATGGAAACTAATTGTTTCATCGTTCAAAAGACATACAGGCATAATCATAAATAGGAGAATGTTAAATGAGATGAAGGTCCTTACATTAGTACTAATGATCACTTCTAACAGAAGGAAATCTTTCATTATATGCATCTTTGCTCTTGAAATTAAGTTCATTCTGACACCATTTGAAATGACAGTGGAGGTGAAAGCTGTAAGTAGTCATTTTAGCTGACGCATTGAATTTATTATGCAAGTTAATGAATGTCTCCTGATTTAGTCCAGATTTTTGGTTTCTCATCAGGCAATAAAAGGAAGAAAAGTACCTGCAGTAATTGTACAGAGTATATTATTTACCTTGTTAGCCTGAAAACTCATCAGGGAGAATGTGTTTCCAAACCATGTCTGATGCCTGATTCAGAACCACTCGCTCCAGAGGAAGTCTCAAAACACTTACAAATTTTCTGAATACTGTAATTTTTCATATCGGGGGAAAATAATCGATATCATCCTATCAAAAGGACTGTGGACATGGAGATGTACGCATGCACTTATTCTCACAAAGAAAATGTCTTTATACCTTGAGAGACTTTATATAGAGTTTGTTTCTGGAAGAAATGCCAACATTTTGTACACCCCTCTAAATGCTATTTCTACTACTGACTTCTGTGGTAGAAACACCACTTCTCAAAGGATGGGTCATACCAAGTATGAGATTATGCAGAATCAAACAGACTAATTTATTAGCTCATTCTGCTTTTAGAATCATCAGGTTTTGTAATTCAGGGTTATGTTCTAAAATCAATGAACTGTGGTCTCATAATTTCAGTGGCAACATCACCTAGATATAAAGGTACATTACCTGATTTTAAAAAGTCAGTATGTTCACATGCCAAAAACCTCATATACATGAATGTTTTGTCTCTCAAAGAATCTCCATTTCTTATACTCATGCTTATCAAATGAGAACCTGAAAACAGAATCAGTTAGGTTTAGATTAATGAATTTTTGATCATTTTCCCTTCTGTGTTATTGAATCATTGGTCAATATTTTGTAATGGTGGATACTATTGAAAAGGTATAACTGAGTTTAAAGAGTTGCTCAGGCTCTTTTACAGCTTTCCAGGATAAGAATTTTTATGTATAGTGTTAATCTTGTATTCTCTGTTTTGTCAGTTTACTATTTTTGTTATCTCCAGGGGAATACCATAGCAATTTATTATACTGTGCAAACACCCTGAAATAAAGCGTATGCATATATTTGATTTGGTTTTGCAAATCCAAACGTGCTACCAGAGACTAACAATGCTTTTAGAAACAGGAAGATATTTTGCCAGTCTTTTTACCTCACCTTACACTTAATTCATTCTAACATCAATATTCGAAACAAAATTTTATGCCTAGATGCGTCATTTAAATTGAATAGTAAATCAAACAGATTGTTTGTACATTGTAGTTATGAAGCTAAATTGTTCATTACCAATCAACTACAAATGCAAGGTAAATTTTCATTGATTTTTTTGTTGCTGATGATTTTGTTTAGGTTAGTAACTTGTTGTGTGTTCTTGTGTAAACAGTATTATATTGCATTTTAGTTCTTGTTATTCTTTTAATCTAAAAACAAGCTTAGAAGTTATTATGTGTCAGAACAAACAAGCAAATAAAACCCCCTAGAAAGTCAGGAAATAGTTCTGAATATCTTCAGAACCTAGAGCAATGTTATTCATGTACAGTCTTCTGATAAGATTATGTAGTTTTCAGATTTAATGCTTATTGAATGATTCACATGTATTCCCAATATCAGATACACTAAGTGTAGACAGTTCTGAGTCTGCCATTACAGGAAGATTTATGAATCACGTATTTTTAAACTGGTTTTGAGGTGTTTTAGAACCTTCAGGAGCCCTAAACAATAGGACTGTACTGACATCTTGGATTGCCATCATGATGTGCTTGTTGGATCAGCTGAGGTAGAGCTAAATTCTTTGGATACATGAATTATTTCTGTATGTAGGGATTAAGATATTTAGGACTTTCAGCTATTTTTTTTTCTTTTTATGGAAATGATTTCAGACTGCGTTATAGGTGCTTGCTTAAAAGACAGCATAATAATCCCTTTTTATCGTTCCATTTAAAAAAAAAAAAGTGAGTTGAATTTTTGGAGGTCTATTTAGGAGAGACTGGATGGATTGTTAAGCAGATGATACTGAAGTGTCAATAAGGAATCTTAGAAGTCTTAAGGGCTTCACGTGGCAAGTGTAAGAAACAGATTCTGGGGGAAAAGATCAACAGTAGTCATTGTTATTCTGTAGCACTTAAAAGTTCTTGCTTTTAAATTCCAAACATATATTATTTAACTTTATTCTTTGTGATACACAGTTTCATCAAAGCATGCTGGCCATGAGAAACATACATAAATGGAAGTGTTCACAGTGTTCCCAATTTATCAATGTATTTAAATATGACATTTCCATTTGCTATTTTCTCTGCTACACAAAAAAACTATTTTCTAATAGTGAATGGTTTGTGAAAAAAAACCTCCATCATGACTTTGGAAACATTCTTTTTAAGTTCTGTTCAGACAAAAAAACTATGACAAGCACTTACAACAGCATTTATTAAGGACATGTTTGAATACCCTATCCTTTGCTCATAGAACACTGCTTCAGGCAGGATAAAGCCTTTCTGTTAGTGCAGTTACAACATTTTATAGTGCAACAGATATGCACTCCTGAGATTATGTAGATCTCAAATCAACCTCAGAAGGTTACCTGCCAACAATGCCAACCTCTCAAAAATTTTTCTGCAGAGCATGACCCCTTAACAGAAGCTAAGAATAGATACACTCAATGTATTCTGCTTTTAAAAGGTGTATGGATGAATCCCAGATAAAAGACAATAAAATGTGAAAGCATTTGAAGAATTTTATTTGTAAAGTCCAGATGTTCATAGTGACAGATTTTATCTTAATGTGGCTGGAGCATAACGAGAAAGGTATGTTACCAAGCAAGTAATATTTCTTTTAAAAGAAAGAGAGTCTATGCAGCATTGGGGGAAGATATTGGAAAGTTCTTTTAACTTTAGCACAATAGTGTTTGATCCCTATGTCTGTGATTAATGTTTAGTTTTGTACCATAAAGTGCTTAGTACAAATGCCAGAGGTTAACGTAATTTTGTGTTAACTGCCTACATCTGCGCCAGCAAGTACTTTCCTGTTTACCTATACCACAGCTTAATATGTACAAGCAGATATCTCAGTTTTAAGAATAAAAATTTTGTGCCAGACCAAAGATGTTAAGAGAAGTACATGATGACCTGACCACATATTTGGGATATTCTGAAGGAGAACAGATTCATTAGAATATTCAGTACCACGAAAGAAAAATTTGAGGAATGCAAATGCTCCCCAAATGATAACCATAGACCCTCAAAAGACCCCTACTCATAACCAAAAAAGTCCACAGAAATCATTAGCATATATGTATGCATTCAGGAAATGTAATGAATATGTATTAGTTTCATGAACATAACCTGGTTTGTTAGGCTGCTGGGTGGGCATATTAGGTGGAGCAATTCCCTGTGCACCCAGTGCTGCAATAAAATAATGTTGGCTTACTAACCTAATGAACCTGTTGGAGAGTTTACTTCCTGGTTTGCGGTCACAGGCACATGAAAAGACCTTTTTCAGGAGAGAAGAAATGGTTCCTAACATATATCAGCCATGACTAGAAAGAGAAAGATGTCTTGCAGAATACTTTCATGCAGTATTATCAAGATTTTGACTCTTTTAATAAACTGTTGGTCTACAAGCTGTATGTATCATCATAATGTAGCATGTGACTTATTGTTAAAAAGAATCTTTTAAGATATTTATGATTTTAGTTTCGCTTTTTTTGGGAAGAGAAGATCAGTAGAGGCGGTGGGAAGCAAGGGAGAGATATGGTGCAGGGTTCTTTCTGGATCCTGATAAGAAAGTTTCAACAAAAAATGGTTTCATAAAATGGCTGTTTTAATAAGCTAGAATAAAAGGAGGAATATAGATAGCATGTAAATCTTTCTTCAGATGGTGGGAGCCCCACTTTTGTGCCACTCTGGATGCTCCCTAAATAGGTTTTCCAATGGCATGCTGTACAGAACAGGTACAGGGAGAAAAGGTCCTTCTTTTTGGTCACTCCAGCTATTATATAATTTTCTTTAAAGAAAAGAATTCCATTCCTAAAGGCTGGTCTCAGTTTTAGGTAAAGGCAAGGCCACACAGGTGGCATAATTGCCGGTAACAAGTGGGAGCTGTCTACAGGCTCCTTTTTTCCAACAAGCTGTCTGAGGTTGTCCTGTGGACAAGTGGTTTGTGCAGCAAAAGGCCATACTGAAAGTGCAGCACAGCACAGGCCTGGGACTAATCACTGTGGTTAAATGCTGTAGCATCAGCAGCTCATGTACAATGGTCTCCCAGGCAGGATCAATGCATTACACCCCTTGATCCACATGCAGCTTACTCTTCCCAAAGATACTGTAAGTTAGCAATTAGTATACAGATACAGACTTCTCATGCCCTAAGTACAGCCCTAATAGAGCATACATAGACTGATCAAGTTCATTTACTCCATAAACACAATGTCTTCTGCATGATCCCAGTGCAGTATCATTGCACTGAAAGAATAAATTAATTTGCCACTTCTGAAAGATCTGCTCACTGAATGTGCTGGGTCTGGCTGTGATAGAGTTAATTTTCTACAGCGTGGCTAGCGTGTAGCTATGTTTTGGATCTGATCACTGAGCATTCCTCTCTGAATAAAGAAATATTCTAAGTTGTTTCATGACTGTATGATTTCAGTTAAGCTGAGGAATAGATACTGACATTAGACAGGAAGCTTATCGAATCAAAGTGAAAAACCAGAAACAAATAACACATTACGCTTTTCCCAGCCCAGACTGCAGTTGAGGATCTACTATTACATAACTACTAAGTTCTGATACCCAACTGTAAAGTTGTTATAAATTATATTTGATGTAACATGCAGATTCATCCCTATGCTACCTAAATTCATATTAAAATAATATCTTAAGTTTTCAAAAATAAACATTGCCCATTGGTTATATAGTAGTATATTTATAGTATCTATGTAGACAGGTATAAACTTTTCTTTAATTATTCCCTTTAAAGTTCTGTTTGATCATTTTTAAAGTCAGAGTAGACCATAAGACTTTAGGTTACTCAATGGTGTTTATTGTGGCCTTACTGTATTTTCACTGCTAACAATGGTGAAACTCCCCCTGACTTCAGTGCTAGATCAAAAATCACTTGCTCTTAAAAAATCCCTCACTTGATGTTAATATCTAATTTAAAAACTCTTATTTCAGTACAGTAGAAACTTCAGTGAATTGCTACAGGCCATACATTAAAACTACTAGCATGGATTCAAAGTTTTTGAGAATCTGTTTTCTCTAGGTCATTGTTAAAAATCGTGAAACTTCCCTAGCTCCTCTGCTCTTCTCCACAGCGATTAAATGTTCCACTCTGTAGACATTTCTTTTTCCTTACAGATTTCCTTTGTAGAGGTTACTCTTTTAACATTCTACTATTGAGAGACAGTGGAGAAAGAGCTTGTGCTACTCTTACTTAGGTAACATCACTGCTGTGTGTTGCCTATTTCTCATGCGGCACTCATTTTTCATTGTCAGGATTTCATTGTCCAACTCTGTGCGTAAATTCGTCTGCATCTTGTAATTTCTATTATTTTTGTTTGTTGGCCATGAATTTTGGCTGTAAAACTGATATTTAAGGCTAAGAAACCTATTATTTTATCTTATATTCAGATTTTAATGATGAAGGCACACTGATAAGGATGCTTGAGTGACTACACCAATTAATTTGGACAGGATAACCTTCAGGTTATCTACAGATTTAACTACATCTGCTTAGAAGTTCACTTTTTGTTAGACAGGTTTCAAGTTTTACAACCTCAAAGCCTCTGTGCAGTCTTTGAGTTTTATATTCAATTTCCATTGCTGTCTTTCAAAATCCCGAAGTAAGCCATGCGACAGCTGTGGTTTTTTAAGTGATATTTAAGAGATTATTTTTCCTCCAGTCTCCTAAGAAATAAAATCGTTGGATGTGAATTCTTAAAGAAAGATGAATTACTTAATCTTTCTTCTAAATCTTATCCCCTCTCAAAACTGCACAATTTCTATTAAATTTCTATTACACCTTGTTGGCAGTAAGTGGACTTTCTCTATGTCTTAGTTTTTTACTACAAATTTCCATTGATAAATAGTCTTCAAAAGACTCATTATGAAAGTAACAAGCACCATGAGGCTGCAATGTCATATTTCCTTTTTCAGTCATTGTTATTGCTCCTATTGGTTTAGAAAGAAAAACACACTGTCCTTCGTACTGAATCTTCCCACAAACCAGAGCTCCTCTTCACAATATTTAGAGAATGTTGTGACTCAGATATTGAAATAACCAAGTAACCTTTTATTTTAGGGTAAGTTGTATCCGAACAAACTTGGGGAAAATGTGTTTTTCAGTTCTACAGTTTCAGTATCCAAAGAGGAAAAAAAGTAGACAGCTTTATAAATGTGAATTAATTTTCTTTAGTTTGCCTCAAAAAAAAAAAAGTAAAAAAAGAGTAAGCATATTAAAGCAGATTTATTGCAGTATGTCATTGAAAAAAATCAAAAGCTAAACTTTGATATTTGAAAGTACCCAGGAAACCAAAAATTAAGACACTGATTTCTCAAAAACTGCTCAATAAATGTTCCACCCATTTATATCTGGCTACATTTTCAAGGACTTTTTTTGAAGACTAAAGATCGAATGCAACTCTTACAGATAAAAAGCTTCAAAAATTCTCTGAATTTAACTTCAATAGCTTTCATATTTCCATGTTTGTTTTTCCTCTGGCATTATGTTTATGGCAATTATACTATTTAGAGAAATTTACAGCTACAGAAACAAAAACTGAACACCAAACTTCAGGTGTTAATACATTAAAATGTAAGGATTTTCATAATGTCGTAGTAGCTTCCAGGTTTCTAAATCCTAACAGAGGAACCTTTTGCAAAATGTTTGTTTTAGGCTTTCATTTCTACATAAACAAGAAAAAATAGTAAAGTCCATCCTGAAATAAGTTATACAGTATTGCTTAGCAGATAACTGCTGTCTTATTTATGTCTCTTACTGTCTGTACTTTTGCTGTCTGTTTTATGTCTCCTACTTACTGTACAGGTGCACAAAGCATACCAGAGGTGAGTCATGTACCACGGCTTCTTACATAATATATAATTATATTGTATAATAACATAATATATGTATTTATTATTATGCCTCATGCATAATATTTTTAAATACTAATTTTTAATATTACATTTTAAAATATTTTAAAATATTATTTTATTTTTGAATTATACATCTCTTATTTTAAAATCATATTAGAAGTATAGCTCAGTGCCTTGGCAAGGACTTAAATCATAGAGCGCCTTCAAATTCTACTGACTAGGGTAAATGAATTTGACTTGGTAGAATTATTATACAACAATCCAGAAGCAGATTTTACATCAAGAAAAATATATATGTGAATTTGTGGGGCTTTTTGTGACACTAAGGACTGTGTAATTACACCACTTGAGAGACCCTGAGCCTTATATTCAGTCTACAGAAAGATAGTCCTTTTCTCTTTCTTTACAGAAAGAAGGCAGGTCCAGAACTCAGTATTAGGAAATATCATGATGCAAACATATTTGACAACTAGTTTGTAGACTGACATGTCCAGGGAAAGATGCTCTAAGAATGACAGAGAAATTTATGAAGTTTCTTTTCTGTCATTCAGCAACAGCAGTAATTTTGATTTCCCATTCATCTTAAAGTTTTGCATACAATGCTATGAGCTGCCTCAGGGTGGTTTGGTAGGTCTCAGGAGGTTATAAAAAGGTAGGCAGAAAGAATTCTGGGAGGCTGAGCATGAAAGTGGCAAAGAGAGTAGAAAAATCTTGAATGTGCCAAACACTGGGTAGAACAACATGCTTGTTCTGGGGTTTTTTATGGGTTTTTTTTCCGCTCTTGTTTAAGAAAGGGGCATTTAGGCATTGTCAGGGGCAGGATACTGCTGATACATGTGATCTTTGGCCTAGGCCATTACTGCTGTTGTTACAGTCTCAGATTGTTAGGGCATTTTCAACAAATACTTTTTACACTGCCAGTGCTTAAGGTTTTATTCCCACTGCAACAAACTAATCTCACAGTGCAAGCCATACAAACTGAAAATCCTCTCCCTTTATTATCCTATAAATCTGCAGTGATTATGGAGGGGAAGAACAATAAATACAGATTTCATAGTCTACTATGTCTTTCTTAGATCATATAATACAAACCTTGATTAAAATCCTAAATTAAGATACTAAATGTTGCAGTTCAAAATATTTTGAAAATATTGAAAGATGAGAATACAAAAATAATTTTGTATGCTCATGGTCTTGATCCTTCTTTTCATTTTACTCAATGCTAATAATCTGCAGACTTCTACAGAAGCAGGATCAAGCCCCTCAAGAGCAGTGGCATTTTGATGTATTACACTAATACATCACCCTATGCAGCTCCTTGATGATGTATTGCCCCAGTGCTTTATCAAAGTGTCATCGCTCCGATGAAGGCACCTTCTAGCAAAGTCCTGGATAAGAAGTTATGTTGGAGAAGAGGTTATGTTATATTATATGCTATGCTGTACTAAGGTATGTTTTATGCTGGTATAAGGAACAATATCAGAAAAAGAGAGATGAGGTTCCAGGATTAAGTGGCAGAGGTGGATACACCCAGCAATTGGACAAAATTCACACAGTTCAATAAGACTTTGGGCTGCTAATGTAATGATAGTTGAAAATGTTGTCCTTTACTTTTTTAAAATATCTTGATTTTTGGTTTTGATTAAAAAACATAAAATATCAAAAGCAGTGTTGAATATTTTCCCTCAAAAATGGTGTCTGAGTAAAGGAGAATCTTTACATTTGGCTCAATTCCTTATCCCAAATCATCATCAAGACACTTATTGACTGGGAAGACAGGTGAAACTGGC
Source organism: Edolisoma coerulescens (assembly GCA_013397115.1). Taxonomy (NCBI): domain Eukaryota; kingdom Metazoa; phylum Chordata; class Aves; order Passeriformes; family Campephagidae; genus Edolisoma; species Edolisoma coerulescens. The sequence goes on along the minus strand of VWZW01006122.1, from coordinate 4,942 downwards.
TGCACAAAATAGTTTGATAAAATTGTTAAATCCTCATCTCCATTCTTAACATAATAAGAATTTTCTTGAATTGTTTTACTTATATTGTACCTAAACATCTAAAAAAATTTAAAAGATCCAGTAAGATAAACAGCAAAGATAGCAAAAACATTCAGTATAGCTCTAAGCATATTTCCATTGCAATGGAGGTATCAAATAAACACTTAAATAATCACATAATGTAAAAAAACCCCACAATTCACTAAAATAAAAATAGCATATTTCATGAGAGGTGCATTATAAATGTCTAATAGCATCCCTATTGTTACAATTCAGAATACAAAAGGAGGAAGAATGACTAATAATTAAGTTTTTTCAAAGTTTCAGTCCATCTGGATGATCACATAAGACCTGATTCTGCCATCATGATGCACACTGATTTCTGCTTTATTTGAGCAGTATAAATTAATTCATTCTGGGTTTTTTAACTGTTATATGAAAGTAATGCCACTAATGCCTTTAGAAAGGATACAGTCAAGTCTAAAAATAATTGATAACTAGGTGATACTTTGCCTCAATTTGCATTAGGTGTTTGTGAGCTCTGTTTGCTTGAGCATCATAAAAATCACCTTTCGGGATAAATTTTAGCTCCTTGTATTTAGGACACCTCAATTATACTGCCTTACATATTATGAATGTGTTTGGGTCTCTGTATTCAAACTGCTTTTCCTGAGATGTAATGTTCTAAAGGAAGCAAGATATGAACTGGATAAACTGTTACTGGACAGGCCTTGATTAAATCTTTTCTAAGAACACAGCTTTAAGATCTGCACCCAAGCATCTTGCCCATCATTCAGCAATGTCAGGGGAAATACAAGTACAAGAAAAGTGTGTCTTTTTTATAAATAATTTCCTTCAGATTTTCTTGAAAAAATAGTGTATTCCATGAAAAAGTGCTTATTATGCCAGAAATACCACTAGTAGATTTGCATTTGTTTAACTATTTACACATTACTAGGAAAAAAAAGTTTTTTTACTTAACAAAATCAAGTAAGTAATAATTATTTATTACTTGTCGGTTGCAGTAAGCTCATCTTTCTTCTGCATTTGTAGAATTTTGCTAAGAAATACTGTTCTAATGACATTGGTCAGAGTAGAGTTTGGATATTATTCTCTTTTGTCTATGGTGATGAAAAATGGATTTAGACTAATTTTGTCAGACTTCATAGAACTGTTTAATCATATTTTTTCTTTTAATATCTATTGTCTTACCTTCTAGCACTTATTGCTCACATTATTAAGAAGTGATGTGAAAAGCCAAGAACGAGACTTGAAAGCGTACAGGGTAACACTGTGATGTTGCATAAGATCATTATTTTTACTGTACATCCCACGGACATTCATGAAGATATGATGTGTTGAACATTCTCAACTTTCTTTGAAAAAGCAGAACTTTGGAGAATTAATAGTTTTATTACAATGAAATAAAAAAAATATGATCTGTCAAAACAGCAAATTGGGTGTCTGCGGGTGGACACATCACACGGTTCTTATTATGTTCCATTACCTCAACACCACATTTATAAATAGGTGAAAACTATGAAAAAATAAATAAGTGGCATTTATGATGGGCTCTAGCAAGTTCAAATATGAGCTACCACAGTGCTCGCTGTCACTTCATCCTTACAAAAATCAATTTCCTCTCCTACTGACAAGTACAAAACAAATACCATTACGATCCAGAATCTGCAGCATTTATTATTTTTTACTTGACATTTGTTAGAAACAATGCTGCAAAACACTGATATATTTTATAGGTATAGTTAACTTCTCCTCCTTTTGCCATAGATCCAATATACTAGTTTATGTTGGCCATTGTTTGTTAACAAGGTCCTGTAATAGCCTGAAAGGCCTTCCTGTATTAACATAGCTACAAAAAAAGCTAGCTCACTCAGTATGGCACAATAATAGGATAGATTGTAGTGTGTGTAAACTGTATTACGTGTGATAATAAAAACTGATCTCAATTTTCCGTTTGTTTTATTAGGGTACTTGTGTAAGAGACTCAAAGGTCTCAGTTGTCTCCAACACTGTTAAGACCACTAAAGGACTTTGCCCACTGTGGCAAATTGTGTAAAGAAGAAACTGCTTATGTGTGACTACCAAACCCCCTGAATATGTCTCTGTAGATTCCTGGAATTTGGACTGTAAATTAAGCCACCTGATGGGAGCTTGAGATATTATAAAGGTGGTACTATTGTCCAATTATGTAAGGCCTAAGGAGAGGTAAGCAAGGCCAGGGGAGAAGAATGCATCAAAGAATCCACAAGGAAAACCAACTCAGCACCTGTGCTGAAAATCAGCTCTGACTGGCTCTGCCAGGGGAAATCATGACTCACTGACTCAAGAAGAGAAAGACTAGAATGGGACTTACTAGCATTGGAAGTGGGTCATGTAACCAATAGAATGAGAGAACTTTGCAGCCAATGAGCAATAATTCCTTTGTTTGCTAAAATGTATAAATAGCGAAAAGTTTTGAATGACTTTGGGATGCTCACCACTGAGAAACCCAGGGTGAAGAGGACCAAAGGGATGTCATCTGGATCCACGAGTGGTGATATCTTTCTACTTAACCTGCCTCTCACTTTCTTCCTCTCCCTACTCCTCTCTTTTTCCTATTTCTTTCTATCTCTATCTACCTCACATTTACTGTTAAATAAAATCTGCACTATTGACTTCAGCATTTGGTCTTGTTTGCACCTTAATTCAGGCAGAGGCATCTCTCAATAACTGGATCTTACCAACTGGATAACAGGAAAAGTGAGTCAACTGCTTTTCTTGTCCTTTACCCAAACTTCTTTTCTCTTGCTCTTTCATTCTCTGAGTGGAAAGAAGCTCCCCACTGCTACATAGTGTTATACATTCTTTTCTACCACAGGCCTTTCATTGCCACTGCACAGAAATTGCAATTGGATCTTATACTTCCTTTCCTTGTCTGTACCATTTACCTTCTGATTATAAACCCGAGAAGAAAAAAACACAAGACATAATGTCTTTCCTCTGATAAATATCTTTCAACTTACTATGTGTTTTTCAGTTTAAATCTCATTTTTATAGTAATAATTTCTCTTGATGTAAATTTTTTTTTAAAATTTAAAATATAGCAAGATAAAATAAAAATAATATTAAACTTAATTATACGGAAACAACCATTTATCTCTGAAGACCCATGAGTTAAATGTGGCTAGTAAACTGTCATGTTTTTTCAAAGATTGTATTGAGTCAGGCTGTTGAGACATAATTTCATAAAAGAAGATTATTTTGACCAACATATTTGTATAAATCAGATTCTGAAGCAATTGTTTTTCATTAGATTCTTGCGTGTATCAAGAAGCCTGTGTCGAGACTGACATGGCCAGAGACAGACTGAGTGAAAGGCACAGTGCCAGTGGTGAGGGGCAGTCCAGAGTAAGGTTGGTCATGGCCATCAAGGCATTGGTGAACTTAGACCTGACGTTTCCCAAGTATGCCTCATAAGAAGCAACACTTTAAGAGTTAGCTTTTATGATAATCTCCTGCTAATGCTCAGTCATCTGCAAAAAGAAACCCCACTGCTTTCAGCTATCCAAGGGTGAGATCTGATTTACAAAAATTGTCGTGGTAAAGACAAAATTACTTCCTGCAAATATTTTCTCTACACATGTAAACTATAACGGATTGACAGTGACCTCCTCTTCCCCACTGAGCTGGTGGCTGTTTGCATATTTTCCCTCAGCCTGCTTTTCACTCGAAAAAAGTAGTTGAGAGAGAAAGTCAATATTCTGGGTTGTCTCTGTCAAGGTATGAAATGTAAGGGTTATCTAATACAGGAAAAGAGCAAATACGTATTTTTTATATATAAAATCACTTGGATTTTATGCACCCAAGCTGTCACACAACAGTGGTTACAGATATTTCTGTTTGTGTGTGTGCATAGATCTCCTTTGTTGTTAGGGCTGTGTAAGGTAATATCGGAACAACAATCATTGCTGCAAGTTATTCTAAAATGTCTTTTTATTTATTGTAGATTCAGCGACAGTAAAACCATAAACTGTCATACCCATAACTTGAATAATACAGGTGACAGCCCTTCCATGAATTTATTTTTATGTGACATAGGATTAGATCTTTTGAAAAAGTCTAATTTAACTCCCTCAAAATATGTTAATAGTTTAGGGTAACTCTTCCATTCACTAAAAGTTGTAGCCCATAATAAAGCTATTCATACCAAAAGATTTTATTTAGAGTGTGTGAAACCCTGATTTCTTTGCCTTACTTTTCTGTTGTGCTCATTTCTTCCTACTTAGCAGGACTGGCTAAACTTCAGATGCAAATTTATTCTGTTTTGCACATAGTTCTTCTACATAATATGAATCACGCAACACAAATGTTTTACATAACATAATGCACTTATTTATCAACATATTGTTTCGCAGTTAAAACCATCCGTTAAAACTGTCAGGCACTCCCACTCCAGAAAAAATTTGAAATATATGTGTCTATACATGTTTAGAAGGCATAAAATTTCAAATTAAATTAGAAAAAGATCTTCAGAGATTAAAAAAAAAAAAAGATGAATATCATTAGAAATTTTTTCAACCTAATCTGACGCTTCCCCTTTTTTTTCCTGAGTGTCTACATTCAGCTCTTATCACTATTGAATTGCTCTAGAATCATATTTTCTGGTTACTCCAAGCCCAGTGTCAACCCAGGCACTGAGAGAGCATATCTGTTATAGGACATGCAATAATTATACCTTGATCATTTTGATGATAAACTTTATGTTTGTTTTCTGGAAATTTCTTGAAGTCATCAATGTAATCCTTCAGAATCCATTCAGGATACTGAAGAACACATGGATCACTGCAGGCACAAAGTCTCCATGGTCACCTTCACAGATTCATATGTCTCGGTTTGAAAGACA
>VWZW01006121.1:127088-226219 GCA_013397115.1 Edolisoma coerulescens | reverse complement strand
GACTCTGCGGCGAGAGGCTGGAGCTGCGGGGAAGCGAGTCCGCTCGGGTCACGTCTCCGGCTCCGCAGTGCCACGCGGGGGCGGGGAGCAGGAGGGAGCGAGGGGAGGGGTAAGAAAAGCAGAGGGACGCGGGGAGCGAACCCGAGACGGAGGGCGAGAGCGAGAGGAAGGAGTAAGAAGAGGAGGAAGCGCAAAGGGAAATAAAACGTGGAGGGAGGGAGGGAGGGACCTCCCGCCCCTCGCCTGCACCGCCCCACGGCACCGCCAACGGGCACCGCCCGGCGCGCTCCGCACAAAATGGCGTCCCGCACGTGACAGCCCCTCAGGAGTCCGGGGCGCAGAATCACGGAATCAGTTGGTTTGGAAAAGATCTCTGAGGTCATCGAGTCCAACCCATTACCGAACCCCAACATGTCAACCAGACCATGTCACTGAGTGCCACGTCCAGATGGTGACTCCAGCACTTCTCTGGGCAGCCCATTCCAATGGGTAATCACCCTTACTGTGAAGAAATTCTTCCTGATGTTCAATCTAAACCTCCCCTGGTGCAGGCTGAGGCTACATCCTCTTGTCGTGTTGCTGGTTGCCTGGGACAAGAGACTGACCCCCACCTGGCTACACCTTCCTTTCAGGCAGTTGTAGAGAGTGATAAGGTCACCCCTGAGCCTCCTCTTTCCAGGCTAAACACCCCCAGCTCCCTCAGCTGCTCCTCATAGGACTTGTGCTGAAGACCCTTCACCACCTTCATTGCCCTTCTCTGGACCCTCTCCAGCACCCCAATGTCCTTTCTCACAACAATGTTCTCCTCAGTGGATCCCCGACAGCAGTGCTGGCGTGTTGCTGGAGCCCCTCATTCTCCATGCTGCTGGCCCTCAGGAACCCCTATGCCCCAGCAAGGGTGACTCCCATGGGAGCCCTTCCATACTCACATCTCTTTGGCTTGGGTGCTTTTCAAGCTGATCTGAAATTGGGAGAGCAGTTCCCCCTTCCCCACTAAAATATGTTGGAAACTCCTCCCTCAGGCCCCCTCACTGGACAAAATGCTGTGTTAAATGCTGAGTGTGGTGAGGGAGGCAGTCAGCACCCCACAAACTGCCTGTGCCTCCACTCTGGGCATGGCTTGGAAACATAAGAAGTTCCACCTCAGCACGAGGAAGAACTTCTTTCCATTGAGGGAGGCAGAGCACTGAGCAGGCTGCCCAGGGTGGTCATGGAGTCTCCATCTCTGGAGACATTCCAAACCCACCTGGACGTGTTCCTGTGTCACCTGCTCGAGGTGATCCTGCCTTGGCAGGAGGGTTGGACCTGATAATCTTGAGAGTCCAGTCCAACCCTAACTATCCTGTGATTCTGTGAACTTTGCACCCTCTCAGGTGGGTGCAGCTGCTGTTCCCCAGTCCCTAGGGGCCACCATAGCTGGCTGGCATGTGGCCTCATGGGACTCCTGTGTGACAGCCACTCACTGACCATTCCTGTTTTGGGAGGATATCAGCAGTGTAGGGGCTGCAATGAGAAAAGTTTGCCTTTACAAAGGTGTGCAGGCGTTACAAAGCTTGCCAGTCCTCATGAGGTGATTAATGGCTTTGCAGATGTACAATAAGCTAATTCCACTGGCAGAAGTGGCAGAACCTGTATTTCTCTTTTATTTTTTTTCTCATTTTGGCTTTTATGCTAAACTTCCATCCTCTTATATCAGAGGGATATTTCTTTTCTGCGATCCAAGGTCTGGATCAGCACTGCAGTAGTTTTATGAATGCCAGTGTGCAATGGTCTAAGAAAGTTTCTAGTCCTGGCACTTTGCAAGGAAGCTTTTCTTTTTCCCATGGGGAAAGCAAGGCCATTTACCATGGTACAAAACCTCTGCTTACCCTTTGCTACCATCATTGATTAAACCTTTAACTGCACTATGGGCTGTAGAGGAGGGTTGTTTAGCTCATTCCCAAGCAGCTGCAAAAGGCACTGTTGGGGCAGTACTGGGAGGATGGGGCAAGAGCTTGAGGCCACAATTTGGATAATGTCTGTGGATTAAGGATGCAGAGCTAAACACTGAGAAACCTTCTGGGAAGGTTGAGGAAGTTCAGGACACCCATCCTCAGGGACATGACCCCAAGACATCAATAGCACCTCTCTCAGAAAACTTGTATTACTACTAATGTGAAGAAGTTTGGGCTCTGATATATTTTTGCTAATCCTATGTCTCTCTGCAAGATTTTCTTGTATCTTTTGCTCTCCCATCATCATCCCATGAAACTTTTTCCCAGTGGCAAAGTAGCTCCATCACCCTTTCATTCTCCCAGCCACTTTTTTGTTACCTTGGCTGCACCAGTACTGGTGTCAGTGGGGCACTGGGATGAGCCAGATCAGCACACTGATTTGAGTTTAAAAACAAACTCAAAGGTTAAAGCCTCAGATCCACTCCACTTGCATAATTCTGCAACAGTTGAGCTGAGACAACCAAGGAGGACAAGGCTGGGGACAGGCCTGGCCATGGATGAAAGGAACAGTGGATCTTCAGACACAAACCCCAAGTCTGAGTCTGCAGGTAGTTAGATGAGTGTTCTGGTCGTTGTGTCAGTTCTTGTACTTACTCTGAATCTTTATGCATTTAAAATAGTTTTACACATCTACTTCTTACTGCAGGGTTAATCCAGTCCTATGGGCTCATTGGGCATCTGTGGAATTCATCCTACAGTTTACAGACAAATGAGATTGGGTGTCTGAGAAGCAACAAAGCTCCTTTATAAGCCAAGAAGATGTGACTTTGTTATCCTTAAAATGAAACAACAGTGAACAGTTCTGGCAACTGCTGAGGGAATGGAAACAACCCCCAACTGCACAGCTTGGCATGCACTGCACAGTAATTAAAATAAAGGTGGTGGCCAGCACCCTCATTATTCTCTTGGCAGCCTTCCACAATGTCCGTGTGAACTGACTGGGCCTCTGTGGGGCTGTGTCAATGCAAAGAGCTCTCCCTTTGCTGTCCTCCTCAGAGGGAGCTGCAGGTCTCAATGTCACATCCGTCACTAAGTTTTGACACAAATCCTGTCTGTGCCAGCACATTGCACCAAACTTTGGTGTCTGTGCACAGAGGCAGGGGGCATCTGCTGGTGATGTGCTTCTCCTGCTATTGCCTCTCAACAGGACAGTTGTCCTGAGGTCCTTTGACCTGGCTGAGTCCTTCCCGTTGCTCTTGAGCAGTCACCTGTGGCAACAGACCTGTGAAAGTCCTGATTGTGAGGGGCTTCCAGTCACACCAGACTGAAGGAAGGTGGGCAAAGCAGACATGGCCCAGCAGCAGTCAAAAGAGGTAGAAGCAATTAAAATAGGTTTGAAGCCTAAGTGAAGGTAAGAGGTGTTGTTGCTTAACTGTTAAATTTCAGATTTCGAAAACCGTTAAATTTCGGATTTCAAAACCTGTTCAATTTCAGATCGTCCTAGAGCTGAGACTGGCGTTAATCTCATTCACTAATATTAGACATCAAAGTTTAAGCAATATTTTGGGAATGAGACTCTTGTCTTTCCATGACTAATGTATAACCTGCCAACTATAGTGCCAGAAAAGAACATCATCTCTAATTAACTTGATCACGGCTTCAAGCTATTTAAATGTAAAAGTTGCAAGACCTGGTTATGAATAGCAATTAGATATCCCCTTGCTTGCCTTTTACTGTATTTCAGTTCATCTGTCATGCTGTATGTGAATCATTAGAGGTTATTTATGACTGGATAAGCTGCAGGGATTAAAACCCGGGGCTCACAGGCATACAGATGGTAGATATGACATACTGAAGCCATGAAGTACACTTTTGTAAAAAATGTCACCCTGGTCCAGAGCCTCACCTTCACTGGGTATTCTCAGAAGCACTTCAGATGCCCTTGAGGAGCAATGGGTAACCCAGACCAGTGGGAAAAACTTTGTTCTTCCAGAGAATTGCTGTGTTGGAAAAATGGGCTGGGAATGGCACAAGAAAGCCTCACATCAGGAAAAAAAAGTCACCCACGCAGTAGGGCTAACCCTGGGCTTTAGTTTAGGATGCTGTATGACATCTCTCTTTGGTTGTGTGCATGTAAAAGGCCACCCTTGTCTGCACCTGCCCCTCTGTAATAACCAGAATGAACAATATTGTTTTTCACTTCCTACAGACACAATTGTAATATATACTACTATTATTTTCAGGTGCAGCACACTAATATTTTGAGTTTTATACCTTAGGAGCTTTTGCAAAGCCAGAATTTAATTTAATTAGGGCTCCGGAAGGCAGATCTCCATACCTGGCCCTGCAGCCTGCCTTACCAGAAAATGTCAGGCTTGCATGCTGACCTGTCCTCTGCAGCGGCCTGGAAACAAGGGTTTTCTGTGCCATTCCCAGCCCATTTTCCCAACACAGCAATTCTCTGGAAGAACAAATTACTGCTTATAGCACATGGTGTTCAAAGAGCAGTTTAAGTTGTCTGATAAAGCAATTGTGCATGAAACGTGCAAATGGCATGTAGCAGCACTGACTTCCATCCTGCATTCCAGCAGTGCAACTACTCTATACACAAATTCTGCTCCACTCCAGTGCCAGAAGCTGGCATTTGCTGGCCTAACATTTGCATTCTGAAAATAACATCAAAGTGCTGAATCCCTGAGAGATATGCAAAAATATTTCCAACCTTGATTCTTTTTCTTGAACTTCCCTGCTCTCACTACGAGTCTACCTACAGTATCCAGCTCCACTTGGAATCCGCACATCCCAACCTCTGTGCGGAAGGCTGGCCAGTAGCTTTCTATCAGGGAAGAAGAATAGCAAAAGTGTCAGAAGAAATCCTCCCTCTCCCATCAGCAGAATAGTTTTGAAAGTGGCTGTAACCATGCCAAGCCTGACTTGTATTTTTCCATCCAAGCTCCAGCTCTGGTGCAAAGCCTCCACAGTGTGCTGAGGAGGGGCTTGTGGAGAGTGGCTGAAGTCCTGATCTGTAGCCTATGCTTGAGCTGCCTGGCTGCTGACAAGTTGTCCCAATAAGCATGTGCTGACTGGGAGACTGGGCAAACTGGAAACTGTGCTGATGATAAATACCTGGAGATCCAGCCTAACTCAAGAGAGACAGGGTTATGTGTAGTTTGACTGAGCTTGTGTACATGGTCAGACTTCAAGATACACATGCTTTCATTTGAAACTTGGAGGATTGATTCCTTACTCAATAATGATTGCAAACAAGACGATAATTTCGGCATTAACCACTAGATGGTCCTCTTTCTCAAAATAAAAAAAAAGTAGCTCCAAACTAAAGCCAGTCCTGGCTGTTCTCTGAACCTGAATGTTAGTAGAGAACAGTTTCTTTGTAAAGATAAGTGTTACTAGAAGTTTCATCTAGTTGAGTGAACTGACATGGTTTTCTGAATAGATTTGACTACAACTTTTCATGAGTCCTCCAAACTCATGTGGTGCAATTGGACCTCTACCCCACTACAGAAGGTCAGATTCATAGGTCAGGCAGTAGTTCAAGGCATTTGCAAACTATTCCCAGAGTGGTATGTGAAACAATGAGAGTGGTGAGCTCGGGGATGNGAGGGGGGAAAGTTTCTGTTTCTCCATCCAACTGCATCAAATGTCTTTGCTTTTGTGGTTTTTCACCTTCTGTTTGTGGAAAGCTCTGATCAGCAAAAGAAGTACAGAAAAAAGAAGATTTGGATTAGTTCTTTGAGAAAACTGAATTGTAGAATTTGTCATCAAAACTGTAGTTCACTGTTGGCTTCTGGTGCTGTCTTGTCAAAAAATGTTTCTCTGCATCAGGCTCCCTGGACCTCGTTGTCTTGGGTCACTCCAGCCTCCAGGCAATACCTTGCTATTATCTTCATTCATCCCCCTCAGCATTTCCTGCCCAGAAGCCTGACCTCTCCTTACCTTGGGAAGTTGCTTTCCTCCTCACAGCCCTTCACACCTGTGTATCTACTGCCTTTTGATTTAGTTGCATCCCTGGTGCATTCCTGGTCAGCCTTCCCACTGAGACACTCCAGCTAGCAGCTGGCTCAGCCCTGTTCCTGCTCATAACTTATGCAGGGATTTTATGTGCAGGAGTCTTTAATTGTGTGTGAGGCAGGACTTGAGTTCTTCTCAAGGATCTTCTGCAAAGAAGACAGCGTGTGCCCAGCCCCTCCCTCAGAAACAGGAAAAGAATGGAAGTTTTAACGCAAAAACCTCTGCACCTTCACTACAGACCAAGCTGTCCTCTAGATGATCTTTCTGGTTCAGTCTTTCACAATCCTTGTTCCCCTGACAGCTCTTTCCCAGTTCCTCCGAAGTCTAAATGCCTTTCACATTTCTGTGCTGCATGAGCTGACTTGCTTTTGTCAGCCAAAGCGGAAGTCCTGCTATGAATGGGGTAACAAAATAAAATAAAGTCACAGCTGCCTGAGAAGACCCTGAGAAGCCAGGATGATTTCTGTGAAAGCTTCTGAATGCTGTACATAGCATTGTGGTGGTTCAGTTGTGGTCTGGTGGATAGAAATGATGACGTCCAGTGAATGAGGATGGAGTAAAGTTTACTTTGGTAAGAGAAATGCCTGATGAGGCTCATTTAAACAGACTGTCACATAATTTATTACTCTTCATTGCTGAGAACATTTTACAGTAGCCTTTCATGAAGTCAGAATGATTGAAAGTGAAAATACTTGAATGAAAGTGAAAATGAAAGCTCTTGAAACAAGTAGTGTGTCCAGAACAGATGCACAGCCATGATCCTTCTTGTAGCAGAGAAAGAGCTGTGAAGTCCTTGGCACACAATTTTTGGATGCTGAGAATTTACGTGTGTTCAGGAAGCAACAGTGAAAGAGAAGAAGCCCATCAAGGGCTACCTACCACAAAGAAACATTTGGTTTGGGAAGTCTCTGGACCACAGGGCTTAAGGGTCTGTGAGAAGAGTATAGTGGGAGATGTGAAAATATGCTGCCCTGTTTTTAGGCTTTTCCATAAATGTTCTTTGTTGTCCACGGTCAAAACCAAGATACTGCAGTAGATCAACTTTGGGCCAGAATGAAGGTAAATGATCATATTAGATTTAAATGCTGGTTCTCCTACTAATGATTTTTTGTGTGTGTGGTTGGGGTTTCTTTTTATTTTATTTTGTATGGCATATTATTTGCAAGCAACCTTTATCAATAAGCAAGCATTCTTAACATGAAGACATTGCATAATTTTGTTTTATGTGGTAACTTCCATGTGGGTGACAATCAGTGAAAAAGATCTGTGCTATGGAAAGGCTCACATTGCAGTGCCAGAAAGACTAGAAAAAGTAAATGCGATGAAAAAAACTTTTGCTTCTATTTCAATATGATGGGATCACCAACAAAACAACAAAACAAGAAATAGTCCTGCATATGCTGGAGAAAAGAAACCTTTACTCCAGCAATTGCCCACTAGAGGTCAATGAAAGGATACTCACATTTTCTGGTCAAAATAAATGTGAAAAGCAGTACGGGAAAAGATCTACAATGAGGAGCCATGAAGAGTTTTACTTACTAAGAAGATACCCTCTGCACACATGCACAAAATTAGCACAGCAGAAGCACAGCCACTACCTCATTCTTGGATGCAGATTGATTTTTAGGTAGGGAGTGTTTGCAAGGTTTAAAGGGAAAACGCTAAAAGGAGGTTTCTGAGAAAAGCATGTATATCTATTATTGATTGTGATAGCTGTAGAAAGACCTTTTGTGCTACCATGGACTTGAAGTGCTCTTCATATTTTGCAGTTGTGATCCTGAGTAGTCTGAGTAAACTCTTGAAAACTTGGATGAGGAAGACACTTCTTTTAGCCACTGTTGGGTGGAAATTGGAGAACAGAAGAGTATTTCTCAGGCTTCTTTACCATTTTTGTTCATACATGTACCTGTAAAACAAACTATTACACAGAAATGAAAAATCCCTGCAATTAGTGACCATACTCTTCCAGTGGTACTTGATGTTTGGATGGTGAGTAAGGGCAGGGCCAGACAACATTTCACCATACTTCCTCATAGAAGTACCCCACAAACTGCCCCTAGGAAATAAAATAATTCCATTTCTTTTGAGAGGTGCCTACAGTGAAATAGCATTATTTGTGCTCTGAGTTTTTCCCAACTGGAAGCGTCTTTATAGAAAAACTGAATATATTTGCTGTTGAACTTCCTCTTCATCCTAGTGGGATTGCAGCATTTCCTATGCAGTCTCACTTTATGGATGGGGTCAGGCCTCAGAGCCCCCTTTCAAAGCACAGCCCTAAAATTTTTCCTTCGGGTACCTCACCAGGAGCGGAGCAGGAACATGAGTCTGTGAAGAGAAATCCTGCAGCTCCCAGTCAGCCCAGTGATGCTTCACATCTCAGCCTCTCTGCAGGATGGTGCCCAAGGAGCGAAGCACCTGCCAGTTCAGCTGCTGTCCCCTGCAAACCTCCAGAGTAAACAAGGTCTTAGCTTCTACAGCAGCAAAATCCCTAACAGCAAGGCCGCGGTGACACATTAGTCAAGAGACAGACTTAAAAATAACCACTCAGAAGAGACACCTGTTTTAAAAATACAATATTGCTTGAGATATTGGCCTCATGCAGATGAAATTTTCTCTGCCACAGAACTGGTAAGGGCCTGCTTAAGCACTGAATCACTACTGATTTCATCAGCTACTTGTGTGCTGTGTTGCAGTGTGACTTAAAACTTACGCATGGGTGGGTTGATCCCAGCTGTGGGCTGGGGCTGAATGAAACAAGAGCTGCCATCAAGTAAGATGCTAAGCAAAACACAAAGATGGGACAACAGCAACAGGAACAAGGGCTGGGGAAGGAGTGTGTGGACTGACTGTTCCAGCTTGCTGGCTCTGATAGCTCCCCAGTGTCCATCTCCTCTTTCTCCCCACAACTCATCCTCAGCCATGAATGTTTCCCCCTGCAGATACGCTCTTCAGACAGAGCATCTCGGCTGGGCAGCACAGAGAGCTTGGCTCTCCTTTGCAGAAAGCGTAGCTGCTCCCCTCTTTCTGTGCCCCCCCACCTACAGGGACATGGCAGCAGCCCCCTTCCCTCTGCTCTCTTCCTGGTGGGCCTGGGGGCCTCAGTCATGTGTCCTGCCATGCCCCTCCTAACATCCCCTGGCGCCGCCCTCTACTCTTGCTCCCTGCCCCCTGCCCTGATCAATGGCTTTCTAATACAGCCTCCGTTCTCCTACCCCTCCTTTTGTAAATTTAAATCCTGCTCACTAGTACTGCTGACGTCCGGCTGGCCCACCTCTTGACTCCCCCTCTCTGCTTCAAGTCCACTTCCCTCCAGTATAAAAGGCACATGTCCCCATCAGCTGCCCTGCTTTTGCTTGGAGCAGCGACTACCTGAGAAGCAGCTTTGGTGCACACAGGTGAGTGCCTTCCCCTATCTGCTTCAGTGCTTGTCCAGGATCTTTCTTGCTGAATTCCTTTTTTTCTTTCTGGGCTTTAGCCCAAAACCTTGACATACAGAGCTGTGCCCTGTGCTCAGTAACTTTTGCCCAGTTTTTGTTAGCGAAGCAGACCGTGGCGAGGCAGGGTGGCTGACCCCACGGACAGTGCTGTGCCCTGCAGGGAGAGCACAGGCAGGACTCCGCAGCACAGCCCTGCTCCTCTCCTGCCGCTCGGCACTGAAACGAGCCCGGCCCTGGGCCTGCGCTTGCCTGGGGTCTTATGCCTCGGTGGTGCTTCCAACGCTGCTTTCGAACAGGAAAGCTTTCACGTTTGCATCGCAGCGGGTGTACACAGCCGCTGATCTCAAGGAAGATGCTGGTTTAGGGTGTAAAGAGTTAATGGCACCTTGTCTTCCGAGGACAACCGTGGTAGGGTTATAACTGATGGATCCGCAGCAGAGCTTGAGTTTGGTAGGATAAGAGCCCCTGTGTGCCCAGAGGAAGAGCCAGGCTGGTCTCCGACTCCTCGTGAGGCAGCTGTGATACTGCTGCTTCACTGTAACTCTATTTGTGGCTTTAGCTTTCCCCTCTCATATTGATTAAAGTTGCCAGACTGCTGTCACAGATGTTGCTCAGCCAAAATTTAAAGACTGTGCTTGGGAACCAAGCAGAAGTGGCAAGTTGATCAAATGACAGTGGCACTGAATTTTGCTTAGTTCCAGGAGCAAAATTATTCCTGAAACTTTTAATTGTGTCAAGTTTTGTTGCAACTAGTCAGTTTTTGAAACTTTTATGATTATTTAATAGTTGAAAATGGAGGCACACAGCTTGACTGTGTGAGGTCTTGGTTTTTTTTTTCTGTTTTCCTTTTGGAAGAAAGCTGCAGGTCTGGACCTGAGGAGATCACAGACCATCTCAGTCACACGACTCTTGAAAGGACTGTGCATGGGTAACCAGGCTTTTTGCTTAGTGACAGGATGGAGCTGGGTTAGAAATGCCCGGGGTCAAGTTTGTAGCAGTACCTCAGTCTCTGTTTCTTCCCATATAATCAGTGGTGGGACAATTAGGTGTAGGAAAAGTTAGGGAGGATTAGAGATGCTGAGCCCCCTGATTATTTTGGGGTATCATGTTACTTACTGAGGAGCAGTGGGAGCGATGTTCTTCCCAGGACAAGGGTATGAACAAAAAGTTCAATACATATCAGTGCCGCAGAAAGTGGCTGTAGTGGCTGATTCAGGCACAGGACCAGCTGGTGGGGACTGAGACACAGCAGGGCTTAGGAAAAAGTGTGTGCTAAAAGCTTTTCCCTCTATTTTTGTCATTCATCAACAATGAGCTCAAGGCAAGCTCTTCCTTTTTGTAACTCAGTTCCCCCCCAAAAAAACAAGACACAAAACCATAGAGCAAATAACCTGTAAAACCTGTCAGCAGCCCTGTAAACACACCACAGAGATGCCTCAAAATACCTTCTTTTTGTCTCACTGAACCTAAGGTTTTGCTAAAAATGGAGCAACAGGAGAGGTACCCCCGCTGAAACTGAAGGCAGAATTCATCCCTTGTGGTTCTACATACTAAGATAATTTAGTCCTGATTGTCATGAGATATTCAAGTTAGAAAAAGTTAATCTGCAGTTCTGAAAACATGAGTTAAAATCACTTTCCTCTAAGCTGCCTGGTAAGCAACAGTCAGGGGGGAAAAATGCCCTTGAGAAACTTTCACTGAATACTAGGGGCGAAGGAGCTTTTGACTGCATTTTAGTGAAAGATACAACCAACTTCTTCATGTGTTTTTGCTCTGTTGCCTGTTTGGTGTGTTTGGGCGCATCTTGCATCAAAGATTTTCATTCCTGCTCTGCCTGTACTGAAGGCAGGCTAAGATTTTGGCAGCAACTGGGGAAAAATCCCACCTATACACAAAGAGAAGCCTCTGTGTAGACACAGCTGAGAGGATTTCCTACAGCCTCTGTGCCTGTATATCTACATCACTTACATGATGCTTAAGCAAATAGGCTCCTGCTCTATAGGCAGAGGCTTCAGGATGTCAAATGTAGAGACAGACCTTGCACATCAGAAGACAGACTATCCTGGCATGACAGCTGGGAGAGCTGCTGCAAGGAAGCTTGTACAAAATGCCAGAGAGTAACCGGAGCCTGGCTCCCTCCCCTTCCTGGATGCAATTTTCCCAGCTCAGCACCTTCTGTTCTGCCCAGCCTATCCTGTGGGAATTGGGAGGGATTTCTCATTCTGTTGCATCTGGGTGCCTTTACAGGACTGGGACATCTACCAGTGGAAATTGTAACTGGAAATCATAATTTTGCACGCTGGCAAAAAAAGGGTGTGATGGCACAGGAGGAGCATTGACATTCATACTGAAATGCATTTAGTTGTAAAAAGTGTGTGAAACACAAGTGTTAGACACGTTTTACAAGCAAGGAAAGGATGCTGGTGGTAGTGGCTAAAACACACTTTGGTGGCCAGTGCCTGTGTGTGGAGAGCTGTGAACCAAGCCCCGGAAGCGACACCTGTGGTCATACAGAGAGCCATACAGAATCAGCAGTGAACTCAGGGCCAGGACTTGAGTGTCCTGTGAAGGCTTTTGCTGCTGGAGAGAAACAGTCTCCAGTTTTTATCTCAGATGGCCCACTTCATAGCCTTTGCCTTCAAACAGAAATGCTCAGGACATCCCCAGCATCAGTGTTCCACAGAACTTAGAGCCATGAAATGGATCTGACGGACAGGAATACACCGTTACAGTTGACACGTTCCTTCACCTTCAGAGCTTTTGTCGCCTTTTGGTGTCCGTCGTGGACAAACCGGGGGGTTGCGACCTCCCTAGAGAAAACGTCCCGCCAGGGAAAGGCTTTTCCAGGGGCCTTAGCAACTTCTCTAGGGCCACGGGCAATTTCAGCAAGCGTAGCGACTTCTCAGCTACAAGTGATATCAGCTCTTTGTGATTCAGCTCTTTGTGAAATCACCCGGGCAAAACTCAGGGACAGAGACAGGAGCCTTGTATGGCAATTCCACAGAGGTTGCCTTTATTGTCCAGCAATCCCTGCCAAGGGGAAGCCAGGGACAAGAGCTCCCTGGGGTCAGGGGCAGGAGCAGGGGTTTATATGGGAAAGGCAGGGGGTGGGGTAGAAACCAATTAGCCAACAGGGCACAGGCTATTGCCATAAAGAAACAAGGCATGTTGGGAGTGGCTCTTTTTCTCTCCATGACCTAGGGGAAGGTTGCTTATCTCTAGGGAGATTTGGCCTGGAGGCCCTTCTCCTCTAAGGGAGTGCAGACGGCTCCTGGCCAAGGGCTCATAGCCCTCCACAAGCTTTAACTCATACATGTTCCCCATGTTTACTCTTCTCCTTACAGCCTTCCCACCACTGCTCCAACATGTGCCATCCAATCTCCTGGACACCACGTGCCCAGTGGTCACCAAACCACTTAAAGCTGGTCACTGTCTACATCCTGATGCTCTTGGTGTCACTCAGCTTTGCTTCGGCACAGAGCAGGCCATTTAAACATCAGATAGACAACAGAAGTAAGTATGAGTCTCACCTGACATGGTGACCCCACAGTCTCTGCTGCACTGAGGGGTCACGGCTGGGCTGTCAGGCAAAGTTCAACAGCAAATCATGCAGGTGTTTCTATGGTGAAACCTTGGTGTGAGGCCCTGTGCTTCCATTTGCACTTGTCAGTGCATATACAGAACCTCATGTTCTTTTCACAGCCCTTAATTAGCCAAGGCAAATAGCATTATTTTTGATAAATATCAGAGAAGACACTGATGTGCAAAGGATAGACAAGAAAATATAAAGTGATATACATCAAATATTTAAGCTCTGTTCTGTAGGCCTACACAACTACTTCTAAATAATAAAAAGAAAGCAAGGGCCAGAAGCTTAAGTTCACTTTACAGACATCTTCAATTCTGTCTGGGACTGTGAGTTGTCTGAAAGTCCAAATACAAGTGGTTGAAGTATCTATCTCCAGAGATGCTGTGAAGAACTGGGGGTATCCAGGTGAGAGATGATACCATGTATCCCAAGTTAAAACTAGCACACAATCCAAAAGATTTTTGAGAAAATCTTACCAAGAAATCTCATCTTCCCCCAAGGAGCATAGGCTGATAATTGTAGGTGGAGTGGGAGAGAGGGGTTGTGGAGAGTAAGGTGTGTGAGCTCAGTGCCACACCTCTATCCATTAAAGAGGACTAGACATGTTGGGAACCTGAGGTTTGAGGTACACAAGTGAAAAACCAGGAAGTTTCTTGGGTTTTGTTGAGTAGGAAGGCTGTTTAACACTGTGCTGAAAGACTTAAAGATGTATTTATGGAGAAATTTAATGGCAAAGTGGATTTTTTCCTCTGTTCAAGCATCAAAATGCACAGGGGAAAATCCTCCTGCCTTGACTGAGACTTTCATGTGACTGGGATGATATATAATGCACTTAAATTGTAATTTATTCCTGGTCCTGACAGCTATCTGGCTCTGGAATGATTTGGCATTTCCTTAGGGTGGCATCATCTCCAGCGTGTTTTAGAATTTCCTTGCTGCTATATCTTTTAATATAGTCTTTAATATTTTAAAATAATCTTTTTAATATTACAGTCTTTTAATACAACTATACTCCTCTCCACACCTGCTCCAAAACTGCACTAGACTACAAAAATAAGTCATGTGTCAGAGCTTTAAGAGAAAAAAAAATAGTCATCCATGAAAATGACTTCCTAAGTGAACAAGAATTAACTTTTCGTGTTTACCTCTCATGTAGGAACCCCCTCTGCAATCCAGTGGATTTGTTAGCCTGTAGAAACAGTGTACCTGGTACCTACTGCAGAAAATTTCGATGGGCCCTTTGGCTTATGTTAGAAGTGCAGGTTGCAGCCCAGATGGATGAAAATTAATTTTGCATCTGAATCTTCTTCCTTTGGGCTCTACACATGGAAAGTAACCCTCAAAGGCACCAGTAAAATGTGTGTCTGGCTGTGGCCTTTCCCTTCTTTTTTTTTTCTCCTGGGCTACAAGTAAGCTGTCTAACATCCTCAAGATGTTCAGAAAACGTGGCCTCCAAGTGGAGTGGTACATCCTCACTGACTACTTTGAATTCCAGGTCCTGAGATTGACCCTTTTTGGTATGTGGGCCGTGGTGTTCGCCCCATCGGTCGCTTTGGGAAGAGGCAGCTGAGAAGCAGCCGTGGCAGCCTGAGGCCTGTGAGCAGACATCTGGATTTCATCTTGAATGCTTTGTGGGAGCAAAAATTATTGGACACAGAGGACAATGACTGGTGATCTCTGTTCCCCAAGGTGGCAATGCAACCTCTGTTCTTTGAATTGTGCCCTCCCCTGCACCTCAGACCTACAGTTCTGCTTTTGCCTAGCAATCCCACGCTGCTCTTCTTTCTGCTTCTTGTGCAAGTACCTTCAAAAAGAAACATGTTCAGGATGCAGGTAAAAGACAATGCATGGACACCAGCACTGAGTGCCACCACCGCTTATAAAAATGTTTATTCATTGTGCATCCCCATCAATCTCCTGATCCTGTTCGCTGCTAGGTTCACTGTTAGGTTTATCCAAAACCCACACAGCTTTTGGGCTGGGATTTAAACTCTGCAGTGTTAAATATATCATTTACATTTAATCCCTCCTGTCACATTTTAAAGTCAATGGCTGTTGATATGTAAAAATAAAAAGCAATGGTTGGAAGAAAGAAAAAAGGCTCTTACCAATTTTTAATGTACCTGCATTAATGGCATGAAATGCTGGTTCTTGTGTGTAGTTTTTATAGAGATTGTTAACATCCACTCCTGAGAATGTCTCCCTGAAGTACCCATTGGCCCTTCATGATTCCTCCTGTACTGCTGGAGAGATATATTAATGTACAAAGAGGAGCTCCTATCAAAGATAAGTATTTTCTCCCTGCTGAAGAAAAAAAACCTGGCTAATTGAACTCCTTGGAGTAGTTTTGTGCCTACCGCATATAATCATGTACCATTATCCAAAAGGGGCAAGGGCCTGAAGGAGCTGATTCCCTTTAAAACAATGTCATTATTTCCAAGTACACTGTCTGAGCAAGCTAAAGTCACTCTTTGAGGATCACAAGCCGTGTACCATCTACTACATTAGTCCACATCAATAAGCCTGAAGATGCAGCTCAATACCCATATTTACTCATGTTAATATCACTTTGTTGTATTACTTTTATAAGAAGTGTTACTTACAATGTGTTTCATCGTGATTAATAACTATTAGGAGGAATAATACAGTCTAATCTATGATTTATATCCAAAAAAATTAGTTTACAATTTAGGTAATAACTGATGGTTAAATCCAGGCCATGAATCATTCTGCAAAGGATAAACTTGCATGGACTTCCACTTCTAGTTGTGCTTTGTGAAAATTACTGCTAAAATTGAATAATGGTTGAATTAACCATTGCAGACATTTTAATCCTTCTTTTGCTTTTTGCCAATGGACTGTTAGCGAGGGATGGGTTTTTACTATAATAAGGGAGTTACTACCATTTAGAATACAAGAAAGCTGTTGACCCGAAGTGTTACTTAAAACGCACTAATTTTACTGAATGCTTTAATGGTGGAGAAGATATGCTGAAAAATATTTTGATCAGCATTCATTGCTAGGAACTTTGGAAGTGTGAGACCAAGATTATTGGCAGGGTTCTTGCTCAGTTTTTGTAGCAATCCCAGAGAGAGATCAAGAAATTCCACCTGAGAAACTGTGCTTGAGATGGTATTTCACCCAACAGACTTGATGGTTTGAAGAACAGCATCAAATGTTCCTAACAGGATTCCTCCCACCCCAGCCCTAGAGGAGGAGGTGTGAACCGAGTGTGCCTCCTTGCCCTCGGCAAACCCCGGCATCTCTGTGGAGATGCCCACGTCCCGGGTGTGACGGTGTCACTTGTGGACAGGCAGTGCCTCAGCACCGTGTGGGGCTGTGGGTTCTGCACGCTGCCGGGCCAAAGTGCACATAAATCCAAACAACAGAGAAGAACTTTTTGGTTTTCTTTATGAATCAAGTAATTGAAAAGGCATTCTTTTCATAAATTGCTTTTACTCTTTTATAATTTCTCTTGACAATAATTCTTGGTGAGTATGCAGATAACAACAACAAGGCAAGCTTAATATTCACTCAGACTTAATCAAATAGGTCATATAGTCTTCATTTTACCCATTAAAATATTTTCATTTATAAAAATTAATCTAAATATAAATATTAACACTAAAGATTGAAATCACTTGATGACAAAATAATTCTTTGTGTGCTATAACATATGCTTTTATGATTTTTTTAAAACAGTAAATTATATCTTTGCACGTATTTGGCACGATAAACATTTGTAAAAATTCAAATGCCTTAGAGCAGGTGGGATTTTTTTTTAAGGTTTTTTTTTTTTTTGCAATGCCTACACAGTACACATTTGTCTGTCAAAGAAGACTGAATATGTTAACATTGTAACACGATAATAGTTGCTTTTCATGCCTCTTAAGGAAAACAACCTACTCCAAACTTTGTTGGCTTGTTTAAATCACACTAACAGAACAAAAAGCCAAAGAGTTATTCTATTAAAATTAGTCATTTCTGTATTGATATTACATACACAATATTAGTTATTATTTATTAGACAAATATGCAGACCAACCACCATTAATGACATTTCATAACACGCATACCTGCATAAACCAGAACCTGGGAATGTATTGTTTACATACACGAGAACAGTCAATGGAGGAGGAAATTGAGTAACAAAAAAAAATTACTAGGCATCCTACTCTGTTTAATCTCCTTTACTGGATTGCATATATAAATAAAATCTATTTGTTTTATATATATATTTATATATTAAACAGAGTGGGCCAAATATTTCCCTCACATCTGTGCAAACCAATTTCAGAGAACTAGTATTGTGTGAGAGTAAAAGAAGGCCTAATTTCACCCAGAATGAACACATTGGGTCAGATCTTGGGCAGATGGAAATTCCTTGAAGGGGTGAAGTGACACAAGTGGGAAGATGGTTGTATTTATTCCAAGGGTTCCTCACATGCAGCTGGACATCAGAGGACTGACAAGCTAGATGTCAAATGTGGATGGCAGATGTGCAACTGGCACTGTTTTTCCAATCAACCCACCCAGCCATTCCTTGTCTTTCCCACTCGGCCCTCTAAATCCAGCCTAGTCAGGAAATTTGCCCAGTTTTGCTTGTATTTGCCCAGCCACAGACATTTCATGGCCTGGTGTCCCAGGGAACTGCTTTCCTGCTGCATGGCAGGTAACATGTGGCATTCTGCTCATGGGTGTTCACTGGGAGCCCAGGGAAAGGAGGAACTCTCCCCCTTCCTGGTATCCACAGCTCTTGGGAGAGCTCACCACTCCTTAATGCTGAGGGGGAACTTGGCAGCCCATGCCTTCCTTCATAGCACATTTCACATCAACCCCACCTGTACTTGGGTACCTGCTCTGCATCTAGTGTGGAAGGTAAGGGATTCACTGGCTTATCACCTCCTCTGACTACCTTCTTTGTATTCTTCAGAGCAAAAAATACCACAAATTGGCAATGTTCTCCCACAAAAGAGTGAGAGGGACACCCTGTAAGCAGCATCCTCCCTACTGGGCATCTGCCGAAGGGCCTTCTAGTTTGACTCACCTGTTAAGGGTCTCAAGAAATGAAAAAAGAATATTACTATTCACAATCCAATTCAGAGTGGTCCAGTGGTAGTGGGGTGCATGTGACACCGGCAACAGGCCCCAGCTACTCTCTGGTGGCTCCAGACTAGTAGAGGAACTGATGTCTGGGCTAGATTTGCCTCCTCAGAAACACCAGTTAAAGTCAGAAAGGAATCTCTTGCAAGCTGCAGCCACCCTACAACCACCAGTCAGTCAGCAGAGATCTCATCCCCAACGCTTTCACTTCCTTTTTCCAATCTTAAAGGTTTGGATAGAATTTATTCTGAACTACAGCATGGTTGGCCACCACCAAGTGGACAATGCTGCCAAGAAGAACGAGACATACGAAGGTGTTGGTTTCTTTAACAGTGTTCAGATGTTTCCAAACACTGGGATTGTAACTCAGCAGACATCTGGTCCACATGCGTGGCCACCAGTTTCTGGTTCAGCATGACAGCCCTGCTGCCTAGAGCAATATTCCTAGCTCTGGAGCTGGAACATTCAATCTGCGAAATGTACTCTCAGGGAACAGAGAAGTCTTCCTCCTCCTACCAACCCTCCCAAGACTTCCACTGACTCCCTGGGAGCAGAGCGAGGTACATGGATTCTCCTCTCCCTCCAAGCAGCTGAAAAGCAGCACACACTGCACAGAGTTGTTCTTATTGCTCGACAAGACAGAAGCCCACATGAATAGTAAGAGGCCAGCAAATATGGATCACAGGTCTGCTTTGGCAGATTAATTGGCCTATAATTATGACTGATTGAGTGTACAAAAACATACTGCAGTTTAAAGATGACATACTTTAGTACAATCGATAGGGAGAAAAAGTGCATCTTAAAATGTGGAGCCTTGCTTTTGAAACATAGCATCCTGTCTAGAGTCCTCTGAGAACTTTAAGGCAGAGTTTCCTGTAGCAGACCACAATGCTGAAGACTTGGACAGCTTTCTCAGTGAGGTATCCAAATGAAGCCCTATAACTGAGGCTCTGTGGGTTCTTGAGGGTCCATTTTCAGCTGGACATACACAATGGCTGTTAAGAAAAGGCACTCTAGTGTACAGCCTTAGGCAGTGTGTTACTGGCAGTAGGGAAGTGTAAGTTTAGTACATCACAGCAGATCCTATAGCAGGTTCCTAGAACAGAAAGGGAAAGAAAAAAATATGAGTGAAGGACTAAACAAGCCTGCTGAAGAACAGAGCCAGATCCTTTCCCTTCTCCCCTCCCCACATATTTCCCACATATCCTGTGGCAGACTGCTTTGGGACAGTCTGCTTTTTTCCTTATCCCTCTATGGCTGCTGTAGAAGAAATGACTGACAGCTGTCCTGGGTGACCTGAGTGAAGCCTCTTTGTTCAAACCCTGTAGAGCCAATGTGTGACCTGTCTACCCCTTAAATTCTACTTAGCTAACCTTTGAACATTTCTCAACAATTAGTGAAATTCAAGGTGACTCTCACCTGCCAAGTTACAATGTGCAGCTGGTTCAGTGAGGGTCTGGTTCAGAAGTCTGAAATGCAGGGGATGACAAATTTATTTATTCTTTAAAAAATAAGGGTAGCACATTCCTGGAGACCTGGCAGCCAGGCCACATTATCACAGGCTGACATTCAGGAGCTGCTATTCTATGGTATATAGTCAGACATCTTCCAGGACACTGGTCATATTTGTTCTAGAGTTGCCTCAGCACTCTATATTTTTTTTTCCTCAAACTATCAAAAAAAAGATTTCTGAAGATGCTGAAATACAGCTGCCTACACAGATAGTGCTATCTCTCTATTTAACTTCTAACAGAGTTCTGAAAACATTTGTTTACCATTAAGTCCTTGGCAGTGCTTTTCCTTTCTTTAGTTCTTTGTGTTAGAGATCCTTGAAGCATGAAGTTTCTGTTAAACGTTCTGACAGTGCTAACTGGAGAACTATCTATTTTTTCACCTGGGTAAAATACAAAAGGGGAGATTTTTCACATAAGAGATTGAAGCAGATATAAAAATACTTCTGAAGAGTCACAGCTTCTAGAGAGATAAAACTTTCCCTAAGATGTATGAGGAAAGCTGGATTTAATTTAAATTAAAAACAGCAGGCTGTGGTACTCCAAATTTATTAAAGTTTGAGGCCATGTCAGTCAGTGGAATTACAAAAGAATAGTGCAATGAACCAAGCCCTAGAATTGTCAGAGATAACGCACTGCAGAGTTAAAAAAAACCCAATAAAAACCCACAAAAAATCATGAAAGAAAAAACCCACTTGATTTTATAAAGACATTTCACAGCCATTGTCTGACATACCAGGAACATTGCTCTTCATTGTCTGACATACCAGGAACAGCCACTTCATATGGACTGAAATCAGCAAATATAGATGTTAAGGAAGTGGTGGGTCGTGGAGGGTGGCAACTGGCTTTTGGTAAATAAAACACTTGGGTCTATGACCACTTGCGTCTCACAAAGTAACCCCAGCCACGCTGGAGCAGCAGCACCCCTCTTGCAGGGCAAGTATTCAACATTCTCAGCCTTCTGCCCCTGCTCTTGTTTACTTGTCACTGTCACAACTTTCACTGTAGAGAAAGTGGTGATGCTTTTTAATGTGACAAATGGGTATTTTATATAACGCAAGTACGTGGAAAATGAGAAGGATGGGACAGTCTATTAGGCTTTCTCTGTTCATTTCATAACTTCAACTTTTCCCTACTTTGCTGACCTGTACATTATATTGAATCTTACAAAGAGAGTCTCTCTCTCTCTCTCTCTCTCTCTAATTCACATAACAATTTAAGCGCACCTTTTATTGGTGGAGCTGGAAGTTTTCTCCTCTGCTGTCTTGATGTGTCTATTGTATGCATCTGTAAACAACACACATGCATTACTCAGGTCCATTATAGAGAAAGAGGCAAGATTTCCCCAATGTATTTTTGAATACTACATAATGTTCTGGCACCTGGTTTGTTTGCTTTTGATCCCGTTTCCTTGTCAGGCGAACACAGGGAGTCACGTTCAAGCCTGCAACAGTGAGAGCTGATATTCTGCTCTCAATATCTGAAATCTTCAAAGAAAATAAAAGAGAGAGACAGACAGATGGGGAGGGGGGAGAAGAAGTTTTAAAATTACTGTGGATGCCACTACTAAAATATAACCCTCCCCCAGTAAAATCCTCTTTAATAAGAAAATACAAACAGATGGCTAACTTTTTCAGCAATTCTGACACTTTCCTGCATTCTTTAGTCCTGACATTAAAAGGGGCTTAATTTGTTAGTAAAGATGGAGTAAAAGAACAATCCAACCTACCTTGTGACTCCAAGGAAGAGGCATTTTACTCCTTTTGAGGAAAAAAAGAAAGGAGCAGAGAAAACCTGCATCTGCTATCTCCCAATTACCTTTAGCTGCATAATCCCAAATTCATTCAAGCTGTGTTTTTAAAAGGCTACATTCAAAGAATGACTTTGTGGGACATATTTTGTAACTCAAAATTCATTTCATACACACGCAAAGTACATCCTCTGTCACAAAATCTAAACATTTGATCTTAAACATTTGTAGTTCAAATGTATATGCATATTGAACACAAGCATGCATAAATGCTGGCACACACTATATAAAAATACTGAATGGAAAACAAATTGCCAGGGGAAAGTAGTCTGATATTGAGAGTAGTGGAGACAAGTGTCGATAAAGAGAAAGAAGAGTCAGAGAAGTCAGACATATAAGCCAACTCCTGATTCACAATGACACATGAAGCCACAGTTGGCTCCACTCTGCAGAAGATCTTCCATTGGCTTCCTTGCATAGCTTAGGCCTCTTTCCTTCTCGCTGTCACCCCCATTAACAGATTTACCCTAAAATAATGACCAAAGTCAACAAAACACCACTTGCCAGTTTGCCAAGTAGTGCAACAATGCACTTCTGACATCAGAGACATGTCAGGCTCTCGGATCTTTGCTCAGTCCTGAGTTGAGCATGCTTCCACTGAGTAAAATCACCAGGTACTTCCCATTAAACCCTGACACAGGCAGGTCAGGGTGTCTTGCTGGGTACAGACTGGGCAGTGAGCTGCAAGCCCCGTCAGCCCCTTGAGTACTGGCAGTGTTATCTTGTTCAACTTTTAGCACCAGATCACAATGTGTTCTGAGCCCTGTACTTTCTGGAGCCCACTAGAGTGGTGCAAGATCACAGTGCCCAAGATTTCTTGCCTTTGGCTGGGATGTGTGCTGCTTAGCACCTAAATCCCACAGCAGGCATGGAAGCCCTAGGCTCTGTGCTTGGCTCAGCCTCTGGCTGCTGTTGGCCTTTGTTGGTAGAAAGCTGCCAACACTGGCATCTTTTGGGAAGTGCTTTACAAGTTGCTGATTAGATAAACTGCCTCAGACTCTATCTGCAGTCTGACCAGGGCCATGCACATGACACAGAGTGCACCATGAGAGCTGCCTGGCAGCAAGGAGCAGTCCAGCATTAGTATTGCACTGAGAGGCTGCTGCACTCCCATGTCCAAAACCAAGCTGAGGGAAGAAACAAACAGATACAGTGCATCTGTCTGGGCTGAGCTACACAGCTCAGTTACACTCTGCTCAGCTCATGTGATGCTGTCAGCATCCTTAGATCATCAGATTACGGCAGCACAAAAGAATATCCAAAGTGTGTATGGTGAGGTGGGTGTTAGGAAAGGCAGTGTGAAACCTGCAGACGGGGAGGAGCTGCTGTCCTCACCTGAAGCTCTGCATGATGAACCTGGGCAGCTGCTGTGGCCACCTGATCCTCCAGATCGGCCAGCTCAGATTCCTCAGTAACACTGTTGATCTTGCGTGCGGCATCTTCCAGGTTGGTCAGCTGCCCCTCCAGCCCATACACTGTGCTGGCTGTCAGGTACACCTGCAGGGCCAAGGCAGGGACAGGTGTCAGCGATTTCTGGGTTGTGGGCATGCAGGTTTGAACAGACTGCATTTTCCATCATACCTGCAAGCTTCCCTGCTTGCTAGCCCACCACAGGGAGATTTACCTGGCAGAGGAAAGTCATGGGGAAATAGTCAGAAAAACACACATCCACAAAGAGAAGGGACGAACAAGGTGGCTGCATTACAGATTTCATAGGTGCTACAATGGTATTCCAAACCAGATTTGTTCCAGATTGATCGGCAAAGAAAAAAGTTGAAAAGTTTGCTTTTTTGTTATTGATACTCAATTGCATAACACCCTAATCTACAAAGGGAAGTCAACAGATTATGCCTCATATAAATTTGTGTTTCTTTAAACCCACTTAATGCCTTCTGGCAGTAAAAGCTGCATGAATAACTTCTCAGCAGCAAATAGTTATTAACTTCCTATGGAGTAAATGTGCTTATATGTATAATGATTTTCTATCCCATCCTGCTCACACCCAAATATACGACAGGCAAAACCTTCCCACCTCCTGGCCCTTTGAGTGAACCTGTGGAGGACCAATAGGCTTATTTGGGCCACGTAAGAGAGAATGAATGACTTTATAATTCAGAGTTCTTTCCAAAAAATGAAAAACTCTTACTATTTTGGCCCACCTCTGATATCTATAACTACAGCTAAAGGTTTCATTCCCATTCAGCCCCTCAGAGCAGTAATTAGTGATACACTGTGTTTTATTGTTTCTTTTATTTCACAAAGCACCCTAAGGTACATGGCTGGAGGGAGGTCACTGGTTTATAGAAAAGGGTAATTTTCAAGCATTAGCTTTTGACATCTGTGCTTAAAATTGTGCAGAACCACATGAAAATACAACACTTTCTGCCTATTTACTTGTTAGCCAAGAAGCTTGTTTCCACAAGGCTGGTAACAGCGCAGTGGAAATGAAATATATATTCTGATTTTCCCCATTGTGATACCAGTAAAGACCATGTTGCTACAAACCCAGCATGCATTAAACACGGCTGTGGCTGACTTCATGGTTCAAGGGGCAAGCAAACAGGATCTGAAGCAGATCCTTGAGCCAATACCTTCATTTCATACGTCTTCCACTCCAGTCATTATATCTGCCCACAATTCCTGGATCATTCAGTTCTTTGACATAAGAGTTATTAAAATAATTTATGGCAATACTGTGACTTTATGGATCAAAATGGCGGAGAATTACCAAATTAAAATTTAATAGTTTACTTTTTATTATTTTTCTATTTCATTATTGTTTCTTAATTGCTTGCAATAGTTTTCTTTTTTCTTTGTGTCAGTTGTAGATAGGTTTTTTTCATGCAGGTGACTTTGCTAAGAAACAAAATCACTACATCTGTACAAATTGCATCTTGTAAGAGCACATTCTAACTGCAGGAATGAAATCTTTGAAAAACATACCTAGAAGAAATAAGTGATCTGATATAACATCTTTGCTGAAGTACCTGGAGACACAGGTGGTCCATGAAATTAACGTGCTGATTTAAATAGAAAGGCTCCTGTTTTTATGGGGTTTAATTATTCTTTCTGTTCATTTAAATGATACATCCTTTAAGTATGACATACCACAGCCAGTTCAGATTAAAAGATGACTTTTTAAGATTTCCCTGTCACATCTAAAAGCTTAGAGAAAGAATAAATAGAACATTTTGAAGAGAAACATCTTTAGAAAGTTAAAGAAAAGATGCATTTAAGTGCTGTGCCAAAAATCTCTGCACAGTAAGATGTCCTTTTCAAGAGGGGGAAAAAAAAAATCTAAAGAAAATGGGACTGATAGAAAAATGTGGGAAAGAAAGGTCATCAGTGTTTCCGTAACTCAGTCAGCCCTTACATTTGTGAAATGTTAATGAACATTTTCCAGCTGAATCTAAAGAAAATATTTTTCTGGAGAACATTCATGTTACCTGAATAATTCTTAGACTTCCAAACAGCAATGGTGTCCTTGCAGGTCTCCCCTAACTGATGCCCTTATTCATACATTCACGTTTCGATTGTGGAGACTTATTTTACCATCATTTAGGTACGTATGTACAGCTTCCACAAAACCCCAACCTTCTGCTGGTACAGATGGCCCTATATTCTCCACACTGCTGCATGCACAGTCCTCAAAAGGCTAGAGAGGGCAAAAGTGAACAAAGTGTTTATAAACACCCAGATCCTCTTGCAGAAGCTGCTGCAAAGAGGATGTGGTTCATGCAAATATGGCCCCAGCTGCAATGGGAAAAGTTGTGGTTTCCTGGATTTCTAAAGGCTCTTTACCATGGATTGTAATGGTGAGGGCATCTTGAAACTGTGGAGATTGTGGGACGGAGAAAGATGTACTGTGGGGACACAGCAAGGCTGAGCTGAATATCTTGTGAATTCTGCAGAGAACTGGGAGAAGCTAAACCAGAGATGCTGCAGCGAGGGCAATGACAAAGCAAGAAATTCTCTGCCTCTTTGCCCAGTGTCTGCTCAGTGAGAAATGCTTGGCCCAAATGAATGATTGGAGGCCACAGCACCACAGATGCCAAAGCTCCACACTGCTGGGAGGGATTACTGGAGTGCAATTGGGGAAAAAATATGCACCTTAGGTAGTTTACAACACAGTTCTCCACAGGAAAAAAAATGTGGGAGCAGATTTCGCCAAATTGCTCTCTGTCCTGCAAAATTTCCTAGTTATTCTGAAGATGTGGTCCAGCCTGGACTTGGATTTTTACCCCATATTCACTCTCCTCCCAGATGAATTCTGTGGTGTTTGGACCTAGGACACTTTAGTATTTCATGAGAGAGAGTCCAGTGCCAGGAATGGCTTTCAGTGGCATAGAATATTTTCCACTCAGTTCTTAGCCTGGGGCTGCTGTGGAAATGTGTTTCTGTGGAGGAAACTGATTTTATCTCATAAGAGGAGATTCTGTCTGAAAATTTTCTGGGGCTAAAGAAAACCAGGTTTTGTTTTCTTGAATTCATCAGGATGTTTTAATGGGACAGTGCAGATTCCTGTGAGATCTTTAAGAGCTCCTAATGAAGGGAAAGATCACTGAAATGCAATCACTTAAACATGGAAAGAAGAGAAAATCGAAAGTTACAGGTGTACCAACTCCATTAAGTGGATCAAAAATTTCCAAAGAGTAGTGACTTCCCTCTATGATTCAGCATTGTACTTTCTTCTGCAGATGACAGGTACTCATGAAAAAGGATGGATGATTTGGATGTGGCCAAAAAAATGTTTGTTTAATTCAGATTCTCCAGCCTGCTCTTTCTAACAGTGCAGGAGGCAGCTCCAGCTCCCTGGGTGGTCAGCACAGCGTGCTGGGGATGTGTGGGGGAAGGAAGAGCTTCTCCACTTCTCTGTGTGACTGGGGACATGCCTTCCCCACCTGCTCTTGGAGTGATGAGGCTGTGCTGAGACTGGGAGATGTGTGGTTTCAGCCAGGTGTGGCGTAGCCACACAGCCACAGGGGTTTGGAGGGCATAAGTGAGCTTTTGAGATAAGAGTTTCTAAATTTAGTTGTAAACCTCAAAGCATCCAACTCCCCCTCCCCTCAATATTTTAAAGTACATATAAAAAAACCCCCACCAACACAGCTAAGCACTGTTGAAACACGATTTTTTGTTCTGTTTGTGTATTTGTTTAACAACCCCAAATTAATTTTGAACATCCACTGGTGCTGCCTATGTGCTTTCCCTTTTGAGTTGGTGCACATGCACAGGTGCACTCACTCACACATGTGACCCTTTCACATACTGATTCGTGTCCTTACATTTTCTTCCAGTGTGGTGAGCTGCTCATCGAGTCTGACAGGATCTGTGCCCAGCGGGAGGGTTCCTCTTCCTCTGTCCTGACTGTCATCTGGGCAATCACAGGGATCGGTGGATTCTGCTATCAGTTCTTCAGTGGCATTGATGACTTTCAGGACTTCTGTAGATATGTTGCAGAGAGAGACAGCAGAGTACTTCTATTTTGTTACAAGGACAGACAGAGAAAACAACAGCATTAAATTAGCACAGAGGGGTAAGATATAAATCACCTTCTACTAGCCACAGCTTTAGCCATGCTAAAACCAAACCCATGGCTATGTGCTGCAAATAGACCATGGCAAGAACCATGTAATGCCATTGGAGTTTACTTATCTTTTCCTCCCTCCCCTTTCCACATAACCACAGTGCTACAGCATGCAGAATAACACACACATGCAATTCTTCCACAACACAATTCTACTGGAGGGATGGTCCAAATCTTATCCCAAAGGAGCACACAAATATCCAGCTTTAAACTCTAAGTGAGCTACATAAAGCTGGTTTTGCAAAAGTGTTTAAAACATGTTTTAAAATATAATTTTCCTTTTTGGATACTGGCAAAGAGATGTGCAATCATCTATGTCTGTATCCACAGGAGCCATTTCATTGTGGATGCAAACATGGGAAAGCAATCTTCAGCAGCCCTGTAAGGATAGCATTTTACTAAAATGCTTACTATGAATTAAACGATCACCCCAAATAAAAAAAGATTGAGCTGTGTGCAAACATTTGTATCCCTTTTTTTTTTTTTTAAATTTCAATTTATGTATTTTTTTAATATGGAATAAATTATATCAGATACCAAGGAAAAGCATGCAGTTTTATCAATTTTTTAAAAACAACTGAAAACCTTTTTATCAGTGTTCGTTACTTGTAATTTGTAATTAACTGTCCTGATTCTTATGATTCTCACATAGCTTTAAGCTTCAGGACAACTCCTCTGATGGAGGAATAAAATTTCACTTGATGTACCTTCAAGCACCAAGCTCAACATCCAAACTATACAGCTTGGAGATTGAGCCAAAGCTTGTTAAAGCCAATAAAAATGCTGTCACTGAATATGTGTGCAATACCTTTAGTGTTGCTTTGCCTAAAAGAAAGTGTGGAAAAATTTAGACCAAAATTTAATTCATTCCTCAAACCTACAAATACTTATACCTGTCTGTAAATTTTCTCACAAACAAAGTATCTGCAGATGAATACTAAGGAAATGGACAGTCTTTGGATTCTACACAGTAAATTCTATGGTACAGGAGAGTATAACTGATTAAAAATGTCTAAAGTCAGAGTACAGGAGAAATAATGTTCTTTTGATTCCCATAAATACTGATGGGTTAAACTTGAAACCTACTTCCATTATCTCTTTCCTTTAATCAGCTGTCCATTCTTATGTTAGATAAGACTTTTACTGAAAAGCTACATTTTTAGCAGTACATTCTCAATTGTTGTGTATCAATACATTAAGGCATCTTTAGCACTGTTACTCCTCTGAATTACAAGAAATAATTAGAATGAGAGATTAAAGAGAAGAAGAACAAAGCAAATACAGTATGCTGCAGCACTCAGATCTTTAGCTTGTTAGGATAGCCAACACAGCCCCAAGCAAGCAGGCCTGGGACCCTCTTACTGAGAACAAATACTTGAACCCCATGAATAGCCTACTGTTTCTTTCCATTTATTTTCACAAGTGCCAATTAGGTTAAAAACAGATCAATAATTTCATAGGAAAGAAGAGACAAATCAATGCTACTTTCTTTTATTATTTGCTTCCACAAGTACCTAGTTCTTGTATTCTGTGAGTAGTGAACAAAAAAGGATGAAGGCCAAACACTACATATTCTTCATCATATTCACTGATGTACGTTCACCGTTTTAAGAACTGTAGCCTCACTTAAGTGTTCATTATTTCTTAAAATTTTTTATTATCCTTTGTAGTTAATGATGAATTTCAAAAAAAGATTAAATTAAATTAGAAAAAGTTATTTTTATACCACAATATGAGAATCCATATTGGCATTTTTCACAGACCAATTACTATAAAACAATTTTTTCTGTTTTCCAGGTAAAGTGATCTGTGATACAAATCGTTGTGAAATCAAGATTTTGAGTGAAAAATACCCTAGCTTCTCAATAGGTAGTGGCTAGGGGAAAAGAAGTTCAACAGGAAAGAATAGAATAGAATAGAATAGAATAGAATAGAATAGAATAGAATAGAATAGAATAGAATAGAATAGAATAGAATAGAATATCTTTTCATTTGGAAGATGATGAATGATCACCTAGTCCAGCTACCTGACTAGTTCAGGGCTGAACAAAAGTTGAAGCATGTTGTGAAGGACATTGTCCAAATGGCTCTTATACATTGACAGGTTTGGGCATTGACCACCTCTCTAGGAAGCCAGTGTTTGAGCAACCCCACAGTGAAGAAATGCTTCCTAATGTCCAATCTAAACCTCTGTAGGTGCAGAAATGTGATTTATAAAAACTGGATACTCAATTAATGGTTTTCCATATGTTTTACCCTCCTTTTGAGCAACTGTCAAAAGCTGTTAAAACAGCTCATGTTCCAAAATGGTCAGTTTGCAAATCTAGTGAGGTACTCTAGATATAATTATTTAACATAATGGGAATGTGTAGTGGGAAAAACCCAAAAGATTAAAAAACTAATAATAAAAAAAGACAATGTGTTGCAAGGTTTTAGTGCTTCACAAACATCTCCCCTCCCCAACCACCCATGTCAAACTTAGGATTTACAAAATCATATAAAAATCACCTAAAATTCACAGACACACACACATCAAGATCATCCTGGTAGGTGGATTTCAAATTGCTCTAAACACCTCTTGGTTATCTAATTTATCTTGCCCTTGCCA
The DNA here is from genome assembly GCA_013397115.1 of Edolisoma coerulescens. NCBI lineage: Eukaryota > Metazoa > Chordata > Aves > Passeriformes > Campephagidae > Edolisoma > Edolisoma coerulescens. The sequence goes on along the minus strand of VWZW01006121.1, from coordinate 196,608 downwards.
AAAAGTCGTTGTTTACACCCCTAAGTGGTTCACAGAGACAGCTGTTAAGCCATGATGCAGGCTCTGTCTTGTCAAGCAAGTCAAAGAACTAATATGGATGTGGTAGACGTAGAAAGCAATCTCTGGTACAAATAGCTAGCACAGGAAAGCTAAGTGCAACCATTCTTCTCAAAACACTGGGATGCATCCTGATTTCAACTGTGCTACCCTACTTCTGAATTAACACCACCACTCCCAAAACAAATCCATGCAGCAGACCCAAGTATGAATGTTTCTACTAGTTATGAGAACCTTATTTTTTTACTGAATTTGAGACTAAGCATTTAATGGAATGAGGAAAACATACATTTATCCTTTTTATGATAATTAATATCCATGGTCATAAATACATTCAAGACACAGTCAAAAGAACATGGTCAATTTCTCTGAATTCTTCGCGGCTGAGTCTTAAAACCAATGAAATGCTAAAAATGTGTGTGTATGCAAGCATACATACATACATGTGTGCACTAAATATAACAAATATCCTGTAAAACTTTTTTACTGTCATTTCTGTTTGTCAAATGTAAAGTATTCCTGTTTTGAGGAGATCATGTTTCAGTGGTCTAAGATACCTCTTGCTGATTGTTAGCCACTTCCCTTTCCTTCTGCTGTCTCTCTTTCCCTATTGATGCTGACAATATATCCTGTGTTGTTTAACTCAAGCATGCTACACTGGAAGGTGCTTTATAGACCATTATTTGCATTCTTGCACAAGTAACAGAAGGAAAACAGGATGATAAAACTGAAGCAATATTAAGTATCCAAACTGCTTAGAGCAGGTGAGCTTTAAGTCTTTGTATGCATCTCGGCGGCTGTGACATTTTCACATCCTTTCCTTTGCATGAACATTATTGCTTTTTTTTCTTGATGCTCTTAAAATAGTAAAGTTCTCTAGCACTAGCACTATCTTTTTGTGCCCATTGTACTCAGCCATTAGCATTTTCTTTTTTTTTGCCACTACGATGTCATCATTAGGCTCTTTTAAACTGGCATGGGAGGGGGTGATGTGCAATTCAGCAGAGAACAATGACATCAACAGCTACATCAAGAAGTAGAGCAAGAACACCTTTCCATCACTAGCAGTCCTGGCAGTATTGACCACATCCTTGATGACTTGTGGTGCAATCATTTTTAGCTCCAGTGTCAAGGTGTTATATCATGCACTGAGTCACAGTCAATATCTCTCCGTTTTTTCTAGGGAGTTAAGGGGAGCTAGAGAGAAGGTAAGTTTTGCTTTTCTACTGATTAACTCATCCTGTCAGGGTAACCTGACTGAAACAAAGATCTTTGGCCCAAAAGTGAGCCCTAACCACTCATTACCACGAAGACTGTGGGAAAAAAAAGGCTAAATTTGGCTGTTTGATGGCAGACAAGTATACTATGATAAACTGTGATATTAAGGAATTACTCTTCTGTTCAAGTTTAAGACTTCCTGCCTTGACCTTTAATATCAATATCTTCATTTATGGGCATTCCTTTAGAAAAAAAAAAGCAAAATTATCTTACAGACTGAGAGTTATTATTCTACTGATAGTCTCCAAAGTACAACACAGAGAAATAAAGTCTCTCTTTTTGACTGTGCAAGGTAATTCTGAATATTACATTTTTACTAATTCAATCCACTGTCCTAATATAGTTACAGATTATTAATTTTATTATTATTTTATTATTAATAACAGCCTATTAATTTTTAATGCCTTATGTCAAGAGACAAGATGCCTATAATGATGCGAAAGGAAGTGATTTTCCAAGAGGCGAAATGCTATAGTCTAAGTTGGAAATGAAAATATTTCCATCTTAAAATCCACACAGGATTCTGATCTACAATGGACACAGACTGATAACATTATACGACTGGAAGAAGACTTTTTCTTTAAAGTCACCATTGATATTTTTACTAAATAAAATCAAGATAATTAAAAGATGATTAAAACTCATAGGACAAAATTAAGAGCAAGGAAAAACAAAAAAGTTGAGAGGAGAAGTGTCTTGCTAAGTTAAGCATCAACTTCTGACAAAAAGAAGTGATTTTTATTTTATGACTGAATGATGTATGATATACTAAAAATAACAGGTATTTTAAAATATAAGATAAGCATATATTTGCTTGGGGAATATAATGAAAATCCTTTTTAATATGTGATGCTCATAAGCTGAGACTCAAATAGCACAGAATATGAAACATCTTTCCGCCTAGAAGAATGATAAGCAACATTCACTAGCAGCAAAGTGAGGAAATATCTACTTACTGTACAAACTCTACAATGAATTAAGGGTTTTGATTATTTTTTAAATTGAGAACTTAGAAAGATTTTTGAAGACCACTATGGTCAGAAAACTTCCTTCGAAATTTCTTAATAGGCGAGTACATGAGAATAGAAAGTTCATATACCTTATCTTTGTCTTCTGTTCTTCTTTACTGATAAAACCAAATTTTCATCACAAGGCCAAACAAGGGAGCCAGTCTGCTCCACATGTTAACTGTGATTATAAAAGAATTTTCTGCAATGATTATTGATTGTGGCCAGAAAGTATGATTTTTCAGGCCTGATATTTCCAGGAAAACATTCTGAGTTTGAGAATGTTGATTGGGTAATGTGGAAACCCTCAATATCACGTTATGGCATCTCTTACTACATAAGAGATGTAAGAAGACACAAACAAAACAAAGCTTTCTCACCTGCTGCAATACAGTGGATAAAAACTGCAGCTTTAAATGAAGATCAAAAGCCCTTTGTTTTTCCTAGATAATGGGAAAGCAGTTAAATAAAAAGGCAGAAAAGTTGTATTAACAGCTGTAGAGGTTAACATTTATATAGGTTCAGACTTACATGGAATTTTAGGATAAAGAGCAAGGATAAAGAAACTACCAAGATTAAAATACCATACAATTTAGATTTTACACTTATTACTAAAATATTTAAAATAAAGCAATGCCTAATTTATTTTTATTTGTGGGATTTAGACTAACAGACCTCATTGAGACAGATATTGCAAGTCACATACAATTTTTTATAAAATGAAACAGAGGGAAAATACTATTTCCACCATCACAAAAATTGTCACTAGGAATGGAAAAATACTTTTGCAGCAGTGTTAAGAAGAAGAAGAGCCAGCTATCTTCACTTTCGGAGTGTACATGGCTGCAGTTTGGACACTAGTTACCAAAGAATCTGTACCTCACTCATGCCACAGTCAGATGCCCATGTAGGAAACACCTGGGCTAAGTTAAGAAAGATGTCTTGTGCCAAATCACTTCCTACTGTTTACTGCTGTCCTTCTCCTGGTCTCACTGTCCCAGAACAAACAAATGAAACCCTTCATAGTACAAGTCTCCAGTGACCAGCCAGTAGGCTTACAGTAATCCCCCTAATTTCCTTAGGCCTGTTTAAACTGAACTGACTGGTTTTGCCTTGAAGTAACGACAAAACCACAGGTGCCCTGTTGGCTGTGCTGTGACAGAAGTACCTTCCAGCTGAGGAGCACCATTTTCTTGAAACTCTTCCAGCTAAATCTGAAAGAGCTCAGTTTTCACTGCCAAGTCTCCGGGCAGCATACAAAAGAAGACAAAATAGTTGTAAAAAATAGTCTGTTTTCCCACCATTTTGTTCCAGCAGCTTACGCTAATGTCCACTGATTTTCTGCAACTGTGTCTGTAAAATGGCTTGGACATTTTCTCCCTAATTAAATAAATCTTTGGTGAGGAGAGAACTGAAGGAGATACCCCTTGCATGCACACTGGACAGAGCTGGCTTGCATGTCAGTGTCAAAACTGAGGCTATGAGAAAAAAGCTGTTTGCAAAGACGCTGCATTCCCCATGTGAATCCCAGCTGAAGTGTCACCTCTTCTGCACTTCACCAGTAGACCCAACAGGATCAGTTTGATTCAGTTGCTTAAACACAGGCAGACAGAGTGCAATTTGAAACAGCTTGAAGTATGTGAGGATTCTGAAACAATGCTGTCAGATATGACATGGGAGATTCACGTTTCTTCTGTACTAGCAGTTAAAGGCCTTGTGGGACACTCTAAGATATCTCAGATGGTCTATCTACATCCATATTTATGCAACTGTATTGAGCCCAGAAAGCGTCAGAATTAGAGGTACATAAACATCACTGCTCACTTTTGAAAACTTTTTAAAAAATAAATGTTCGTGGTCTCAGTACGGAAGGCTTGAAATGGAAGACTCAGATTTGGACAAAATAAACTTAGGATCAGCTTGATATTTCATACTAAAGATTGATTAATAGCAAATACATGGGAGAAATACCTTGAATGGGAATTTTGTCCAGCAAACCATTTAAACCTCTGTTTAAAACTGAACGTATACTTGACTGCTTTATAAAATTGAGAACTTAAAACTTTGGATCCATTAGCCCAATGTGAAGATTATTGTCTCATACCTCTTTTCACCTTCCCTAACCAATATCTTTTTTTCTCTGCTGTCACTCAAATCCTGTGCATAGATTATCTGCAGTTCATAATCATTAAAAATCACTTTTTAAAATGCTGCCAACATTCAGTCTTCAATCCTGGACTTTGGGAGACTACCCAGATAATTAACATAATATTAAAAGCAATGATCCATGAAAACACAAGAATTAGTCTGAGCATCTTGCACACAAATATGTGAAACAACAGACACACAAATATCTTCTAAGTTGTTAACCCAGGAAGATATCATTGTACTACACTGTTCAGCATTACTACCATAATAGCAGCAATGTAGTAGAGCTACTGTACTTGTGCTGTTGTGTTTTCTGTTGCCTAAGTGATCCAGGTGGTTCTGGGTCCTTTAGAAACTTTTACTCAGACACTTCTAACACTTTTAGGCATATGAAGCCGAATGGCAGTTTCCTACAAACCCCAGCCTGAACCAACATACCAGCCAAAACACCCAGGAGTTCAGGCAGTTGCAAGATAATGATCAGAAAAACGACACCATCATCTTCTGTGAGGACAGTGCCTGCACCAGCACAAATGCCTACAGAAGCCCAGCCACCAGAAGGCACAGGCTCGCTCTCGGTATCACAGCACTGCTGTTTCAGCATCCCAGACATCCCTGCCGTGATGCTTCAGCAGGTCTGTGATTCACAGGAGGGATTCACTGGCATGTGCATGTCCAATGCCATTCTCCAGCTCCATCAAGGCTGTGACCAGATGTCTCTCCAGTGACTGAGTCCAGTGAGCCCCACACTTGCCTGACCTCCCTTACTGAGCCCTGGCCACCCCCTGCAAGGCCAGCCCTGAGCACAGCCACCAGCATACACACACCAGGGAGCTGGCTCTCTCTTCTGCAGTAACATGCACCCATGGCTACTCCTCTTGCTAAAAAGAGAGAAGCCAGGCAGATTTTCTAACAAGTGTCAATCTCATCATACCAGTAGTTGAACAGTGCTAATTTACCTGGTGAAAAAAGTAAGATGTACTCTCTGGAAACAAAGAATATAGGCCTCTGGCACAAATCCACATGAAAATGTTACTCATAGTACATACTTTCCCCCCAAAAAAGCTTATAAACCTAAGAAGAATAAAATGATTCCAGAGGATGGAAGCATAAATATTTAATGAGAAGATTATTTATGCTGTCATTCATACTGTCAAGAGACTCGGGAGGTTTCACTTAGGAAACAGGATCCCGCTGTGCTCCTTAACAAACTCACTTAGAGGTTGTCATTCAGAAAAGAGCTATTGTGTCATGTAGTAATGTCAACAGACAACAGCAGAATTTAAACAAAGTTACTAAGCCTTGGTTGTAAGATCCTCTGAGCAGAAGTAAATGCATAAAGGGATTTAAAGGAATTCCTTAAGCACACAGCACATTGCATCAAGCTAACACAAAGAGGAGAGAAACTCCACATTACTATGGAAGTTTAACTTGCTTGCTCATCTGTGTATCTTAAGCAAGTTGTAGTACTAAGTAGAAGGAGAAAAAAGAAAAAAACCATGAGTAAGGTTTTAACAACTATTTCAGTTTTTATGTTATGGGGGCAATTTGAAAAAATGGCAGGGGCAAATCTGTTTTTTAACATAATCTCTATAGTTTCTGATAAAGTGGTCACAGGGATAGACTGCATTCAAAATGCAGCCTGACAAAATCATCTTCTAGAATGTAATTCTGGCATATACCATGAAATAAAGACCCAGTCAATTTATCTTCATGAAAGCATTAAAAGAGAAGGAGAATGGATGGAGGAGAGTACAAACTAAATACATCCCATTTATCATGCTTGCCACTCTCAGGATCAGTACCATTAAGATACTTCCAAGAGAATTTACATTTTGCTTTTTTCTTTAGTCAATCGTTTAGGGTTTGGGGGAGTAAAGCAAAAACTGAACAACCAATTGAAAAAAAAAAAAAAAAGAGCAAGACAGAAAGAATTGTGCAAATCATTGTCCTAGTACAAGATGTTTCACTAAGACAACAGTTGCACAATTTGAGTTTTGGTTTGATCACACTTGAAGTTTAGAGGGGCTGAAGGCAAACTCTACCCTGAGTGTTGCTTTTGGTGAAAACCATGGCCTTTCACTGCACAACTAAGACAATGGACTGTTCAGGGCTCTGCATACCCCTGAAAGACCATGAACTACTTCTGCAGCTTAATAAGCACAAAATGTTTTCCATAAAAACAAGTCTGCTGCAGGATTATGTTTGTTTTAAAATGAGAGCTGTGAATCTCCACAAGACCATTTTAGGCAATCACAGACTGAGGGATAATGAAAATGAGGGTGCTGAAAATCTAAGAAGATTTAAGTCTAAGTTGCAAAATTAACTTGTGCTAATTAATACCCACCTAAATCGTCAGGTATCCCAGATGAACTAAATGATTAACTCAAAGGTCGTCATATTCACACTTGCATCTTGAAGTCTGACATACAACTCAAAAGCTCAGTTTGAAGTCAGAACTGAGAATCCATAAATGCCAAACAACTTCAGCTAATTCTCCATTAAAGATCATTTTTACCACTGCTTCAGATCTTAATATACTAAATACCCTTTTTAAAAGCATCAGCTCAACATGTGATTACATGAGATTCCCAGTTTCCTTTAAAAACAGAAATTCAGGTTTTTAAAGGTGCAGACAGGTGAAGATCAGATTTTCATAAGCACCAGGTACTTAATTCCCAGTGATTCAAAAACAATACATGTTTTTTAAAGTCTTATTCTATGGTCAGGTGTACAAGAACTAAAAATTTGCAGCGATTTAAAGTTGCTAAAGTGTTCGAATAAGCTTATGAGAACAGAAGATTAAAGACTAACAAAGACAAGCAGTGTGGCTAAAATATAAGCAAGATGGCTGAAGTACAGTATTTATATTCAGGAACAAAAAGCAGAATCTAGGCACTCCAGCTCTCATTTTAATGGTGCAGAATTATTGCTTCTGTATATTTAATTTGAAACCTGATGCCCAAGTCAGGAGGCTGTCTCTGACCAATAAAGTTGAGTGCTAATCTGAAAGATCTGAAAATCCCTACAAGTTCATTCTCCAATAATCAGGCTTTTTAAGGAGACAGCATATTGGGACTCCTAGCTTTGAAGGCATCTAAAATTACTGGTTGCCTGAAAATAGGTTTTCTATGCTTGTCTTTCATGTGCCGTCTACTCATCCTAAAGTTAGTGCATCTTTTCTGAGTTTAGGTGTCTTCGTGTTTTTGACTGTCACAGCCACAACTGGGATTATACACTGTCATCTTCAGTATTTCCTTGTAAGATGTTGGCCAGCCAACTTTCCAGAGAGAAGGCACATGTCAGAAGGTTTTAAAGTACCTTTAAGGACAACAGTCAAGAATAAGAATGAAAGCAGTGTGCTTGTTTCTCTACTGCTGGAGAAGGTTCCCCTGCCAATTCCACTGAAGTCTAGACCATGAAGAGTACTGGAGTATTCTGGTTTCTTTATTACAGACAAAAAGATTATATACTATGACCATTAATGACGAGAACTTTTTTATCCAAACCAAATAAAGGATTAGGAAGTATTCCCTTTTTGCTGAACATGGTAAGCCCCTTCTTTTTTTAAACTTTAGATAATTTTACTGAGGAAAAAAATATTAATCTTTGTTTTATTTTAAATAACTGACACACAAATGTTAAAGAAATAACAAAATTAGGAGAGGAAAAAACAACCAATATTACTTTGTAGATGCATGCAGGTGAATAAATACACCAACAACATACAATCACCATTTTCTGTGCTCAGTTCTCTATATAGGAGCATTTCAGAAAGTCCTCTTTACACCCTTTAATTCTGGACTTCAGTTGCATGATGTTATAACCCCAGCTAGGCCATATATGCTGTTGAATAATGTGATATTGCTGTTTTGTCTTTATAAACCAAAGAAAAACAAATTAAATGCTGCTAACAAGCACTGACAATAAAGCCTTTATGTGATTTCTTTGGAAAGGTTGTGTGTACATCATGGAGGTATTTGCATACATGGTAACAAAGGTATTTACACTCCTGTGTGGTCCACGGCTAAATAACTCAGAATCAGAGAGTCACAGGCTACTTACATTTGGAAAGGACCTCTGGGCATCACCTAGTCTAACACCTCTGCTCAAAGCACAGTCAACTAGACCAAGTCGCCCAGGCCATGTCCAGTCAGATTTTGATTATGTCCAAGGACATAGACTCTACAATCTTTCTGGGAAACCTATTCCAGTATTTAAGCACCATCACAGTGAAAAAGCTTTTCATTTGGATGGAATTCTTTGTATTTCATTTTGCACCCACTGCCTCCATTCCTGTCAGCGGAAAGAGTTCCATTCCCACTTTATTTCCCACATCAAACACTCCCCACTCTCCCCCATCAGGTATTTAAACATATTGAAGAGATTCTCCCAAGCCTACTCTTCTTTGCTTGGATAGACAATGCCAGCTTTCTCCTATGACAGATGCCCTAGTTTTTTAATCCTCTCTGTGGCCCTTCACTGGACTCACTTTGGTGTCCATGGGTCCCTTGTACTGGGGAGCCCAGACAAGGACACAGCACTCCAGAAATGGCCTCATCAATATTGAATAGAGTTGCACGAGTTAATAGTTTCCCAGGTGCAGGACTTTGTGTTTCCTTTTGCATTTGACTGCTAGAAGCCTTGTTAAAGCCAAAATAAACAATATCCATAGCTCTGAATGTCTCAGATTGCCATGATCTTTCAAAGATGAACCTCACAATGACATGGGCCAGTTCCCTCAGGTCTCGGAAGTGCATCCCTATCAGACCCCATGCACATGTGCACATCCCATTTTTTGAAATATTTGCTAACCTGATCCTCCTCTACCAAGGATAAGTCTTCACTGCTCCAGGCTTTCCCATAGGTCTCAGGGGCCTGGGATTCTTGAGGGAAAATCTTACCTGTAAACTGAGGTGAAAAAAATGTTGTGTAACAGCCTTTTTCATGTTCTGTGTCACCAGGTCACTGCAGTAGTGAGCCCAACTTTCCCTCATCTGCCTTTTGCTGCTGATAGACCTGTAGAAGACTTTATTTCCCTTTGTGTCTCTTGACAAATTCAACTCCAGATAGGCACTGGACACTATTTTTGTGACACCGTTCCTGCACACTTGGACAGCATCTCTATTGTCTGCCTGGATGACTTGATCCTGTTTTCACCTTCCAGTGTATTACATCAGTTCTTTATATCATTTGAACAAAACACCTTCCAAATGACAATAAATAGATTTTCTTTAGAGAGTTGTCCACGTCCCTTGTCAAAGCTGAGCTGCTGTGCAGGTAATACCCGAAAAGGCAAGTCAAGATATGCAGCAGACTAGAACAAGCCCAAGTGGATCTAAGGAGTAAGTGTGCTTGACTGGCAAGGGGCAGGACTGAAATCCTATAGCACCAAATTCAAGCACACCACATGATAAGAAAAATTCAGAGGTAGAAAGGGAAGAGAGGAGGTGGTAAATCCTGTAGAGTGACACTGAAATCTGATATCTCATTGTAAGGGTGAAATGGCACAAATGAAGGATCTCAGGCACTATCAGAAGTGACACCAAATTTCAGTTTCATTAGAAAATGTTACAACTCTCAGAAGCCTATTAGCTGACAGAGTAACAGGGTTGGAAAGCTTTAAAGAAACACTAAATATTTTGACAGAGACACAAAAGAAGAATCTATGTCATCAGCATGAACTAGATGATACTAAAAGGAGACGAGCAACTAAAAGGATGGAAAAAACCACTTAAACTGTCTGGTTAGCAAGCACAAAAAAAGAAAAACTGGACATGTCTTTAAATCAAAAAGTGTAAGTCGATTCTCAGTCAGTATAAATTGACATAAGTTCATGAATATTACCCAGTTAACAGTTTTGTTGCACAAGCTAAGTTCCCTTCTTGGAATTGATGCTGTAGGCTGGCTGTTCCTCACAGAAGAGGAACACACACCTTAACTGAACTTTTATCTACGCAAGGGGTTCACATGGAGACTGGTATAAAGGACTGGTATAAAGGTGTTTTTTAGCAACTGTGTTCAGTTTTCTAGCCAGAATTTTCTCTTTTTGGATTCTAACTCTTATAGTACTATTCTCACTCCTTTACATGGACCACTTACCTTCTTTAACTCTTCCTGAATACTTCTGCCATTTTCCTCTGAGGACAAACTCTCCTCCTGGTTTTCCGGATCTATTCCAGGTTCTGACTCTTGTTCTTCACCAGATGATGTTTCCTTGTCACTCATTTTAGCAGCAAGCTGAAATAACTTGGATTTAAGCTCATCCTCCATAAGTTCAGGCTTGACATCATGGTGCTGATCCTCATTGCTTATATCTGTTTCTGATAAGTCATCAAAATCCTACAAAGAAATTAGAAAAGAACATATAATTCCTGCACAGGCACAGAAAAGAAAAACCAAACAGCTTCCTAGAAAACTATAGCCATGATCACTCTGCAGGGAAGCTAAACAGAAAGCACACTAAGTTTCTGATAAAAAAGGAATGCCAGTAAACCAACACTTGCTGGATGAATATAAATTCATCATTCCTGCTTATTTTCATATTACCTAAAAAGGAACTATCAAAATCATTATGCATCTGTGTGCAACTAATAAAATATGCCTAAGTGGCATTTCCCATTCCCAGCACTGCCATCCCTCGCAGGCACAGTGCAGATAAAAGCGAGGTGTGGGAATGAAATAACCTGTAACCTGGCAGCTGTGTTCAGCTTTCAGCTGAAAGCTGTGCTTGCATTCCCCAACTGCTTTGTCTTGAGCATTATCCATGCTTTTCTTAATGACTGCTGGAAACAAGTTTTGAAAAACTTCTCTTTTGTTACATTATGTTGCTTAAGATTGTCAGCTTTCCCAGTAATTATTTGCATAGGTGGATCCTCTACAGAGATGATTATTTTCCAAATGCCAATCTCATTGGAAGAAGTTCAACCTTCAGGAGCACCTTCTTTTCTGACTCTTTGATTCTTAAAAGTGGAAAACACTTACAGGGTCACTTAAGAACAGTGGGTATTACAGACTTGACCACAAGTTCCTCACTTTGGAAGCTGAAGAGAAGAAAAGCGAAGTCTCTTTGCAATTTTGTTTAGCTGGGTGCCTGCCCAGCATTTAATAAGGAAGAAAGGGGATAGTTTTGTCAGCCCTTGCTGACAAAATCTGAGAATATCTCATAGTTGTTCTAAAAACTAATGCCCAGGTAGATACCAATTCATTTTCTGGATCTGTGCTGTCTGATTTGGACCCAATTTGCCCTGACTTCCACTACGGTCCCTGGAGAGAGACAGGCATATCCCAGAGCAACCACTTCCACCTCTAATGCTAACTGCCTTCTGGAAATATTCTCTCCCTGCTGACTGCTGAGAGAAAGTTTTGAATCATTGGATAGTTTTTTGGTGCTTCAGCCAAGACCAAGAAATAAGGTAGAATTAGCTGGGTTTAAAAGTGACAGATACCTTGAAATGGAGCATAATTGTGCAAAACCACCCAGAAGGAGGCTATGAAGAATTCAGCCAGGGACCAGAGTGGTAGGCACATCTCAGAAGGTCTAGGAGGATGATGTGGAGCAATTCTCAGAGAGGAAATTATTCCTGTCTGCCTTAGGCTCTCATATTGTGACAAGACCAGACACTGCTGGAGAGACTAAAATCTGTGTTCTCTCTTCCATTCATTTGGAAATACATCAACAGGAGCAGCTGTAGTAGCACTGTTATGAACCAGTTACCTCCAGTTCTCACAGGGAATGTTAACTCTGCCCACTCCCTCACAAACCCTACCCACCAAACTGCTTTTAATGGATTGACACATCGTGTTCATAATGTCAGTTCTCATCTCTCATACAGTAAACTGCACTGTAGTGTTCAGCACTTTCACAGCGTTCTGGACAATTTTTGTCTGCAGTTATTTGCAATTCAATCAATTGCACAACTGAATTATTGCTTTATAGTTCACCTTCAGGATGCAGAAGGCCCTTTTGGAAAAGCAGGATTTGAAGAAACAATAGAAATTTCAGAGCTACAATAGAAGGGGAACCATGGGTTTATGCTGAAACTCTTTTCCCAAACAAACAGCTTTTGCAGACTAAAAAGAAGCTTTTTCTGCTAAAAAGCTGTTCAATGATCAAGAACAAGATTTCAGATCAGTGTGTTTTCACTTTAGTTCTATAATATGATCTGGTCTTATATACATGCAAAAGACTGTGTATTTCACCTTTTAAATTAAAAAAATCTGTTTTTATAATAATAATGGTTGTTATAATTATTTTTTATAATCATAATGGTGCTTCCTCCAATTGCAAGAAGAGATGTTTTTTTCAGATATATCTTGCATGTCACTCAACAGCTCAGTACAAGTATCAGTATTACACCCCAGCCAACAATCTCTACTGACCAATACTTACAAATCATTAAACTACTAAAAAAAAAATCTGAAAGGTGTTGCTGAATCAATCAGTCCATCAATTTGTACCCAGGAAAGAAACAATCATAATTTAGGTGATATATAGGATAGAAAGCACAGCTAGACTGTGCACTTGTATTTTATGAGATTGCAGTTTAGTGAAGATACATCTCATTAAAGCTAAGCTATTTACAGCCAGGTATCTAGTCTAAGCTAATTACTGGAATCCCTCTTTACTTAAATTACCTCCATTTATTTAATTGGTACCTCCAAAAACCTGTTCTCTTATACCAAAACACCTGGTTTAGGATTATAGCTCTGCACTAGAGGTGTGGGCTTCCTCTAGCAGCGTTGATGCAGATTGAGCATGGTTTACCTTGAGGTCAAGTCTGCAAGGAAAAGAAAATCCCATTCTATGCAGACATTTGAGGAGGTCAAGCTTGTAAAGACAAGAATTTGGTATTCTTGTTTAAATAAGCTTACAGAAATGCACATAAAATCCAGTGGAGCAGTGAGGGAGGCTGGCAGTCCAGAGGGGTGGATTTTCCCACACTTCCTGCTCGTTGCTGTACCCACGTACTGACAGACCTCACTGTGCAGCAGGACATGCATGAGTCCTCTGGGGGCTTCTTACATAGATCTGCTTGGCTTTAACTGCTTGGCAGCTTTATTGGAGTACCAATGCACATATACACCCATGGAAAGCATCACTAGTTAATCTAAAGAATCCATATTGACAGCAGCAATATGACAACTCTCGATCTTGAAAAAATACTAGTCTTCATAGGATCACACATGGCAGCAACTTAAAGATCTTTTTGCTAGGTTTGCCAACACAGATGAAAGTCATGAGCTGCCTTGGTAACCCGAGGGTCCCATTCCGCATTAGCTGAATCTGTGTTTTGAATACGCACTGTTTCTTGGGGGAGGACTCATCTTGAGAGTACTGACTGTATTACAGCTGGGCTCAGGTATGTCTATTACCCCCATTTTTAGCTTTCCAACCTCCCTAAAATGAGCCGGTGGATTATCTACATTCGCAAGAGCTGTTAATTCCTGTGCACATGCAGAGATAATGGTAGCTTACACTGCTGCACTTTGTGGTTCCTGTTAATAGTAGGCTGCTTGACTTGTGTGTTGGGCTTTCCAGATAGTGGCAGCAAACTACTTGTGACGAGATTATACCTCTTTCATGTATTGACAAGTTAAAAAATGCATTTGCAGCCATGACAACAATAAAAATAAACAAATTGAAAGGTACTACTATTATTATTTACTTAATAGATCCTGCATTAAACTTTGTTATTCTTTACTGTTCACATTTTCACTCTTTCTGGTAAGTTTAATGACATTTTTGTGTCATTACACAAATCATTGTGTAAATTCCCATTTGCATCTATCAGCGACACATAATGCTAACATCTACAAACCAGAATAAAGGGCTACCATTTTATCTGAAAGCTGAGTTTCTGTGAGGGCCTGGCAGACTGACACAGCCATGAACCCAATTTCACTAAAAGAAAATCAAGTGTTTCTATGCAAGCATAAGTGTTTTAGGAGACAATGAAAAAAGAAATACACCTTTACTCATATATAGTGTCCAAATCCTTGCACAGAAATCACTGATAAGCCAAGGTAATCACAGTGGACAAAAATGAAATACAAAAAAAAAAGGCTCCAGAACAAAATCCATGTTGAACTATTCTCCTGAGACAAAATTGCCTTCATATAGGAAACCAAAAATCAGAAACTAAAATTTTTAGGAGAATACACGAATTGTGAGATTTGCAGGCAGTTTCTCAACAAGAGCCAGAGTGATTTCAGGGAGCTGTTTTCAAAGAATACATCCCAAGCGCCATCCCGTGGGAACAGGCAGTCTGACAGTGCTCACCCCTTACCTGGCTGCAGGGCAGGAGGGCTGTAATTAACAGGTGGGGTCTCCTAATCCAAGAAGCAAACTCATAATGAGAACATTTCTTTCACTTGAAGCAATTAAGCCCCTCCACTTTGCATCAGAAACATAAGACAGCTACATTAAGCAACAATAATATCCTTCTCTCAAAAAAGATAATGAAACCCAATATATCAATATTATTATTACTAATAGTATCAACTATTATTATAACTATTAATTATAAAATCAGATAAATATTGGTGGCTTGAGTGTCCATTTTTTGTAAAAAGTTAAAATTTGAAAAACAATAATCATTAAAAGCAAGGCTGCACTTTCCAGTTCAGTCCCCACAGAAACGTACATAAGCAATCTGAAATTATTTATAGCAAGACCTTGGTTTTATCAGGACAGTTTTCATATCTTGCTTCATGACTGTGTTTGTGGCATCTCTACAAGCAGCTCAGTAAAGGAGCTTGTTCTTTTACTTATCATTAAACAAAAAATTCCACAGATACAGTACATCTTGGTATCTACTCTCAGGTTTCCCCTTCTAAGTCACTGAAGACTTTGTACAAAAAATTCTCTCTCAGTCACAAAGTCAGCATTCCACTCTTGTGTCGAAAATATGGTTTTAAAAAACATGCCACAGCATTATCCTAATCTAGGAACTGGATCTTGATTTAAAAAATACCTGATTTTAAATAGAAATTCAGTTGTGAGTTATGAACTGACTGCAGTTTTTCCAGAACATAACTGCTTACAACTCTCTGGACTCAGAGCAGAGAGGAAAAAGGGCTTGTTTCCATCTCAGTGAGAAACTTGGAGAGTAGAAAACAAGAAAGCAACCTTCACTGTTTGAAAATTAAAAATGAAACCCCAACTTTTAGACTGATAAACTGAAATCCTGTTCTACAATGCTGATGAAAAAGTAATGGTTAACAAATTATCATCTTATTATTACAATGCAGTAAAATAAGTTTATATTGCAATGCAGTAAAGTACTGACAAAGAGTGTTTCTTCACTGCAATTGACATATAATCAGTTAATCAGTGTCTCGTATCTTGGTTCAGCAAGAGTTTAGAAGAGTTTGTACGGTCTCTGCAAATTCTGCATAATCTCCTCATGTGAAAAGCTATGCCTGGTTTAAGGCCCGCAGTCAATCTTTCTTAGGTCTGTGCTGTCTGCAGTTTTCCACTCTCCTACCCTGTAATTTTGTAGAACTGTTCTTATGTAGGGCTCTCCCTGCTGCAGCCTCAATCATTTTACTGAGATCAATACATTACTCTGGGGAATATATGAAACTCTGACATCCCTTTAATCTCATTTTTCTAAGCAATGTAAATGATGTCTGGCTAATTCATTTTCACACATTAAAGCAGGTTCCTTACACACATGATAATTTTACTTGCTTCCTAGGATTGTTCAACCATGCAACATCCTTGCTATAAATTGTGGTAGTCAGTCCATTCCTGGTCCCAGCAGTGCTTGTTTGCCAGAGGCTGGAGTCAAAGTTCTACAAATGTGAGCACCAGCTGTCAAATCAGCCATCTCTGTGTATGTGTGTGTGTGTGTACCCAAACACAAACTAAACACATGCAAACCCACCCATGCATAAACTTCACAGTGAGAATTTCATTGCTTTGAAAACACTGGCATGATCTGGAGGCTGTATGCCTCTGCTTGCCCCACTGAGGCTAGGGAGCAGGGGAGCAGGAAGAGCCTCTTTTAGCCTAAAGGGTAAAATGAAGGGGAGAGTGGGTTAGAATCCCAAATCTTGCACTTTGAGCACAACAGAGAAGTCACAAGAGACAAAGCAACTCACAAAAGACTTGGAAAGAAGAATCATTTTCCACATCAGCTTGCACTTTGAAGCATACCCTAAGTTGGTAAAGGATGCCATCACAGATGTTTGGGAAGCACCCTGCCTTTCTGACCTCAGCTGGATGAACGTGGGGGAGGTTTAGATTGGATATTATGAAAAATTTCTTCACAGAAAGGATTATCCAGCACTGGAACAGGCTGCCCAGGGAAGTGGTTGATTCACCATCCCTGGAGGTATTAAAAAGATGTGTAGCTGTGGCACTTAGGGACAATGTTTAGTGGTGGACCCTGCAGTGTTGGGTTAACAGCTGGACTTGATGATCTTAAAATTCTTTCCAATCTAAATGATTCTTTGATTCTATAATGTCTCCAGGACCTTCTCTGTGAGCTCTGATCTTCCATGCTCTGCATATTGTCTGTTGTGACTAGGAAGCCACAATATGAATACAGACACACAGACATCAGGCACAAATACACAAAACCAGAAAGCGAAATGCAGAAGTCTGTGTACAAGATATGGTCTTTGTGCAGTCCCTGTAAAGCCTTGCAATTCTGCCTGATGTTCTAAGAAGTCAATAATGGCCACTGATGTGTTGTCAGATCACATTATAATACATCATACTCCCCTTCAACAACTGTTGATTATAAATATATGAGGACAAGAGTATAAATGTGTCAGTACAGAACACCCCAAACACCCACACTCTGTCCTAAAAGCAGATGGAATGGATACAGAAAATGACACCCAGCATTAAAGCCCTGCTGAAATCCTAGAATCCTAATATTGACTTACAATCAGCTGTACTGATATTTTTCTATAGGAAATACAGGCTAGTAGCATAAGCAGAGAAAAACTGTTCCAGGCATCCTAAATTTGGTCAGATAGCTTTAAGACTGAATCAGGCTGCTTGTAGTGAGAGGCATAGGGAGAAGACAGTCCTCAGCTCCTTGCTTCAGGCTTCCCATTACTCTGCTGCAGCAATGATGCAGCTTCAGGATTTAAGATGGGTAGGACGTGGTATATGGAACTGGAAAAGGGATCAATATTCTCCTGATCTAAGGTGCTTGTACTGCTAAAAAAACTCTCGGGGACAATTATCAGTCCGAGGTCTGGACAAACTCCAAAGAGTGGAGACTTCTTGGCTTGCTGGTTATCCAACACCTGTAGTTTAGAAGAAATGTTTGCTATCTTCAAGTTGTATGAATAGTTTTTCCAAGTTTGAGATATTACAGTGTGGGTTTTTTGCTTTTTTGAGTTTTGTTTGTTTTCTTAATCAATTGACAAATTTTTTAAATGGAGGTAGTTTGCAAATACTCACCCTAAGTCATCAGAACTCATCATAAGGTGACCAATTAAAAGCAGACATCACTTGGACTGGATTTCACAGAAAGCCCTTTTAGAATTTCTGCTGCTCATTAGCTTTACCCCTTACCAGAACATTTGCAGACACTGCAGAGCAGATTCCCAGGCATATGAGTTATTTCTTATACCAAGAAAACAGAAGTTAAAAAAAACCCGAGCACAACAAAACAAGTGATTAATTAACATTTGTTAGCTGTTGACAAATCCTGAGGGGTTTTTTTAAGAGCACTGTGTTTCACAACATTAACAATGTCTTTGATGAGACAAAAGTGGCCTATTTGAGAAAAAGGTAAAGCCTGTCTAACACCCTACTTTTTCTTCTTCTCATTTAGGAGACATGAGGAAGATAAAGCTTGCAAGAACACTCCACCTCCCACTCATAATTCACATGATATTGCCAGCATAGCTTAAATAGTTTTGCCCAGCTCTTTTTGAGAATGCATTTGGTCAGCTCAAACACAATTACCTGACTTAAATTCATCTTGTTGGCTTTTGCCTGATTCTTTTCTTCACCTAAGTCTTCAGAGGTGGCTTTGTTTTTCTTCCACCTTCTTGATCTCTTTTCTAAATCATAATGGACTTCTTCAGTCTCACTGCTGTCCGAATACTCCAAGCTAGTTGCCTGTGGATTGAAATTTACATCTAGTTCTCCGTGGAAGTGCTCCTTTTCCATTCTGGGCATATCACTTTGAGTTCTGCTTTGCAACCAGAGAAGTTTGCTAGGTCCTTTAGCTTCTTGGGAAGAGTTTACTGAAGATGTTTCCGAATCGGAGAACACTGTTTCAGTGTTGGTGTATAACCCAGAGGAGGGGGAGGTCACTGCCTGGTACTGATCGTTGCCATAAACCCACTCAGTGCCGTACTGGGAACTGGGGTAATAGAAGTCGTCTGGCAATTGTCGAGGTCGCTGCCGCAGCTTGTTCAAGGCCACATTCCAGTCATAGTCATCCTCGCTGTCCGAGCCCATCTCATCATAGGCAGACACAATGCTGGACTCATTCTCCAAAGCTTGGAACACCTGACTCTTTGGTTTGGCAAGCATTCGAGGACGAGACAGAGCGACATTCTGCAAAGCCACCCAGTTTCCATCGGTGCTTTGGAGAACAGAAGGCGAACCTATGAAAAGGAAACAAGAACAACTGTGATCACACTGCGAAAGGCTGCTTTTACTTGCCACAGATTGAAAGTTTTAACAAAACTAACGGACAAATGCAAGTGCTGCTTCCACATGAACTCTCCCATGTTGAGAGCCAAGCTGCCCTGCTACTCAGTAGCCGCCACTTTAAGCTATGGTGATGACTAAAATGGGAGACTACTTGGACCAAAGCTTTTTTCTAAAATAATTATTAGGAAAGACTGATGGAACATCAGCATACAGACATGTAAAAATCCTGAGTTTTGCAAATGCCTTTGTTTCTGTGTGCAATTCTGGTCCCCTATGTTGAAAAGGAAAGATGGAAAAAGAATCAGAGAAGAGCAACAAAGGTTGTACCAGGTTCTGAAATGGTGTCCATTCAAGGAATGATTAAGTAAGCCAGAGCTCTGCCATCTGGAGGAGAGAAGACTGAGAGAATACATGCTAAAAGAAATGGGGGAATCTCTTCCAACCTAACTACTAGAGGGCATGAATTGAAGCTAGAGAAATCAAGGTTCTAAACAAACAAAAAGAAAGAAGTGAGATACAATGGATACAAGACCTATGGAGCTTCTTGCATAAGGTTGTTCTGGATGCTTGAAATTATCTGTGATAAAACCTAGATGGCTATGAACATGGAGGAGAAATCCACTAAAATTTACTAAACACAGAAAACCACTTCTAGTTGAGATAGTCATTAAGTTGAAAGTTATAGAGGTTCAGAGCCTACTCAAAGGCAATATAAAAAATACTTGCTTTGTCCTTATATCTCCTAGACTCTTGCTTATGGCTGCTGTTGCTGCTGTTGTTGTACCCCAGACAAAATACCAAATGAGCTTTCTGTCTGACACAAGCACTGGTGCTCTTGAATCCTTCCACATTTTCAGAGTATGTTTTACAACTCCAACACAAAACCAAAAAAAAAGTCACAAATATGGTCAGAAAGTGCTGTATAACTCTCATAACTCTGAGAATTGAATTTCTTCTAAATTTAGACTTAATTTCCAATCAAAACTGAAAATTCCCCTCATGGGAAATATGGATATGTGATGAGTCTGCCTTCTGCAGCACTTGAATAAATATATAATGCCATGGATTTACACAGTAATCCAGCCTACTGAATGAACTTTTCAGACTTACGGAGTCCTTCCATGGGTCCAAATTTTTTATTTTCAGAAACCTATAGAAATACTTAATATAAACCATTAGTTTTCTCAAAAGGTAAGCAGAACATCACTATTTTCAAATGGACACAGTAATGTCTGTTGTAGAATATAACTAGGCATTTTGCATTAGATGGTTAGAAATACTTGGATGACAAGAAGATTACTTTTTCCCTGGAACTGTTCTTCATAAAGAACATTAGTATGCAGTAAGGTGTGCTTAAGTTTAAAAAAAAAAGTCTGAGGTGCACAACCACCACCAAAACACCCCCACAAAAAAACCAAAACAAAAATTACACGGTAATTGAACTTAGGAGCTATCAGAGTTTTATGACAACTTTTGCATTTCTTACTCATTTGAGCCCTTTTGGCTTGTTTTCACCTACTAAGTTTTAATTCAGAGAACTCAAGAAAATACAATTCTTACTCCTGCTTAAAAGGAAATCAAAATAATACTAGTTCTCTTGTAGCAGTGACCAACCAAGGATATAACTGAAGTCAGGTGTGTAAGGAGAACTAATAATTCTTTATTGTAACCCCTGATTTTGGAGAAAAAAACCCAAACAAGCTATCAAGCACAAATAACTTCTGCTTGTTCACTTTTCCCAACAATACTCACTAATCTAAGTATAGGGTTCTCTCGCGACAAAGAACTTTCCTCAAAACATCGTTCTTTCAAACAAAGGTAACAGCTCTGCAGGATATAAACCTCCAAGAGGAATTAAATTCAGCTGCACCACATTACACAAACGTAATGGGGAGCCACAAACTTTTTTTCTACCCCAAACCATATCCCCTTATTCTATTTAACAACACCACATGAGAATCAGTCAACCAACCTCAGTTAACTGAAGAAAGAACAGGATAGTAGTTGATTACATCATAGAGGGCAAACAGGGTAGAAAGCCACTGAGAACTCTACATTCAGAAAGCTGACTCAGTTTTATCCCAGCTTCCACAATGTCAAGTGCTCCCTTCCCGATTTTTCAAAACAAAGTCACTTGGAAGAATGGATTTTGCACACAATTCTTTGGGCATAAGCTATAATTCATCCACGTAAAAAGGAAAAAAAGATTTAAGAAGTGTCATTGTAAGACTACTGATAAAGGGGGGGAAAAAAGGACAGTACCATAATTTGGCTCTTGAGTCACCATTTAAACCAATATGAACTGTAACCAAAAGGAATTGTGAACTACTTTTTGGCTACATGCCTAAAAAGCCCATTGATGTTACTGCACCAAACTCTTGGTCGAAATTTCTCTTGTTTTCTGAATCATAATACAAAGCTGTTTATTACTGCATAGGTGAGACCATGTTTGCAGATATTAGCACAATCAGCTATTTACTATTAGCTCAATAGGCACCACAATTTCAGCACAAATGTGGTTCTTAGATGAAAAAAGCAGAACAAATCCTCTGAGTAGAGCACCCAAAAAGAAACTGGGTCAATTTGTTGTTCTGCTATGGTTAAGCAATTGTCAAATACTAAATTGCTCAACAGTTGAATGCAGTGGGATTCAAGTGGGTTCTTAAATTTAAGCACCAAATTAACTGCTTTACTGAAAACAGGCCTTCCACTAAAATGCCCAGGAGAAAAACCCTTCTGACAGTGGGTTGATTAAAAAATTCACAGAGTAATGCATACTTGATTAAATCAGATTTTAGTACTACTTTAATATTAATTTCTTTCAAGGGGGAGGAGAAGTATTGAAATTGTCTAAATTTCAGTCTCTCCAGTTATCAACTGGCAGTACAGACAAACAAATTGAATGGATGGGCAGCCCCGATCCCTGGTCCCCACCAAACCCAAACACACATTTTGACTGCCTCTGCTTGCCAGCACATAGTGAGGCAGCTGTGGGAGGTACAGCACCAGTGAACTCACCCCACAAAAGAGAAGTTTTCTGCTTGCACAGCTTCATGAACCAAGGTGCTACAGGGGTCAGATGGGTGCTACAGCTGCTACAAGAGAAGAAGCAAGAACAAGCAGATTCTGTCATGGGATGACAACACTTGGAGCCAGGGAATGCTGCTGCAACGAGTTCAGCTCTTCCCCTTGTGCAGCTGTAGGGGTAAAAACTAACCAACTCTTTGGTGAGGGAGTTTCCTGGTGCTATACTCTTGTGGCCTCACAAATGCTTCAGCCAGAACAAGAGAGGCAATGGTAACAGGACCACCCCAAGAGCAGGAGCCACAATTGCAGAAGCACAGAAAGGGTAAGGTTGGAAGGGATCACAGTGGGTCAGCTGGTCCAACCAACCTGCACATGGATTGCATTCAGGCTCTTGAACATCTTCAGTGAATGGGACTTCACAGCATCTCTGGGCAACCTGTTCCAGCGCTTGGTCACCTGCATAGTGAAGAAGTTCTTTCTCATATCCAGGTGGAACTTCCTGTGCATCAGTTTCTGCCTGTTGTCTCTTGTCCTATTGCTTGGCACCACCGACCAGAGCCTGGCTCCATCCTCTGACACCCTCCCTTCAGACACTTATATACATTGATATCTTCTTCAATGACAACCTGTCTTTATGTCATCTAGAAGTAAGCAGCGAATTGCTTTCTATCCCAGGATGCTGATTCAGGAATGGAGCTGACTTGGAAAGCTGCTCACCATCCATCATCCATATTTACATCTATACATCATGCATGATGACAGAGGTCAGATTGAGGGAAGCTGCTGCTCTGTGAAGTTCCTACGCATACAGCTTCCTCAAACTTGTCTGGAAGCACCAGTGAGTAGGGCTGCACAGAACACTGCATTTGCGAATTCATCAGGGTTGAAAATAAAGTTGCAAGGAGGAATTCTAAATGTGAATTATTTCAATGATTGGCTCACCATGTAACTTCATGAAAAGTCACCCTGTGCCACAGAAGGGATACAATGGGCAGCTGCAAACTCCTTCGACTGGAGGACAGATTACCAATGACAAAGAAGGGCCCTTGGGCTCTTGTGTCTTAGAAGCTCTGAAATGCACCCAAACTAGTTGCCTAAATTTTGTAACAGTCCAAAATCAACTTCACAAAGACCCAAATTTTAAATAACTTTTTCTTAAAAAGAGAATTAAGATAAGCAATGACATAGCCCAATGAAACTGTGACACAGCACCATCAAATATACATTTTACATGTGACCTCTGAAAGCACAGAGGTCAGTCGAAACGCCCTCGAGAAGGTCCTTGCTTCAAGTTGTATTTATTCCATGTGAGTGAGGACCAAAAAAAGAATCTTATTCGTACTAGAAATATTTACTTGTTTCATTTAGCCTGTCTACACTCTTCCAGCTGGGTAACGCAGAGAGCTTGCGTTCCTTCTGCTTCCTGGACTGTCCCTTTCGCTGCCTCCGAAGAGCCTCGGTCACAGACGATGAAAGGTCTTGTCTTTTACTGGCCATATCTTCACTAGCCAGGGAGAATGCAGACTGAGACCTCTGTGGGATTAAAAATCAAAGAGTGCAATTTAAATATAGAAGTAGTTAATTATCCAACTCTTTACCATAATTAGTATTCAGTTACTCATGGAAGTGTGGGATCTGCTAACATCACAAATGGGATTTAATGTATTCAAAAGAATTGTTTCAGCATTAGATTATTTATGTGCATTTCTGATGCTATGCAAAGTAGCAGGAAATTGTTTATACTACCATGGACCAGATGGAGAGAAATAATTAAGGTGAAGTTGTTGGGAATGTGCTTGGTGAGGACTGATATCTAACTGCTTTGACTCAAGTTAGCCAGAAAGGGATCCCATTGTGGCGAGACATGATGATCTATTGTTGGCTCAACAGGCCATCTGGTGTAACAATTTGCAGAAGTTAAAAATTAAAAAAAAAAAGCAAACAAACAGCCTGTTCCCCAGAAATAGATATGCAACTCAACTGATTTTAATGCAGAATTCTGTTTGCTAGGACATACATACATAACACCCAATATGCTGAGCAGTTTTATGCAGTCTGACTAATGAACTCAATACAGCCTACAATTGCACATCTATTTAGTTCTAGGAGGGTCATTTCAAGGCATAATAAAAGGTAAAATACTGTTGTGATTGTTAATCAGCCCTGACTTCTACTCAGGAGAAGGAACT
This sequence comes from Edolisoma coerulescens, assembly GCA_013397115.1. NCBI lineage: Eukaryota > Metazoa > Chordata > Aves > Passeriformes > Campephagidae > Edolisoma > Edolisoma coerulescens. The sequence goes on along the minus strand of VWZW01006121.1, from coordinate 172,267 downwards.
TTCCTTTGGTTCCCCATAAACAGATCAGACATTTTAGTTTTGACCGAGGCACAAAGAAGTCAGTCAGTTACAGAAGACACATTCAAATTTGTCCCGTTTTAAAAAGCTGTGAAAGCTGGCAGTGTCCAGCTGATTTCAGGAGAACTCACACTTGCATATCAAATCACATACGTAGTTCTAGAAACAAGAGCTCGAATTAAGTTGCCTTCCCAGCAGAGTCAGTAGAAGACTGTATATGCCAGGTTTTCAAGTGGTTCAGCTGCTTTGCACAGGCCAAGTTGGCACTCTCAAATCCTTGTACATTTTTACTGGTGTTCAAATTAGAAATAATTAACTAAATCTGTTACTCTCAAAAGGGCCAGTCTTTGCCTGTATCAGAGGTCTGCTTTGCACTGGTGCAGGTGAGGTAAAGGAGAACTTGACTTTCAGCTATTTTCAAGTCCCTTCAATTCCCAGGACAGCATAGGCATTGCTGGGAGCCCTGCTGGCTCGAAAACCACACTTATACCACTTGCTGGCTGCACCTCCTCTCATTTGAAATGCTCCTCTGTGGGACCCATGTACTATGCCAGAAGATTTAATTAACTGCAAATCTTCCTGTATCCCTGGCTCAGCAGTGAAAGGAAACACAATTAAGCACAAGGGTTTAGTTTGGCTTCTGAATTCATGAAGAAAAGCCAGAATTATTGCCCTAGAATCAAATATTTTCTATAACTACAATGACTGCATAACTTTGTTAATCTTGTCCATACAAAGACACAGGTCCTAATACGATGTGTTGGAGTGTTTCCTTTTAAATTTAGTGATACAAACTATTCACAACAAGCTCAAAGTAGTTTTACTACAGGAAATCTTTCAGGTGCATCACTTTTACAAGCCAGCTGTATTCAAGTGTGTATTTAGTCTGTTCCAAACGTTGAACTAGATCTTTCACTGATCAAGATCATCTGAATCCTTCCTAACCCTGAAAAAGTAATACAATAAAATAATTTAACGCAATGCATACAGGTACATAAATTGTTTCACTACAGGAAATTTGCTCATGAACTTTGATTTCATCCTGGCAGGATATGTGGACAATATAAACAGTTCTGCCACAAATTTGCCACCTGAACCATGACGAGTTTTAACTGTGCTGTGGTTCACTTCATTTCATTGTAAAGCTACAACTACCAAACTTGCCATGCTTTCAATAAACTAGGTCCAGTGTCTGATGTATCTTTTGAAATCTTTGTGGTAAAGTTGTTATATACTGGAAGCAGCAAGTTGTTGTGGCTGTCACAGTTTTCACAGTACCATGAATATTCTCTCAGGGCATATTCTTTTTCCACGTACATATAGCAAACATGAGAGATAAGAGACACTGAAGATCCAGAAGAAGGAATAACCTACAGTTCAGTCAGTAGTATCTATTTTCCCTTATTACTCAAAGAACTGGATCTTTAAGAAGAAAATCAGGAAGAACTTAAGTAGTCTGTAAAATGATAACCTGGACTCTGACAATGAGAGTAACATGCTTTTCTTGTCACATAAAATCTGTATGTTTGACAGCTTTCCTGTTCTGTTTAAATGGCAGCTTCTTGTGTGCCTACTCACCATTTCACAAACATCACAGTAAAGTGATGCCATCGCAGTGATGGCAGTGTCTGGTCTTTGCTCTCAACTCACCTAAGACCTGCCAGCAGCTTAACCCTGACAACGCAGAACTTGGCATGGGCTGCAAAACCTCCTGAAGGAGCTGGGCACTCCTGCCCCCAGGCTGATGCTTTGGCAGCAAAGCTGCGGCCAGCAGTGCCCGAGCAATTTAAAGCCAGCTCAGGTGCATCGGCACTGTAGGGCAGATAAAGCTTTCAGAAGGACTAGGAGAGACGAAACAGCTTGAAGGATTTAAAAAGGAGAAGATGAAGAGCCTGAAGGATGAAAAGAGCTAAAAACAAGGAAGCATAGAAAAGAAAGTGGACACACTCCCATGTGGTGTAATAGCCTAGGATCTGAAATAAGCTCAACCAAACAAGCTTATCTAGCAAAAAGCTGATTTTTTAAAACTGTGTGCTAAAACTTTTGGGTCAGATCAGAGGGAAACTGCTCTCCACAGTTTCTGCAAGGTCTCTGTGGAGCAGGAAATTTGTATTAGGCAGGAACTACTGCTAACTCCCAGGAAATCCAGTTGAAATACAGCAAGGGGTAAAGCTTTTGGTGCCTCCAGAGCTTGGCTTGAGGCCACCCTCATTATTTTTCTACACTTTATGTGAATTTTTGACAAAATCTGTCTTGGACTGCTCTGCTAGAAGTACCACCTTTTCTCACTGAGGATGGTTCAATGTCACAGAAGGCTCAAGGAGAGAAAAGTAATGGCATGATAAAATAGCTTGGCTGCGCTCCCGCATTTAGATCCTGAAAACGGAAGACGCTGTTGAATTGCACTCTTCACTACTACATTTGCAATTCTCTGTAGTTCTTTTATCTGGAGAGACTGAAATGATCAAGAAGTGCCAATGTTCTAATAAGCTCTGATTCAGAAGAATAAATAAAAGTAGAGGATTAGGCTATTTCGTGTTATGAAAGTTAGTTTTAGATAGGGATGGAGGAACAGATAGTAGAATTGTGTTTTACTCAGACAAGCAGGGGTGGAAAGAAAACATAAACATTCAACCCTGAGCAGTTCAAATCACTGGTAGCACTGATAATGACACAAAAAAGGAGTGTCAGTAGCCAAGCTTGGTGTAGGAACAGGACAGAAGCATATCCCAGTATGAGAACACACCAGTCTAAATTGACTGTGTTTTTCAGAGCACAAAAGCAAATGTTTGTCTACGATTTTATCTCAAATCAATTAGCAGCCTGACTCATGACTCTACCTGAAATGCAAATGACCACAAGACCTCCTTTTGTTGCTTTTGCAAATAAAGAGCAAACTATAAAGTTAGTTATTTGGTGTGAGGTTACACAGCAAGAGCCCTAATCTTGGCTGGCACATTTGCATCCACTTAAACTTAGCCAGCACCACTAACTCCACAGCCCTACAGCTGCAGCATGGGCTACATCCTACTCCCCTGTGGGCTGATTTCGCTGCTGCACTGACCTGTGCAGGCAGCAGAAGCACACGTTACTGTGCTGCATCAGTGCCTCCCTTCTTCACAGAGGTAACAGCCCATCTGTAGGTCCATAGGGGACCTTTGTATGGGAAGCAAAACACTGAAAATAAGGGAACAGGATTGAGAAGCCTGGCTGGGGACTGACGCTCCATGTGGTTTCCCTGTGAATGGATGTATGAAAGTACTGGAGGTAAGGCCAGCTGTCCTGATAGGCTCTTGGATCGGTTTGCTTTTACTGACCAAATGAAGGAACCACATCCCTCAAGCTTTATCGATTGTCTACATGCTTGGACTGCAGCAAGATCTCAGGGCAGAAGAACCAAAAGTATCCAAAAAAATGCAGGAGCCTAAATACAATTTTCAAAAGAAGGCAGGAATGTAGGAACTTTGGTTTTGGTTTATAAAGACCTGAGATGTCAAGAAAGGAGCTAAAGATACCTGGCGTATTTCCTAACGAGAAGTTCTGCTTCCTCAGCGAACAAAAACCCCAACCCATTTGCCAAATGCTATTTTAGGTGTATTTATGTGTTATAAATGACAAGGCTGCCCTGTAAGTTTGCAGTTGGACACTGCTGGTTTCCGCAGTAAACTGGTGCATCAGCAGATGGCACTGCAGCCCCGCGGATCATTTGCTGTGCTCTGCACACACCCCACAGAGGCAGCTGCTGCATGCTGGAGGGGTGGGCAGTGCAGCACGGCTCACAAAATATAGTTGGGGTATTGACAGGCATTTCCAAACACTTGAGTTAGATGCGTTCCCCGCCAAATCCTGCCTAGTGGCACCTCCTGTGAGATGTTTGTTTCAATTCCAGATACATTATTATCCTTTTTTTAAAATCCCTCTTCAGGGATTTCTGTTGCATAGTTTATAATGTCTGGATGGAGAGAACTCAACCTTCATTTTTTACTGAACTAAAACTAAAAGGAATCATCTAATTCATTGATGGTCTTCAAAAAAAAAAAAAAAAAAAAGAAGACAAAGCGGTTTCAGAAGATTAAAGAAGGAAGGAGTGAATAAAAAGTAATCCCATCCTCTATTATTAATAAACATAAATATTCCATCTTCTATCAATAATAATTTACAAGTTCACTCTTCTGAACTCTGAATAGATAAAAACAAAACATATAACCAAAAGAAAGAACAACTTTATTAACCACAATAATGAATATTGAGTCTAATGTTGATAATCTGTAGATCCTTTACCTTGAACAACTTCCTTATATATATATGCATATTGTTTAGAGAGACAACATGAAGATTTTGCACCAAAAAATGAAAAAGTACGGGTAATTCCTCTTTCTCCAAAAGAAAAGCCAAAATGGTAATTCAAAATGGGTCCCAAAAGCATGTGACGGGACTTTAGAAAAGATATTCTGGATCACGCATGTTTTTTCCCCTCACTTCCCTCGTATTTCACCCTGTTTCCACCCTTACATCATGCTTCAGTCTGGTATAACTCGTAAAACTGTAATTTGTTCTGCAGTTATTTGGCATAGATCAAGGACTCTCCCAGGTTCAGGAGGGACTGAGAGCCCCGGGTGCCACAAGGCAGCTGCAGGGTCACCACCGTAGGAGCCTTCGCAGGCACAGGGACCTCAACACCCATGCTGAGGGCAGGTACCTCTGCATTTGGGCAGCAGAATCCTCTGCCTTGCAGGCTCTGACCTGAGTGACAGCTGTTAAGCTGGGCTTTGAGGACTACTTTGTTTATTCAGGGAATCAACCTAGAACTGACACATAAACTCAGATGACTTAAATGCAACCTTATCGATCCCCTCTCCTCCCTTACAAACTCTGCAGCTGTGCCTGCTAGTGGTGCAGCAAATCCCCTTCTCAGCTGTGCTCTGTGAATATAATCAATGCAGAGATGGAACCAGCAGGTCTGGTAGCAAATACAGTAGCAGTCCCTAGGCACCAACAGCTTATGCATCCTTTGGTAAGAAAACTCCCACACCAGGAAGGAGACAGTATGAGCTTGCAAATGGTGCCACTCTGCCACAGCCTATTTATCCTGGAAGTGATTTTCGCTCTGCTCAAATGTATGCAGTCCAGACATCTAGCAGTGGGAGTGAAATACCAAGGGTTTCAAGCATCTGTTCCTTAGTTAATCTTGTATGTGGCAAAGGATCTGTTAACAACTTTCTGAAAAAGGGCAAGAACAGGCAGATGAATAGAAGATTTTCACACTCAGTTGAAAGAAAATTCCCTCCTAACCACCCCTTGTGGATATCCCAGCCATCAGGGCAAACCCTTGAACAGCAGGGTAGGATAAAGCAAAGATGACTGGTCCCTCTCCCTCTAAAAAGCCTTAGAACACGTGTCTTTCTAGGGTCTGCCCAAACTGGCTTTTTGCTCGCTAGTGACACAGACATATCCTGGCTGCTCTGGATTGTTTCCATCCTTCTACTGGCCTCTTAGACATCTGATTCCCTTAAAAGCACTGTTCCTTTAAAAAGACTACAAAAATAATGATTAGCTAATCAGGAATGGGTCTCTCAGCAGGATGAATTGCACAGCTGTGTAGTAATAGGCAGAGCCACATTTGGGTGCACATTTATTTTGGTTCAGTTCGGATTAGCTGACCTTGATTATGCAGATGGAGAGAAGGGTTGTAAGGGAGAGAGACAAGAGGTTATTCCTCAATAAACCCATTGCTGGTGGGCATGCCAGTAGCTCTACACACATCTATAGTGTAAAAAAAAGGCAAAAAAAAGCTGGCCCCACATATGAAAGTGCTACTGCTTTGTTTGCAAGGAATTTGTAAACTAGTAATAATGGATATTTCATATTGATTCCAGAACACGAGTATAAGCATCCTTTTATTGTACTTATGGGGTTAACAATTTAGGGAAGTGCTAGAAGCATAAAATATCATAGTTTGATCGATGTAATGGATTTTTGTGAGCAAGTCTGTTGAAGTTTGTGGAAAAGAGACTAGATACACCAATGCAAACGTAATCCACACAGTGCCTTTACAAGGTACCCTTGTGCATTGAGCCATTACTGCTCCTCACATGTTCACCCACAGCTCATTCTTTTTGCCTCCTCCCACACTTTGAATATTGTATGTCATCTGAAAAAAACCCAAACAAATGAAACTTAGAACCAACAGGGAAGACGCTTCCCAGTTTGAAGACACTGAGAGCTCAGTATCCTGTGATGACAATATTGTTATTTTACTTGCAGAAGAGAAAGCTGAGGAACAGCAAAAGCCAGATCTGGTTCTGGTGTAGGACAGCAGGATTTTACTTTGCTACTAGCACACCTCTCTGGAAGAGTGCTTGTGTATAAGAGGGTAGGGGGAGGAGGTGAGTTGGCACCTGTGCTCAGGTGTAATTGCAGCCTTACAAACAAACACACCATTTTTTTGGAGTGAATACTCTTCACTAAACACAACTATTCTTTTTTTATCCATCTCTAGGTGTCTCAGTTCCCTGTGCAACCTTTCGTGTCCTGTTCTGACCCTCATCTACAAAGCTGTGCTCAGCACAGCACTCACCCATCAGAGAGAATCACTGTATCTCCTACTCAAACAACAGAGGAAGCCTTAAGTGTTCTGTGTTTATTTACTTCTTCCTCTGGCAATATACACCCTGATTTAATCTAAAAATAAAGTAAGGTTTGTCAGGCAGCCTAGCTCGGAGCATCTGAGCTTTTAAGTGAGACCTGAAAATTCTACGATACTCAGGAATGCATTATGATGGCGTCTTTAAAACAAAATAAAGTTGCAAGAACAACATATGACCTTAATTATTTGGAAAATAACATTATACAATGACCATCCTTCTCTGTCCTTTCTCCTGCTCTCTTTCATGCCTTAAAACCTATCTTGGCTTGCTGACAGTAAGTGCAATGCAGCTGAACGTAGGCCTGCATGGGCTCGATCATGTGCCTAGCATCCAAAACTGTCTTCTTGGAAATTTGTCAAGTGCATGGATAGTACTGTGAAACCAAAAATTAGTAATCTTATGCTATAGATACATCTCAAGAAGAAGTACAAACTCAAGCTACACAAACAAATTTAAAAAGACAATGTTTAGCCTTGCAGTGATTATCTAGAGACCTGAGCCTTAAAAACTGGCACTATTTGCTGAGTCAGAATCACAGAGTAGTTGTATCCTATCCTTCTGCAGCAGTGGAAGGAGGGAAATCAACCAGACTACCATGGACAGAGCCTTCTTAATCTGAAATCCAAATCACTTTTGCAGTGAGATTACAATGTTACAGTGTCACCTGTGGAGTCAGGAGATGCCAGTATTACCTGTAACCTGGAAAGTACTTAGGGAAAGTTGGATCTTCAAAAAATAAATATTAATGAAAAAGACAGATTATTTTTAGAGCACCAAGTGCTTTTCCATCTAAAAATGTACTGTTCTGTCCCATTTTGTGCAAAGAAGATGGTACTGCAGTTGGCTTCTTTCAAAGAAAACAATACAGCAAATAACCCATCCGGATCCAGCTGATGGGCTTCTGGATGAATGCACACCTGCCTCATCAGAAGAATACACGCCATGCAACCTTCTGATGCCTCTTGTATAAAAGTTAAAAGCTCCATCTTCCCTCTGACATGACACATGTATTAATTAGACAAAAATATGATGTTTCTGATGCAGCCATTGGCAGGTAGGAACCGATGTCAACTGCTATCAGCTTCCTGCAGTGCTATGCCTCCCTCATCTGAAATCACTCTCTCACTGTGCTGCATGACTGCTAAACAGGATTCCTCCTCAAAAAGGTTTTCTTCAAGCACTTGTTTGAGAAAAACCCAAGAAGGTAAAGAGCACCTGCAAAACCTCCAGGGATTTCTAAAGCAGTGTTAGACCTCAGGCTTGTAGAACCCTCCTTCTCTTTAAGACAAATCAAATGGAGAAAAAAAAAAAAGGAAGAAAAAAATAAACAACTGTCAGTACACTGTGGACCTTATAATTAGCTTAACCAGTATATTTCTGCTTCCCCTGAGGTGCATCATAATGTGTATTTAATGAAATCCTCCTTTTCCCTATATCCCTAGCTGTTTCATATACAATAAATTATGGATGAGCTTCTGTTTGTCTATGCAATCTTTATGCTGTAAAATAAAGACCACTAATACAGCACTTAGAACACATCAGGGTGCCTTCACTCCATCAATGTTTAAATGGGATAAAATATGCCAACTGGTCGTTTGCTCTCTGGCTGGCAGTGATGCATGGCGGGCAAACTGGACTGAGAGAGCAGAGAGACATCCACCCATTGCTCTGTACTCCTCCTATCCCAACACTGCACAGCCTTTGCTTACTGGTAATGAGAAACAGATGGTGCCATCCATCTCTTTTTATGAGATGAGGAAATAAAATATTCAGCCCTGTTTCACTATTTTTAGCCCGGGCAAGGGATCTCAAAGAAATCTAAGAGGAAAAAAAAGGAGAAGACAATGTCTATAGCTACTAGCACACCATAGTACTGCCGTTAAACAACCAATACTAGGGAGGGGGAAGTGGGGAAGTGGAGAAGTTTAACTTATTTAGCTATTTTTTTCAAAGCAAGAGGTTTTGGATGAGCAGGGAGGTAATGCAGGGCTTCCAGAGACCACTGGAAGTTTCTGGCTGATATGGATGAGCTGCACGCAAATAGCTGTGATAAAAAGAAAAATTGCTTGGCAGGCGAAACCACAAGGTGATATCTGGGATTATTACAGCACCCCCTGACACTGTAAGCAAGTAACTTTGGCAATAAAATGCAATGAAATAATAAACATGGGTTTCTAAAGGCCAGTGTTACAGCATGCAAGTGCCCTGCGTTATATATTACTAGTTTCATTGTGCTAGCAAAAGCACATCTATTATCTTGTGCACAGAAGACAAATAAAAATATTTGCCTTAAGATAAATTTTCAGTTTTAAATTACGCAATTCTGACGGCCTTAAGATTTGCTATCCTTACCTCCCTTTCCCCTGTATTTCTGTCTTTCTGCTAATCATGTTTTTTCTTTCCTTTTATTTAATCTACCCTGCCTCTGCGAAGTTGTTAGCCTGATACCAAAGAAATACTTGAACAGGGGAAGTTCTAGTTAAATAACCTTTATTGGGAAACAGGTTCACATAACTCTGACACAGTAATAGTGTCCTTGGATAGCTTTGATAGAAAAAATGAAAACTTGTTTTTCTTCTTCCTTCCCTTGGGATTGTTGTGGCCACTGAGTATGTCTACAAAAACCTCGGTTACAGTAGGAACACCTGTGCTAATAAATCTGTTGCAGCAGACCCCTTGTTAGCTGTGGCGTGTAAAGCTTTTTACCATTACAGGCAGATCTCTGCCCAAACTAAGCCATCATACACAGCTCAATGTTAGGATGTATATACATAAATCAAGAGTTTGGGGTTTTTTTATCAATATAATGTCATCAGTTAGGAACTAAGAAAACGTAACTTATTATAGTGGAATCCAGGAAGATTTGCTGTTATGGACTTGGACTCAAGAGTTCCTGGTAGGCAGTAAGGAGTTTTGCCTGGAATGGGCATAAGGCCTCTCTGCCAGCTTCTGTAGAAGCTAAGTTTTATTTTGAAAAGAAAAAAAAAATTGCAATTCTTTTGGCAGAAAAAATAACTTTCTCACATGATATACAGAAGAGAATGTGGTTTAGTCCTGCAAATCTCCTGACAGATGCATGCTTCCCATTTGTAGCTGAATGAAAACAAAATGGAATGGAAAGCAAGCTCAGGAAGAGGAATTTGAGTTGTTTCAGCACTGTTGAGGAGAATCAAGCAGGCTGTAAGTGCTCTGCATTTGGTCTGCACAAATTGCCTTTCAGTGGACTTCCCAGGAGGCCCAGGTTCTGTGACTTTAATTCTGCTATCTAATAGCCTAACATAACTGCAACTATCTTAGCTATGGGAATGACTGGAGCTGTACTTCCTTTACAAGCGTCTCTGGTCATACTAACAAAATTCTCCTCTATTCAAAGCAAAGAAAAATAAACAGATAGACACTTCAAAGGAGAAAAGAATACAATAACACAACCGTAGCAAAGCAAAAGGCAGAAACTAAATTTATGGGAGAGATGAAACAATGCACAGCAGATGGCCAAATTCATTTGTGTTCCTTAAAGCACTGTGGGAAGACAATAGGAACAAATGGTGACAAATGTGGCAAAAGACCCTGTACAGAGGTAGAGAATCCTTATAAAATACTGTACACATCTGGATCTCTAGTACTGACTGATGGCTACAGAGGTTTTGAAGTTGTTCACATCTTAGTGTGACATTTCTGCTTCTCCAGTGTTTTTCACAAAGCCTACTATTACTCAAACCAATGAGCCTCCCTCTGGCAAAAAAATCAGAACTAAATTGTTACTTCAGGAGAGAATTTCAAAATGTGTTGAGCTCAAGCTTTACTCTCCACATGCAGAACAGGCTTCTGGTATAATGACTGAGGATTTGAACAGCATTTTTATCTGAGCCCTGTCCTTAAACTTGAGAAAGAAAACTCATTTGAGTCAGACACAAAATTAACTCTCTCTCTCCTGGCTTTTATATTCCACTAGCAACTTGCCTAGGAGCGACACAGCAAAGCACTTAAATCATGCTCACCCTGACTTCTGACCACTTACTAACAGCAGCACATTACAGGCAGTACCTCTTCATTTTGCAAATAGGTAGAGGACTAGGATGTGAGTCTGTATCTCAGCAATTCTGGCCCACAGTCAATATTCTGGCATAAATCTGTTCTCACTGGGAGTGTAAGTGAGCAAACTTAGCTGGGAACTAGGACATAGCCCACGTTCAGTTCTGGTGGCTCTGCTTAGCGGAGGAGAGGCCGTTACTGGCACAGTAGCAGGACACTTGGGAGCAGCAGCTTAAACCACAGTGTCAAACTGCACTGGAACTAACTCATCTGTCACTGTCTTTCCTCTCTGATTGTCAAAGTGCTTGTCCAAGCCTACAGCTTATTTTCCTTTCTTTTTACTTGCTGCTCTTTTAAAACTTACTAATGCAGCTTGTCAGATTTTCTTCAGCTTTATAGCAGGAGCTAAAGACATTGTGCTGAGAAATAAGTGGAAGGAGGAAACACTCTTTACTGTAAGAAATAAATGGTGCTCTGCAGCTGGGTTTACTTTCTTGTTGCTGGTGGTGGCTGTTTTCTGTAAGATGGCTAAGGAGAAAAAGAAACATTACAGAAACCTAGCTTTATACAAAAGAAAATATAACACTCAGCAAAGACATACATAAAAGTTAAGTGAGCAGAAAAACTGTTCTGAGGAATAAACACTGAGGCACTGAGGTCCTGCTAGCATTCAAATCAAACAGCGAGACTGCTCATATCACAAACTTAGTCCTCCCCAGCACACGCACCAAAACAACACAATGTCTGTGATGTACTTCCATGGCCCATGGGATGCTAGGAAAGCATGCAGCTGAGTGACAGTGTGTCCAGACATAGAATTAATGCTTGTTCTCTGCACGTCTCTACATACCATTCCAGGCAGCAAGTATACTTATCCGTGACTGCAATCTTCTGTTTTTGCGCGCCAGAAAACACGGCTAGCTGCGCTGTGCCACTCACCCACAAGGTGTAGGACCCCCTGCGGCTCCCTGGGAAGGTCAGCATGCTCTGATCCGAGACGGTGACGGATGCCAGGCCGCTGCTCCGCGAGGGCGGCCATTCCAAGTCGGCCTCGGCCTGCTCGGGTTTGCTTTGCTGCTTCTTTATAATCTGCAGGGTTGGGGAAAAATGGGATGGGAGGGGACAGAAAAATGCTGCTCGGAAAATACTGCCTGAGCCATATGGAGGAGATCTAGATGAACCCTGTCTCAAGGCAAGCTTCCCGGGATAAACATTTGACTTTCCCTTTGCTCTTCCTGTAGCTCTTGCAAGGACTTCTCAGCTGAAGTCCTACCGCTTGCAGGCACATAAGCTTCGATACAATATATAATACTGCCTGTAGGAATACCAGAGGTGAATTACATAAACATAGAAACCTGTTGCTACAGCAACACTTCAGCAGCATCTAAGTGTCAAGTATTTTCTCAGACAAGACTTTCTGCCAAGAAACATAAAATCCTAGATATGAGGGGAATTTCAAAAGCTCCCATGACATGCAGACACATTCGAGTGAAAACAATGAGGTCTAAGGTCTTTAGACACTATTTTTATTTTTGAAATCTATACCATCTTCAGAGAGAGAGATCATATCTTCCTACACTGACAGATTATATCCTGCTACACTTCATTTCCACAATTCAAATATAAAATATCTACAGAACATTATACTATGGCATAAAAGATCTTGTTAGGCAGCTCTTGACAAAAATGGTAGCAATTCAAGCTTGGCTGAGATGGGCTCTGGACTATGAAAGGCCCAATAAACAGAATTGATACTTTAACATCAACATTAAAAAAGAAGGCAGAGTATTTTCCAGTGAGCTGCTGCTCTTCTGGCTTTTCTTGATCGCCATATAAACAACATGTTCCTCTTCTGGTGTGTGATCCATACACTGTTAAATGCCACAGCCCATCCAAAGATGTGGCACCTAGCTTATTTCACATGGAAGGAGACTAACTTAGCAGAGTGGTTACTTTACTGATCACAGGAGCTTAACAGCGCTCTGTTCATGCCCATCTTGCCTTACTTACTTGTTCAGACAAACTCAAGGGGTATTTTTTTCCCACTAGCCCTCCACTTTTGTTCTGCCAACTGTGAGCTTTGCAAGGAGAAGACTGAACTTTATGTGAAAAGTCACAGAAATCAGATACGCCAAGAGTTCTGTGATTTTTTGAGTGTTTCTCTCACAGCATCATTAAGAGAATTCTGTGTTAATGACTGATGTTTTCTTTGAACATGTTGCAGATGCAGGGTTCAGTAGAGGGTATGGTCAGAAGTCACACTTCTTTACACTGGCAAACTTTATGTCTTTTGGGAAGTGATGTATATGGTCAAGAGCCACAGCTCTTGACATTAGAAAACTTTGTGCCTGTGGGGAAGTGAAATACAGATGTAAAATTCCATCAGGTAAGGGCCTTCCCTTTCAAGAAAGGACATTACAAACCTCAGGGAGCGGTACCTCTCAGCTCTGAGCATGTAGGGCATCAGGTTAGGCACTGGATTGATCTTACGTATAAACTGATCTCTGACAGACATAGCTGATGAAGCCTATTCTGTCATAGTCCATCTACTTCACTTTCTGTGTTGGTGTCATCCTTTTTGTTGTTAGCTGAGTTTGAGCTGTAAACCATTGTGATTTGGCTATTAAACAAGCTAGGGAAAAAAAGCATGCCATACCTTCTGCACAATGGTGGTGGCCAGCTCTTCTATGAGGTCCTCCTTGTGCTCCTGCAAGTAACAAGCTTCATTCTGCTTGTCCTGCATGAAAATGGATATCTGTATTTGCTAAAATCACATAAAAACAGCCTTCCCACAGAAAATGTATAGATTGGGAAATGGGTAATATGCCCTATTGGCACTGTGGGAAGAAATTACTGTCACTTAAAGTGCATATCACCTTCTGAAATGCAGTGTGCATCTCGGATACCAGTTCATAAAACCCATGCCCAACCCTTTAGATATAACATGAGATAACCACTGCTTCTTCATGATTTTATCTACTTGGTTTGTACTACTACCCATACCAAAAGAAACATGATTATCCTATTTAAATTAACACATTTTTTTGGAAAGTGTTACCAGGCTGTCACTGTAGGTCTCTGCCTTAGAAATAGCTTCTTCCACTGCTTCCTCTGCAACACGTAAGGCCACAGCAAGGGTATCCATCATGGTGTGTCCTAGATGAAGAATAAGATAAAACCACCATGTTCTTTATATATGCACATTTTGCATAATGAGCTACAGAATTCAGACTCATATTCTGGACACATATTCAAATCTTATATTGTTCATGAAAAAGTTATTTCCTCAATCCATAATTATGCACAGTAAAACAAAAAACTTAAGAAGGAGAAATTTGTTGCAATCTCTAAGTTTCTTCTTAAATGTAACTCTTAGATACAATTAAACACTTGGTATTTTTTATGTTGCTTATTTTAGATTGTAGCAAAATAGTTCGGAAGGAATAATTGAAAGGAATTTTGTAAAGTTCCTATAAGCAGGAACAACAAAATATAGGAAAGAGAATGAAAAAAAATATGAGCATAAGAAAGGAAATGGGAAAGTAACAAAAACTGAACATTAAGAAAATCACACTAGAAATGGCATGTAGTAGGTGTAATGCTGAAGAAAGATACCACAGCATGGTAAGCAAAAGACTTTTAGTGTCTTGCTGAATGGTTCAGCCAAAATATTGTTGGATCTGTGGACAAGACTTACCAGCACTCTAAGCTACCTGTCCAGTAATTCAAAGTGTAAGGACTGCTTTTTAATCAAACAAGTTTTTATCAGCATACCTTCTGTCTGTTGGTAGAATGTAGAGTCACTGCCACAAATGCTTCCTTCATTCTCAAAGCTTCCTTCATACAAACTTCCTTCTGCTTAAAAGAAAGACAGAATCATGCGTTGTTATAAGAAGTACCCATTAGCAACAGAGGCATTATTAGATTAGAATGCACACAATGAGGGATAACTGGAAAATTCCTCCTATCTGTTGCTGTTGGATAAATCATGACTGCAGCACCTTTTCTACAAAACATGACTGCTCTTATATCAAAGACCTCTCATTCATTTTGAATGGAAAAAACTATTACTACAGTAAAAAAGAGATGAAGAAGCCACTAAGCATAAAACTTACATGGTAGAAGTGAAATACAGGGAATTTGCCTCTACTATGACATTTGGGGTAGAAATAGATTCTACCTTTTAAAGGGCAATGCTGTATAAATAAGACAAAACCCAGACACGTATACTAGTATTTATCTTCAAAGGGAACAAAAGGTTTACCTAACAGTCACACGGAGAGTAGAAGAAAGTTAGCAATGACATTTAGACTCAAAGGCCTTCCTTAGAAAGGTCTCACGAAGAGTCCACATGCCACTGCAACTCATCATTGCATCGTTCACACTTCCATTCAAGCACCCATTCACTGAGACTATGGTTTAAGTAAAAGCAATACATCATAAGAAAGTTTGGAAGCATCCATTGCCACGGTTTTTACTTCCATTGTCCCCGTTCTGCCCTAAATGAAACAAGATTTGCTTGTCCCCATACATATTTGTTCTCAGTTATTAAGGAATCTTCTCAAGAAATATGAACTTGATAATGTAAAAGAAAAAAGACTAATAAATCACAATTTAGTGACTAGGTCGCTTCTACCTAGAAGCTTTTATGTCAATTTTCATAATAAACACCTAAAATTTCCACTCAGGACTAGAGAGTCTAATTACCATCCTATGTATTTTCAGGAAAAGACAAAGTAAGGACTGTAGAAAAATTACAGTCTCTGTACAAATTTTAAAAGAATTACAAGAGTAAATTATCTGGTCCAATAAATCCAGTGAAATGCAAATATTCAGCTAGATGTGTTTTAAGTAATTTGCTGAAGTTCCCAGTATGACACCAAGCTCCACTTCTTCAAACCCATTTTCCATCTTCAATCACTCTTCTTATGGGGTGGGGCATTAGAACAGCATAGTTAGGGGAGAATTATGTCTTCACTTAAAAGGTTGATGCCAATACTTTATCAGTATCTTTTACCTATTTACAAACATTCATACAAAAATAAAATGTGGCCACTTTCGATCCTTAAGCATGCAAAACTCTAAGTAAGGAAATCTCAGTTTTGGTCAACTTGGATACTGAATGTATCTCATGTTAATCAAATTTTGCTTCAAACACCACAGAAATATGCCTACGGTCAAGTGTTGAATGCAAAATTATTTTCTCACTCATTGACTACTCAGAACTGTGATAAATTTTGGGACACAAGCTAGAATACAAACTGCAATTTCCTTTATAGACAGTTCTTCTGTATCAGTGACATAATTAAGATTAAACATTGTTTGAATTCTTAAACAGCTCTCTAGACACTTCATCCTTTTCTCTCTCCACTGATGTATTTCTTTTGCAAAAAAGAAAATGGTGTGTAAAAAGTCTCTCTTGAAATAATCTCAGAATTTCCATTGTCTCAGCTTGCGTGTTAAAGTAGACAAGAATAAATCTTATAAGAAATCAACACAGCTGTTCTTACCTACTGCATCAGGACAAACTGCACTCTCCAGTCTATGCTTCTTGTACAAATTCTTCAGGACCTTGGCACTTCCAAAACACTTAAAGCGGCTTTTGACATTACTATAGTACCAATCCAGAGACTGGATCTTTAGGAGCCTAAAACAGAAAAATAAACTACATATTTAGAATGATTCTACAACAAATGAATGTGGAAAAAACCAATCTTTTAGACCTCAGATCACAAACCTATTAATTCCTGAATACTTCTTTATTGTTTGTACTTTGCGAGTGTCTGGTATACTACGGCAAGAAAAAACCCAAGAGGTTAAGCCCTAAGTAAATATCTTCTTCACACTACTCAAGGGTTTATTTGGTTTTGGTACTATCAGACGAGGTGATCTCCCCTTTTACATTATAATGCTCACACTACAACCTCCTGAAAAATACAAACCAGCCTTGGAACAGCACAGGACTTAAAAATAGCCTTCATTTACACAGATTTACAGATAATGTAAGAACACAAGCCCATCAACGTGCCACAAAACCCCTGCCATTTACATAAAAATACATCACTGCTTTTAATTGGGAAAAACATTAGACAAGGCCTAATCAGAGGACCTCAAAGCAGAATGAGCTTTTTTTGGTTTCTCACTTTTCACAGGAAGCATCACAGACAACAATAATTCATCTTAACAGACTTGTCCCCAGAGCTCAGATACTTTATAAAGCCACGAGACACCAGCAAGCTCTGTATTTTTTCCAGTGTGGCAGGTGGAAACTTGCTTCACCTATTCCTTCAGCAGTGCATGGAGAGAACCTGTGCCATATTCCCAGGCAACAACAACCTCAGACGACTACAGGGTAACTCACCGCAGACCCGTACGTTTCCTACTGAGGGTGTCACTGGGGGGGAATCCTAGCGTTTCACCTATAAATTAAAGCTGATTCATTCTTAACAGCAGATTTGGGAGAAGAAAAGGCTAATGTCAGCGTACAGTGTCAATATACGAACCCCTAAAGAAATTATGTTACCACCAGGAGTGCTGGACTCTCAGCTTTGCCAGACTTGAACATATTTAGATGATTTAACTCCACTTTTTAAACCCGGGGCCACGTGTGAAAAACAAAATAGAATTACAGTCTCACTGTCACCTTTAAATTTTCCTTCAGGGACTCTGGACTTTTCTTTGTAAAGTGCAAGGCAAGTGACAATGCACAGTTTTTGTTTTGTCACCTACTGACAGACTGGCAATGTAGTTCTTACTCGGCGCCATACCTCAAGAGATACTCAGTAGCAAACAAACAAACATGCTGAGCCTGGGGGTTCAACTACGTGTTTCCAGTCTGAATCGAGACGTTTTCAGTATACTGATAAAAAGGAACATCCACTTCATGAAAAGCAGAACATCATGATATAGTCCACTTGTCCCGTCATCACTGGAAAGTGCTTAGTAGCAAACACCAGCAGTGGGAAATTAAAAATAAAAATCAATGAAGCCTATCGTATTCAAACTGTGAACCCTTAAAGTTACATTAGCTGCTCCACAGAAGACAACTGAAGAAAAAGCACATAACGGAACAGAAGTCTATGTTTTCTGCATTCTGTCTCAGCAAGTAGATGCAGGAGAGATGTTTACAGATTATGTAAGAATATTAGCCCTTTAATATCTATTTGCACAGTAATATCCCAAGCCTAACTATGGATCCCAGGAGGCTGATTAGTTCCAATATTCACCATTATACAAATATCACTAACATGTGACAAGGGCAAAAATCCTTTTTTTGGTTTTTTTTTTTTTTTTTTTTAAAAAACGTCCTTACATGTGGTGCGCAGATGACTCTGATGAAACACAAGGGTCCTGAGCACAAGCAATGGGAAGGATGCCTTGGTCTGTCTGTGAAGTACAGGGTTTCTGAATTCCCATAATGCTGCCACCAAGACATCTGTTATGATGCCTGTCCAAGACCTGACCCACTGACTGCTGCTTCGCTGCTGGCACAGTGATGAATCTGAATGGAGGAACATTTCTCTCCCAAACCTGCAATTCTTTGGCATTTTGAGAACCTACCTTCTTTGTGGGCAGGAAGCACTTGCTCTCATGTAAACCACATCAGAATACTATGTCTTCTGCTTGCTGAATTTTACTCACTTTTGTCCACTGAGTTCCTACAGAGTCTGACAGGGTAAGACTTCAGTCAATAGCACAGAGTCACAATCATTATGAAGGATAAAACTGCATGACTGGGTTGGAACTGGCTTAGCAGGAGGTATTGACCAGAAAGGCTGCTCTTCTGCCCAGTGAATGCAGCGTTCTCCACGCTGTCCACAAAAAAGTATTGCAGCACCATCACCACTGGGGGACTCACAGCACTGGGAGTCCTCAAATACATTGTTTCAGGGTTTTGAAGATCCCTACTAACTCCCTCAGCATGTTTACCAAGTAACCTCAGCTACACTAGCTCAAAATGCTAAAACTGTCATCTTGGAAGCCAAGTAGACCCAGTTCTTAATATTCACACTGAGTGACAAGATAAAAAAAAGGGAGAGTCACCTATCTTTGGACACTCTGTGTGAGTTAAGACAGCCAGTTATGAATGCTGACCTGGTGCCTCGGGAAAACAAAAGATGTGATTCATTGCAAGCTTGCTTCCTCATCTTTTTCCCTATGTCACAACGTTTTCCTGGGTTTGAACAATACTTTTTGTATAAAAGCAGAAAGTTAACAGCACTGGTTTCTTGATGAGGTGAGAATGCTTTGCAACTAAAACAGGTTTTTTATTTGTAATGATAACATTTTCCATATGTGAACTTTGGAAGAGTCAAAAGGATAGAGATTATACATCTCAAAGCAACCGTGAAAGGCGATGCTTGCCTCTTTGTACTAGTTAATCTGGTGTAAACACAAGGAGTTTTTAATCTCTTTTTTTCAGATTTTCTCGTTGCTGCAGGATTAACACTTTGTGAGTAATCTAATCATCTCATGCTTCCCTCCTATGAACTGGAGAGCTACCAACAACTCCAAATCTATGCCTAGGTCCCGAACATGTTTTATAACAGATTACAATGCCTACTCTAAAGCTTTTCAGCCTCTTAACTTTCATATAAGTCACAATGTCCCTGCTGATTCCTCCTACGGAGAAAGGATTTGGAGAAGAGAGAACTTCTCTTATAGATACTAAAATAAAGGACTCACTCAAAAGAGGAATAAGAACATTTTCACCTCATTTAAAAATCCTTTAATGTTGCCCTATATTTTAAGCTGTTTTCTGCAAAAGTGGTCCATGAGTCTAGAATAATGAAAGACTACGACAGTGCTAGCATTAAATTGTTGAAATGAAACATTTCCCTTATTAGGTTTAACAGAAAGTGTGCAAGTTCTCTCGGTGAAATAAAAGTTCACACTTAAAGGATATTATTTGTCTGCATTTTAAAGAAGCAGGACTGGTTGAAGCCATTTCTTGCTCTTTCTGTGCCACAAAGACTGCTATGTCTTTATTGCTAAATAGATTTAAACACTAAGGACATTATTTACATTATATAATATTGCCATGGATTTGAGTTGCATTTTGATGTGCTTTTGGCAGAGGACAATACCGTGATTTTAAAATTCTGTCTTACTAGAAAGTGTGAAAGCTAGGAAGATGCCTTTGATTTAACATTAAAACTTGAACAAGTATTATAAAGCCCCTGTCCTTTTTTTAGTGCCACAATGTGTTTGTCTTAAGCAGCACCATGAGAAGGGATAAGCTCACTAAAATCTTTACAATTGGTTTTCGGTACCCTTCTCACCTGAAGCACCCAGATAGTAAAGTTCTAGAATTTCCCAAGGAAAAAAAGGACACCAACTGTGTTGGGGAGTGGAGACATGAACCATCTCCCTCATTATTAGTGATGACCAGAAGACCATCACATGAAAGACATCACTCACACAGTACTCAAAACATAAGATATTCTTTAGTGACTGATTTACCACTTTAATTCTTTTTTCTTCTAAAAAGTTGAGAAGTTTTACTTGGTCTAAAGGCAATATGAAGCTTCTGCAAGAACTTTTCTCTAAAAGGTGTAAGAGACGGTCCGAAAATCCCTCATCTGCCTCACAATCATCGACTAAGACAGAGACTGACACCCTAAAAACCCCAAAGGAAAAAGGAGGACTTTTGCACAAGAGTCCTGGCCTGGCTGAGGTGAGACATTTGCCAAGTGTTGCCTGCAGGTGTGCCTGCTGACGACTGATATGCATTCCCGGAGAACTGGTCGTGCTGGCGCCGTTCTGGCTACCCAGACGGGAAGGACGGCACTGAAGCAAGAAGGAATGGCCTGTCTTGGACACCTGTCCCAAACACCCGAACAATGGCTGCAGATTTCCTCACCTCCTGGCCAGTTGCCCCTCATCTTCAAAAAGACTATAAAGGGACTTTCTGAATTAACCATGATGAGATCTCCCCACGGACGCCGGCGAATCTATTGGCAGAGGATCACGAGGACTTAGTCTCATCCGTTGGTAGCTATTCCCCCTCTTTCTCTCTCTTTTCCTCTCTACTTTGTTTCTCTATCTCTCTCTCTCTCCTCTATCGCATAATTGTGTTGTTGGCACTCAATAAAAGTGCACTGTTGATTGAAACTGAAATCCCCTTTGTGTCTTTTGCACTCTGAGATCGATAAATGAACCATCACGACTCGCGCTTGTATTAGCGGATCGTGACAAAAGGTAGTACCAATTTAATATTTATGACCTTAATCTGTACTCATAATACAAGATGGACTATGATGAAGTGTTTTATAACAACATTTTTCCATTTTTCATTTTTCTATGAACTTTGTGAGAAGTTTCCCCCCACAAGACAAACTTCTCACTTACTGAGCTGCAGTCTAGTTTCTGTGAGTTAGGAGGTGCTTCCTGAAATCTTAAAAGTGCTTACATTATTTGTCAGGGTGAACACATAATCACTTGGATTTTCCTTGCTACTGACTTTCACTGGAAAATGAAGCCTCCTTTTTTAGCTTTTCATACCTATGTCAACATTTCTTCCATAGTTTTGTGCTGACACTCAGGCCAGTAAACTATTCTAGTCCCTCAATTGCCATCCAGTGCTTCTCCTGCTGTGCCCATGACCTACTGCAACATTCAGCCTCAGGTCACTCAAGATCTGCATTCAGCAATTGATTTGTTTCACTTAAGAATGCAGCTATTTTACAATTCTTGGACCTTTTTACTTTTGTGGATGTGACAATTTTTAAAAATTAAGAAAATTTAAAAGGCCAATCAAAACCATCTCTGAAATACAGGACTATGCACAGGTTGGAATTGCTGCTCTGTGGGGAGGCTCCCAACTTAAGAGGAGAGAGGCACATCAAACTTAAATATTAGAAATGCAAATTGTCAGTGGAAAAGCAACATCAATGTTTAGTTTTCACTCTTTGAAAGCACTCCCTAGGCTCCTTGAACTGCCTAGAGGCTCAGCCAGGAGTGAAGTGATGGAGGGGGTGGGAGCCAGGAGAAGACTGACTACTGAGCTCTCTCAGAGCTGGGACAGTGGTGGACAGGACTCCCCCAGAGCAGATCTGCTTAGCCACATGCTGGGCTGGAGACAGAGCCATGCTGCAGTTAAACATTCTTGCCTTTAACCCTGATGTTTCCTCACAGATGGGTGACTGGTGCTGCGGGACTGACATCCTGGAAGCCTTGGCCCCTCCTGGGGAGCTGCACATCCATCTCCCTCTGGCTGCACTAGTGCCATGTTTTGCATCAGTGCTTGGGAAACTCCAGCTAATACAGACTAAGCTGTGACAGGCACTCTGCCTTTCACAAGCCCCCCACACGGGCTCTCTCCCCGCACTGACTCACATGCAATATGAAGCTCAAGGCCTTTGTTTCCATTTCCCAGCACAAAGTGGCCTCAACCTGGTGCCCAGAGAAACAATTAAGATTTAACCTGTCAGTTCTTATTTACTAGTTTTGGGGTAAAATTGCTTTGAACTCAACATCCTGAATTATTATTTCTCTGCCAATGGCGATATTTGCTTTTTCCTCTGGGCTGATGTTTTAGAGCTTGTAATGTACTGCTCATTATAAACCGTTGAATTAAAGGTTTTCAGTTTCTTTCAGTTTCAGTGAAATCAAACCTACTTCCAGGTTCATCTTCATTCCCTTCAGGATGAATCATTATAGCACAAAACCACTACACACATGAATATCCTGCCAATGCTCAGTTCTCTGAAAATCAGACTTAACAAAACATATATATTGAGAAAGTTCAGCACCCTGAAGCCCTGAACAGGAACTTTGGCCAAGCTCATGTCTTTTCAAGAGGGGACTTCTCTAACTGTTTTGCATCTATCCCCTGCCTATGAAAGGCAGTTGTTCACACAGGAACAACAGCTCCTAATCATTTATCCCAGCAGACCATTGTTAACTCGTTGTGACACTTCCTTCCCAAGCTTTAAGTTTAAATCCAATTTATTTTCTTCTTGATGGCATTCTGCAGGTCACCTATCTCTCAAAGAAGTGCTGTTCCAGAAAATTTCTTCCTCCAATTATCCACAGCAGTGGGCTGCACACGGATTACACTGTGACAGGTCACAGCAGAGCACCCTGACCCATGCAGGTGTGTCACAGGAAATGCCACAGCAGGGCATGGTGCACTGCTCTGCAGTCAGCAAAATCCAAGTAACAGCAGAGGGGAGACTGTCTCGAGCCAAAGCATCTACCCCAGAATGAAAACTGTTTGCCCCACTGAAAACATCATCTTTCTTTCTCACAAGTGGAACAAAACAACTGTCCATGTCGCTCCCAGTGAAATCATGACTATCCTGGGCCAGCAGAAACAAACCTGGCCCAGTAACCGCACTGCAGACTACAGCAGGTTAATTATTCAGAGAGCTCAACCAACAAGATGGTACTACACAGGGCATTTCCTAAAAAACCACATCCTCCTAACCATTCACTGGGAAGTTCACTGCTCCAGTTTGGATTTTTAAATTTCAACATGGAGCAACATACAAGAAATGACAAATTAGGGTTAGCAGAGAGGAAACAAAGATTTGTTTGTTTACAAAAGACAGCAGTATGTGCAACCCTCAAATTTGCTTACTGTCTCCTTTACCTTTGAAATCAGCAGTCAAGAAGGTGGATGAGGGAAACAGAGTAGGTTTTACACAGAAAACCTACACATTTTTCATGAATGGAAGAAAGACTAAAACTTGTAACAAGTTCACCTAATCCTGGTTATTGAGGTATTAAAGTATTGAGGTATTGAAGTATTAAAACCTCTATCACCCTGGCCCTTTAAACCAAGTCTCAGTGCCTTTCCAAAGGGACATGACAAGGATTGCTCACAGCAGCATGTGCCAAAGTGCAGGAATCACTTGCTGTTGTTATGAAGCCGGCCACAGTAAGTGATTGCTGGTTCATAAAAATAAGATAATGAACCATACTAGCTCAAATAAAAGGCTCACTTAGCCTCCACAATCATGTTGTGGAGGCCATTGGAAATGGCTATTGGAAATGACGTGGAAGAGATGACAGGAAAGCTCCAAGTGAGCAGAGACTCTGCCTTCAGCATACTCAGCACTTGTCAGTGCAGGATTCTGTGCTCGGCGTTACACCAAACCAGTCTCAAAAGACACATATGGATGGACTTAGATTCCATAAATTTGGCTATACTGTACCTCAATCTAGGCACACTTCTGGCCCACTAAAAGCTCTCTGACAATTAGTCTGCAGCTACTTGCCATAGAAAGATGCTTCGCCTTTCTTCACTTTAACATCTATGGTCTAATTCTCTGGATGCCCCATACATGCCCTGACATGAGATGCTGCAACAAAGCTCTGTAACACCAGCATGCAAAACTGGGAAAAAAGCTTTAGTGAAAATACAGGCATTGTAGAAAGGCTAAGGAAAACCAACAAGTAATGTGCTGGTTTCAAAATGACTTAAAGTTCATGTAGAATCACATTTCCCTCTACTGGGTAACATTTCAAAAGTCACTAAAAAAGGAGAAATATCTTAAATATGTGGTATGCAAAATCCACTAAAAACCCTTTCTCCATTCACAGACATTTCTCTGTGCCATAGCTTTTTGACTCATATGCCCAGTGGTAGACTGATCTAATTAATCTATGTTAAAATAAACCATGAGATTGCTGATCCTTAAACATGTAATTCAATTATTGGACACTAATCAGTATGTAAAAATCAGGAGTAAGCATGTGCCTCCAACAGCCTTTTTGAAAACTAGAGTGGAGAAGATACAGTGCCCCTCTTTTAAGAAAATCACAGACTTAGCCCGTGTTTTATTAAATAAAAGAAAAAAAAGGAAAGATTAATTGTAATTTGTAATTTCTGTGCTAGTCTTTCTTTCCTCCAGTAGGAAAATAGACACAAGAGCAGAACACGTCAGCATTTAACTGAGCTATTTTGCCCTGTATTTTCCCTGTGAGGCTGTATGTCAGGACCCCCGGGCTCACCAATAAATGTGTATTTGACAGATTAACATGACCTGCTGCTCCCAGAAAGCGTGTTTTGTGTTAGGGTAACCCAAGTGAAATATGGATTTTGCAGCAGTTATTAAGTCAATTTTTAAAAAGAAGAGCTTTTTCAAACCCAGTGCTTCACTGTAATTTAGCTGACTATAAACTCCAGGGGTGACAACATGATTGTGGAGAGTTAACAGCAGTTAAAGCAGTGACCTAAGAAGGGGCAGGACCTCTCTACAGGCGTCTACCAGCAGTAAAAGATGTAAGAGGCCACATCCAATACAGCTCCTGACATTATCTCAGCACGAGCTAATAAAATTTTGCCATAACAACATGCTTATAAGGATGTTTGCCATGTCTTGCAGTCATTAGTGAATATTCTTTCTCCATTTCTGCTTTTTAGAGTGAGCCTCATTTAACTGGTATTTATTTATTCAGAGTTGACTTGTGAACTGTAAAGTTCAAAAGGCCGCATTGCAGGGGAGCTTGCAGAGAGCTTGCAGTACAAGTTACTGCTGCTTTCAAGCCACTCTGGCAGAGCCCTAGGCCATAAAAGAAATGGGATCACTTTGGTGTTCCCCTTGCCCCCAAACATTATGAGCTATACCTCTATCACTCCCAGCAGATATACAGGCAGCCTGTTCTTAATGGCTGCTGATGCTGCAGAGCTCCCCAGCCATTCACCGATGTTTTCCTATCATAATGTTGAAAGGTTTTCCTAACATTTAAGCTGAACCTTCCTTGTTCCTATTTAAACAAGACAGTTTAAGATGTTTTTCCTTTTTTCCTTTTTTTTTTTTTGAAAAGGCTGACGAATCCTGTTTCATCCCAGATCGTGTTTTCTAGTTGTCTAATCATTCCCACTGTTTTTTCCCTGGGATGAGTAAGAAAATACCCAAGTAGTCTATATGGTTCTTTAAACACAGACCCAGAATGGATAATCTGAGGCCATACCAGCACTCTTTCACGAAAGCCAAATGTAACTGTGGGGATGTGACTTAGCACAGCACAGTCTCTGTGGGTGACATCCCACACTGAGAGCACCAGATATGCCACGCTGATCCTGAATCTGGGCTACACAATGCCATGAGTCACACATCCCTCAAAGTCTTGCTGATACTTGCACCACAGAAACTGCCAACTCTTTAGAAAGAAAGATCTGGTCAAACTAAGTGAAGGCTATTTTCATTCCACCTTTTCTTTAAACTGACAATTACATGGATGCCACTTTCATAAATGAATTGTTGCTATTACTTCTGTGGAATTGTCTTGATGAGGAGTCACATGGAGAGCAGCGAGAGTGTTTGTAAGCTTTTGGTCTGCTGCTTCGAGGACTTTTTCAAATTGTTTTCTTAAGATGTTCATTTGGATCACTGTGATATGCTGAGGGGTGCCTATTTTCCTGCAGGCTTCTATTNATAGTAATAATAGTAGTAATAATACATGAGGTTAAAAGTGCCTCTCACTGGCACTCAGATGTTACACCTTGTTATTGATCAGCAAATAGCTCTGCCACATCAGGGAACCGTGAAGCCTATCCTTCACAAGGAGCCTTATCATCACATCCACAACACTACCAACTCCACCTGCACAAAAAGCCCAATTCTCTTCATTTGACTCTTGCTTTCACTTCTGGATTGGTGTGTAATAAGCCCCAGATGTTACTGCAGCCACTGCAGATCATTCAGTGGCCAAAACCAGTCTGTAGCCCTCATCACCACAGGTGTAAATGGAAGGAGAGAACTTATCCCCTTCTTTCCTCAGCCCTTCTAGGATTTTCATTCAATGCCTGGAAATTCCTTCCTCACCACGCTGCCAAGTATTTCCCTCTTAAGCCTTTCATTAAAATGCAGATCTTTACACAGCTCATTAATACTACCTGTCAACCTAGATGAAAATTAAGTTAGTAACCACTGGATTTTTGAGGCTGAATGGAAACAAGTCCAAATCCCTCTGTAAAAGCTGGAACACTCAGATACTGCACAAATGAAACATTCCACATGTTCACTTCAAAGTGCTTTTTGTGAGGATACATTCCTGACATTTGTATATGATCCATGGAATTTATTTCATGATGCAAAAATCATAAAAATAAAAAATATTACCTCTGAAACAAATCTCTCCCCCTTAAGCAATTTCCCCCAGAAATTTCATTTAATGTAAAATTTTTGGGTTTTTTTCCCCCCCATCTTAATTTGCAATAAAATACATTTTCAATATCCCAGTATTTTTCAAAGGAAAGAAATTTTATATCCTGGCCATCTGGTACCAGATACTTTTCTAGGCAAATCATAAGAATTATCAATACTGCACCATTAGTAAATTTAAGACACTCCCATGCACACAACATGCTGAAGCAAAACGCAAATAAACATGAATCAAAACAAGTTATTACAGCTACATTGAACACACGTATATTGGCAGTCCCTGTCATATTTGTTTCTACTTGCTACAATGCATCAGTATAATTTTTATTTCAGATTTCTGAAAGAAGACACACAAAAAGAACAAAAATCCACACTGACAGTACCTCAAAATGAATGCATCCTGCTGCTTTTCTTAAGAAACAACAGCAACAGATACTCATAAATTCTCAATTGGAGAGACATTCATTTCCTGCTGTGCTATTACTACAAATTTATCCTTTGCACCTACCCAGTGAAGTGAAGGAAAATTCATACGGAAACCTTATGTAAATAAACTTCCGAATGCAGAGAGCAACATCAAAACACCCTCAGGAACATTTGCTCATTGAACTTTGCATTCATGTTACTGAAACAAAAGTTATTTATAGTCAAAATGCAACCGAATATAAATGGCTACAAATAAATGCACCATTCACCCACATGAGAAATGTTTTCCATAACCACAGCAGATACCAAATGAAACTATACAGAGAATAAAGGCACTTTGATTAGTTTCTCAAATTACCTAAGTGAAGGCTTGTCTTTCTGTAAACTTCATTTTTAATCCATAGATTCTTGAAAAACAGCTGAACAACAACAAAAGTAAGGTCGATGAAGCATAAAAATTTTCACAAAAGAGATACAAACTCTGCTCCATCAGAAAAAACACCAGAGGATAAACCATGCAAATTAATTCTGTAATCCTGATTAGAAAAATACGCAGGGCTTTTAATATAGAGCTCAAGAACACCAAAAAGACAACAATCCTCTGCTTGAAGGTCTGTTTCTGTTCTTATATTTGGAGAAAGCTGTGAAAAAACAGCTGTGAAATGCCAGCAAAGATGAGAAGATGCATCACCACACAAAATCAAAGGGAAAGCTGGGCTCATTGCAAGATTATTTAAGAAAGAAAGAAGGAAAAAAAGTGAAAAATAATTTTAAAAATACTTTGCTGGGGAGCAAAGAGATGCAATTTCAGTTCCTATCTTTTGTACTGGTTACCTCACCCCGCAAGCCCAACTTCTACTGGAGTAGGCTGGACTGCTTTTTACCAGGAGCAGTGCACACAGTGACTCCACCACCCCTTTGTGAGATGACAGACTTGTCACTTTGCAACTCCACAAGCCACAGAATAGCTTAAGGAACACACTGGAGGCACTGCTGTGTAAGCCAGCAGGAGCATGACACCTCCAAATCCTCCCAAGCAGGTCCCTAGCTGGGAGGTGTAAGGAAAGTATTTCCTTGCTGCCCACCCACCTGTTGTGGTAGGAGGAAGAATGAGATGGAGTGAGGTTGCACTCCCTGGAGACCAAAATACCTGGACAGGGTTCAGATGTTTATCCAGCAGTTCAAGCAATGAGATTTCCTTGAATTACAGTGAAAAATGGGGAAGTAGAATAGCTGGCCAGCCCCAGGAGGTGGGCTCAGTCAACCACTGCACCTCGGCAGCTCTTCCCAAAGGGACCAAGGGCATCAGAGGGTATCTGATGCAGTGCAAGGGTACTCCACTGCCACGTGCACTGCTGTGAGCATCCCATGTGTGCCTCCTAAGTTACTGACCACTTCTGCTTTTCTGTATGTTGTGCTACTTACACACGAAACTCACTGATTAAGCCTTTAAAACATACAGGGCATGATTGTTGGGGTTTTTTTCTTTTTTAATAATTTTTTTTCTCAAACTAACTCCATAGTCACTGCATTTAAAATGGTGAGGTTTTCCGGGTTGCACAGAAAATATTTTTAGTTAGAAGCTTTATTGTGCAAGCTGTCTAGCAGTCTGACAAAAGCTAAATTCCAGCTTACGGCTGAAAACCGTAGGAAAAATTCCAAAGCCTTTATAAATTATACAAATGAGACTTTAATCCCAGCTGGCCTCGCTAACAGGGGCTCTACATCTGGGCACACATACAAATGTACTTTTCATATGGATTTTCGGTTATTTGAATAATGAAAAATAAAAAAAACCAAACCCAACCCAAATCTCTGTTTTTATAAATGCTTGTTCCACAGTAATAAAAAACCAAGCACAGATTAGCCAGACTGTCAGGGAAATACAGCTGTTTTTCAAAACTGGTCCTGCTTCTGGGTAAAATTGATCTGCTGTCCAGAGGATTCACTTCTCTAACAGCAGAAATCTTCGAAGCCATACATGCAATCCTCCTGCCTTCTCCAAGGCAAGCCTATTCTCATCCGCAGAAGGCAGGGGGTATCCTCACAGGGCCACCCAGTTGTGATAAGATTCATGTGTGCGTGTTATCGGCAAGTTTGATCAACCAAGAAAAACGGGAGGAACTAGAAGAATCAGTGTGTGAGCAGGAGAGATGGAAACAGGAGGAGCTGCGAAGCTACCCTGGTCATGCACGTGTTGATGTCAGCCTGCAGTGTGCCTATGAGTCCCTTGGTGCTGGCCTTCAGCTGCTGGCAGTGACTGGAGTGCAAACATCAAAGCCCTCCTCAGCTACGTCCACAAGGCTCAGCTGAGAAGAGCCCCTGCTCCACTGACAGAAGAAATGCACACCGAGGATTTCTGAGTTCCCATTAAACTGCAATGAGTATCTGGTAGATGAGGGATTTTTGTTACTTGGCCTAGATGTCTCTTCCTGCTTTAACTGCACAAGGTATCATTACCACAGCTTTTGATGTTTGATTAAGGTAAACCCACAGAAGTCATTTTGAAGAATAAGGAAATCAAGTTCTTTCTAACATTTTTCCAAACATGCTGCTTAAGCCCACAGTGAATAAAGGGATTTAAATGCAGACTTGGTGCATACAGACACTCTTGCACTTTTCACCTGGCAGTGGCAGAGGAGGTCCCAATGCAGTAACAGGAGGTATCTTTACTTGGGCATCCCTCCTGTGTGACCATAGGGAGAGATGGGACCAACAGAAGCCATTTGTCATTTCTGAGACATCATTTACTCTCACCTCTTTTCAAAGGAGACAGAATTTAGGTCAATTCTCAAACAGAACTCCTCTCATAGAGAAGAGAAACTTGACAGCAGTTTTTGGGGAAGCAATCCTAACTACTAGGATCACCCACTGAGCAGGCTGGTTGTACTCTGAACTAGCAGCTGCTAATATGGCTCGTGACGCAGGCTGCCAAATGGCTGCTGAGCCCTGGTGGGTTGGAGACAGAGAGGGGTGCATGTCTGTCTATCCTCTGCAGCTAAGGCAGAGGCCTTAAAAACATAGAAATCTTCCTTCTCTCTGCACATAAGCAGTTCTTTTGTGAGTTACTGTAGGTAACTACCATGCTGCTCCTGCCCCTTTTCTTGCCATTCTTTTTTCTCCATTCTTCTTCCTTTTCTTAGGACAATGTGAGGGTAGGATAAACTATTTGCTTGCATTACTGGAGACAAATTTGCAGAGTATGAGGGCAGGCAGGCAGAAGGCAATACACTAAGAATGTTCCCTGTGTATGTGTCGGTTCATTAATGTACTGACCTTCTTTTAGGAGGTCAGACTACAAGAACTCACCAGTCCGGCAGAACCAGGGATATGAAATGTCCAGTACACATAATGCTTAAATTTTATCCCACAGCAGGTGCAATTCTGCTTTTGCCCTGTTACAAAGACAGTGCAGGTGCTAAAGTAATTTCCATTGCATAAATACCCATGAGAAAATAATTAAATGACCATTTTAAAGGATGTTTTTCATGGATCGGGCACACATATTTTCAACCAAAGCAAGTTAAAAATTATTTTGGACCCAGAAAAGCATTAAAAGAATCGTATAATTGAGACACAGAACAGATTAGTCTTTAAAATGACAGATTAACCTATATGGAGTCAGACAGATACATTAAATCTTGTAACTGTGTAAAGGAAAGTGAAAAGATTAAACCATTATCTCTTCTAGATACGAAACAAACAAATACATACTGACTACTCAAGGGTGTTTACCCTCAATTTTCCTTTAGTTATGATGAACTTTCATTAAAAAAATACTCTTTCTCATTTTCTTCACAAGTTCATTTTTGAAAAGGAGTACAGACCTCAGGGGTAGAAACACCAGGGAAGGAGGGAAAACACAAAAATCAGAAAAAAAACCCACCTGACTTTGAGTTTCAAGATGGAAAAAAAAAGTCATTCTTCTCCCCCAGGTCCCCAAAAGTAAGAGGCTGTATTAATATACAGTATCAAGAGTATCCGCTTACTTTCAGCATATTAAGGAAAATAATAAAAGGATCAACATGGACATTTGACTCCTAGAATGAATCATACCTTGAATAATGACAGGTTAGTAGGGCTGCCTTAAAATACTTGGGTTTTATACATCTAATCCTACATACATCTAGTCAGTACTACATGCATCTAATCATCTAATCATCCTTTAAAAATCTAATCAATACTATTAAGTAACATGATCTGAGACAATAAAAACAAATACTCGGCAAGCTGCAACAATGGGATTACTTATTAAGTATACCGAAACAAAAACACAAGTAGTAAAAAGAGATTTGCCAGAAAATGTCTAGAAACAGAGTTAAAACCAAGAACTTCTTTAATAAATAGTAACCAAAGTATTTTTGCAGGTCAGAGCCAGCTACTAATCCTGTGATACAACCTATGATCCCACTCCTAATTTTTTTAGAGATTAACTCTGAAAAGAAAAACATGCAAAAATTCTATGGTAGGTGAAGCAGCTACTAAAACTATTTTACATATATCCTATCTTTTATGCTACATTTTATATGGTTTTTTACTACTCATTACAATCAGTAAGTATATACAATGTACCACAGTTACTTGAAACTTAGTACCTCATTGACAATAATGCCATTATTTTAAAGCAATTAAGATCTTTAAAAGGAAGCCAACTAAAACCTCAAATAGTAAACAAAAGAAAGGGCCAAATATCCTTTAAACTCACTGAGGCAACAAAAACTTGCTTCCAGTTACTCTGGAAATCTAGCATGTTGAGAAAGGAATTCAGACATCTTGACTCTAAGGCTTGTGTTTTCCACTCAAGTTGACCCCTCTCCAATTCTGAGCCAATAAACATTTTCGTCTTAAAGTTCCAATTTTGTATCTGCACTTTGTTCAAATTAGATATTTTAGATTAGATGCTTGTGTTGAAGAGAAAAGGAAACCAACACTCTCAAAATCTTTACACATGAAGAACTGTGAGTGAGATCAAAGGGTTGAATAAGGCAGTGTGACAATGCATGCAATCCTCTTCCAAATCCACTAGACAAGCAGCATATCTGAACTTGGAAACAGCCTGCAGCCAAGGATTTTGCAGATTGTTTTGTTAAGATATACAGCAAGAATTATTAATGGCGGCAAGAATTATATGACGGCAGATGCAAATCTTGAAAAGTGATCATCAGCATTAAGCCTACTTAGCACTGCTTCCGTTCCAACAGCGTCACTGCTGTGTCCAGAAATGTACCAGAGAAATAAGACATTCCCATTTTACAGCCAAGTAGCCACAAACACACACCATGTATCCCAGCAAACTCCTGCCATACAAATCCCTTTGTGCAAGCCTGTGTGCCCTGTGGCCCAAACACTGCCTTTATTTTCAGAGGATTTGGGATGACACAGAAAAAACTCCATGCCCACACCTACAGGCTTCTTTAACGTTTCCCATGCTGCCTCATTCAGAAAAGACTGTAAGTCCTCAAGACAACGGTTATCAACGGGGAAACATATTCTAGAAATATTTTTGTTTAGTGTGATCAAAAAGGCTCCATTTCCCAAGACACCACAGTAGCAGGAGTCAGGTCAGGCTAGCTGAATGATTTTAGTTATATTCCCTTCTTACAAACAAGACCATCACTCCAAGTTTGGGCTTATTGAAAATTATTGAATCCTAGGCTAATTGAAAGCTCCATAAAGTAGGAGATTTCAGAAGAAAAGGGAATTGTTTTCCCTCCTCATACCACCCTTGGATCCAATGTCACTTCTGAATCCACCTGTAGCATGTTACTTTGAGGAAAAGCTTTCATAATAAGTCTTTGATCCTACTGAAAAATAATACTTGCAGTAATTTCTGTGTATCATTGATATCCAAATGCATCTGCCACTGTGCCAGTAAAAACATCCTTGGAAAATTAACATCAGGACTCTGCTTTAACCCTTTTACTACCATGCAAATTCAGAACAAATCAGCCACTGTACGTCATTGGCCAATACATGGGGATATGAGGATAGCAAATCACCAAGAAAAAGCAGGTGATGGCACCAACACTGCCATTTCGGTCCACTCAGCACAGAAAGGAACTGGAATATCCAGCTCCACTCTGAACAGTCTTTTTCAGACACCCGTATGTGAGCTGTGAGGCACAGGGAGGGAGCACATGGACACACAGCACAACACACGTACGCTGAGCAGCACCACAGGACTGCAGCAGGCCTACGTACGCTACTCTGCAGCAGAAAACATTCAAGACTTCTGTGCTTGCCAAGCCAAACTACTGCAGCCATTATCACAACACTTCAGCTGGGTTATGTTCAAGTTGCCCATCACTCAGGGCCTGCACTTAGTGGTTATTTAGCATGACGATGAAACTTAATTGGCAGAGGACCAAATTTTTTCACAGGGAATTTAATTTCTGGTAACCAAACCTCTGACAACAAAGGAGCAACATGTTGCTGCCTTTGAAATTGAGTCACTTCAGTAGGAGGACAGGGAAGATGAAGAGAATATGGAAAGATTTTTCCAACATTAAGTCTTCAAACACATCATAACCCAATTTGTACAAATGCCAGCCACCCTTTTTGGCAGACTACATGATGTCTTGTTGTATTCTACAGCCAATTTGTTGACTCTAATTAGCAATTTGGGAATAGAGTAACAAGAAAAGAGAAATAAAAAATTAGAGTGCACAGTGCCAGTTACTATAGTGGGACACACACTGTTTCATTATTATTTTTTTAATGTAGCCGAACATAGGTTGCATCCAGCTGTTTCTTTAAAATCAAACATGAGTAGTTCTACAGAAGAGAACAGCATTGTTTACATTGGAAAAGACCTCTAAGATCATTGAGTCAAACTCAACCTAACACTGCCAAGTCCATCACTAAACCATATCCTTAAATGCCCCATTGTACATACCTACAGGGATGGTGACTCACCCACCTCCCTGGGCAACCTCTTTTCAGGCAGTTGTAGAGAGCGATAAAGTTTCCCCTCAGCCTCCTTTTCTCCAGGGTAAGCAACCCCAGCTCCCTCAATCTCTCCTCATAAGACTTGTGCTCCAGACCCTTCCCCAGCTCTGTTGCCCTTCTTTGGACACACTCCAGCACCTAAAAGACCTGAGACTGTGACAATTAAGCAAGGAAAAGACAAGAGGCACATCTGTCTGGGTTTTTTTTTCCTTCGTTGCACCCAAGCTTTTTTCAGGGATATTTAGACACAAAGTTCCAGCAGATGGAATCTTTTCTGGGGTTTACTATACACTATTCATAATCCTTTCCTCCACAAACAGGTCTTTTGTGGCCTTAAGCTAGATTTCTCCTATTTGGGAGAAAATAATTTTTGTCACAGCCAGAAAAATAATAGTTCATCACCTCTCTTCATCCATACAGCTGGATGTGGGACTCGCGCTGCTTGCAAATGGGCTGTTTTAGCTGAAGGGGAAGAAGCAGTTGACCTCACATAATATCCTCAGCTGGCCATTGCTTCAATAAATGAACTTTCAGCTGGCAGCTATGACTCTTCTAAAGCTTTCCCAAAGCCCTGCCTGCCTGAGCTCAGGCAGCATTTGACTAGGCAGGAGCAGCAGCCAGCTCCATGATCTCTCATGGCCCCATGGAGGCTCCTGTTTCTCTTTGAGCCTTCAGGTGCAAGACCTGGGTACCACTTCCCTTTGTGAGTTGTGGCTAGAGAGCCATTGAAGAAAATCATGGTCCCCACTCCTGTATGGATCACGGGTAGCAGGTGCCTCTTACTAGAGAACGCAAAAGCAAGTCTTAGTCTTAGCCTTCCTTCGGGTGTTTTTTGAAGAGCATTTTGCAACCTCTGTTGCAACCTTTATAGATGAAGGGGGTGGCAATCACAGAAGTGTGAATCAATGCACCTAAAAAAGATGGATGAAGCACTTTGGTATGAACATCCATCCCAGAAGAGTTTCTGACCAACTTAACCACAGTTAATACTGATCTTTAGACCTTCCCCAATGTCATTCAACCCTTCCTCTTCATTGTCTTCATTGTCTAGCTTCAAAATACTCTGACACGCAAAAATAAAAAAGGAACAACCCTCCCTGCTTCCACCACTGCCTTTTCTCTATTCTTAAAACTTATGGGTTTTGTTTTTGGTAAAGACAGCTGCTATCACAGCTTTTGTTGCTGTCTCAGTACAGAGAACTTGAAGTGGCACAGGTGGCTGTAAAACACCCATTGGTGCTGAAGCAATTTTTCATAATTTCTTTCTCAACAAAAGCAAATATATCTTAAACAGCTGCCTTTTACAGAAAAGGAGAGTGGGCCAAAAACTTGCAATGGCTTTGGTAAGAATTGCCATTAAAATGTCCCAGATAGAGGCAAGAGTGCTTACATGGTGCTGATGAGCACATTAAAAACAACAAAGAATGCACAATAATAAGTTTATTAATACTCTTAATAGGAATATTTCAAATCTGTATTTTGAAAATATTGTATCTTCCTACTGAAAGATTATATTTTATTTTGAATATTTAGTTAGCCCTGAATATTTGTCTCTTAAGACATTCGTATCTCTTTCAGGAAGAGTTTCCAAGGGGCATAATTCACAGAATCATAGAATTGTTAAGGTTGGAAAAGACCTCTAAGATCATTGAGCCCAAACATTACACCAAAACATTAAAATTTACATGATCACAGTAGGATTAGATACAGAACACTCACAAACCTTGAGCAATTAGAGAACCTATATAATTACTGTGTGCAGAGCTTTTCTCTCTTCTCCTAAACTTTCCCTTCATCCTCTCCTCATAACTCTGTGAGCACAGCAGCCTTGCTGGCAAGCAGTAGCACTTCAGCCAGGGACAGGCTAGCACATCCACTGCACCCCTTGGGCCAGCTCACAGATTTCTGGCATGTCCAGCAGGTGACTGGCAGTGGCCGGTGTACAGCAAGTAGGCAGTGATCAGATGGTCTGTCTGAACAGGTAGTCTGCCTATTTTGGCTGTCAAACCAACGCTCGAGTCCAACATGTGCAACAGCCCTCACTGAGGCTGCCAGCCAGCCAGGTTACAGCAGGAGATGCGGTCTTGAGCTGGGTAGAAGAGAGGAGGCAGGAAGCAGTACTGGAGTATCAACAAGGCAAGAGCAATAGGTGCAACCCAAACAAGCAAGTGCTTGTTGTGCATCCCTACTCTAAAACAGATTTAGGGCAAACCATAAAGGCCGTAAATTTTCACTGTTCGTCAGTGTCACCACAAGCTATTGTAATGTATTAGGGCTATTGCAAAAGATGGGAATATAACAAGCATCCATTCCCCTAGGGAGTAAAGAAAGTGAATGCCACAAAAAATCATCTAAGTCTTGAGAAAATTTTGCATGCTTCTATGTGCCTGTTCTGAAAGCTCTGGTAGTATGTAAAAACCTTTGCTTTTTTTGAGAAACGACAAAGAAAATGGATTCCTTGTGCAAACAAGATCTAAAAGTTTTATTTGAGGGGTGAAGAGACCCATTTTGAAAGATCTGCATTACCTTCTGCACCTCTTGGGATTCTCCCGAACTCCTGACTCATGTTGATGCTTCTGCCTGGACCTATTTTCAGCCCTCACAGAAGGACTAACATGATCTAACTGATGGGCAGGTGTTGTGGTAAAAGTCTAATACAGCTTCTGGGGGTGAAGTGTCAGAATGGTGAGAAAAGGGGGTTGGGTTCACCTGTGCTCGACTTCTTCCTCCATCCCCATCCCCAAAATTCTTTTGCAGTCCAGCTCAGAGAGGCGTGCCCAAAAATCCTGAGTCCTCGTTCAGAACAAAATGCCTGTTTGAAGTCTTACATCTGTGCATTACACCCACTATGCCAAACTCACATCAACACTTTAGCCAACTAACACCCCAAGCCTAGCAAACCCTACTATAATTAAATGCCGCCTCCCGCCTTGGCTTCAATAGCTGATTCTTCTGTGTCTGCCAATTCTTCTGGCTCTTCCTTTGCACTTACTGATACTCTCCTTACCTATCAAAAATCAAAGAAAATTAAAAAAAAGCAGGTTATCTGATTATAAAACTTTTCTTCACTTTAGGATAAGTGAAATTATTTCACCTAAGACTTAAGGCCTTGGGCAATTGTCAGCAGCTTGCTGGTGACGCTTGGTGTGCTGGTATGAAAGTCAACTGGGGGTGGCCAAGGAAACCAGCCACCCACCGCCCACATCAGACTGCCTATCTTGCCTGCGGGAACAGAATGCCCCCCCCTGCCAGTATGTTGGTAGTGATCTTGAGAAATGCAGGACAAAAAATCTACTGCAGGTAGCAAAGAACAGAAGAGATTTTATGTAAGTGTAGTCCAAGCTGAAAGGATAAAATGCCACCAAAAATTTCTTCCTCACTCTTTCGAGAGAAAGGTGGATTGACTGCACTCGGTACAGCACTGAATCTGCCAACTAACATGTTCAAAATATTATACAACCTGCAGGTTTATGTATTTCAGAAGGTTACATAGAATTAGTGTCTTTGACAAGCTCCTTACACATGCATTCACTATGAATACTTGCAGGAAGAGAACTATCATGGGAAACAACGTGCACATCTATTTGGTTAAACAAGAGGTCAGAGAGGAGTATCACAGAGACAGATAGGTTCATGATTGCCTCAGTTCATTAAATGTCATTTCCACACTTTCTGTCAAAGTTCAGACAGACAGTTCAGAGTAGTATTAGGACCATTATTATTTCATGATATTTGATAGGAAGTGATTTGTAGCAGCAGCTTCTTAAATTAATTTCTAAATTTTCAGCTGACTCACTTGTATAGTTTGTCAGGCATTTGTGGTTTCAATGGTCATGAATAGATAAACCAAAGGTACAGTGGCTGGACTTAAAAACTGTGATTTTTGTTTATATATGCAGACTGAAAGGAAACTTAACAAGTCATAAAATACAGTATGTAAAACTAGAAATGTTCTGTGTTACAGACAGCCCTCTGCCCCAGACACCAAAAGACATGAAACGGATAATATTAAAGGGGTTTATTCTTAACACAAAACTTAGGATTAAGAAACACAACCACAAGATTGCACACAGCCTCATCTTGTTAGCGTAGAAACACATAACCATGGACAGGTTATATGCCAGGTGCTTTTATTGAGGCGCCGGGGGAGAGGGGTACAAACCCAAATCAATCCCCGCTCATGGATTTCCAGTGCCCACATTATATACCCTTCTCATTACAACATCATATATTAATCAGTTACCTAAGCATGATTCTCCCCCCTAAGTAATCATTCCATTCATTATTGTTTCCACTCAAGCATAAGTTTCAGCCCCCTTTTCCCAGGTGCAGCTACACAATTAACTCATCTATCCTAGTCTTCTACACAGGTTTAGACTTGCCCCTTATCATCTTAGGCAGATACACAGGTTCAGGCTTGCCTGAACAGAATGTCCACCTTGCTCTCAGGGCCTGTTCTAGCTACTACAATTTAGAAACATTTTAACCCTATGCTATCAATCTTGCATATTTGAGTTAGCCCTAGAATGCTTTTGGAGACTAATTTGGTATCAGATAAAAGGAAAGATGAAGGATTAACCAAAATGTTGCAAGAGGAATATAATAGACAACGTAAAGTAGTCTTTTTTCTATTCCACTTACTGCATTTTCACTGCAATCAGAATTTAAGACAGTGCTAGTTTACAGAAATTATATATAGGCAAAAAGGAAATACTGAATTTGGAGTGAGGACGATTGCTCTACAGAAGAAAAATTTCGAAGTATTTGCTCTGAAAATCCTTCTTACAACAGGTAAATCTCTGTTAGGAGGGGAGACATTTGGAAATAAACCTACAAGATTTCTGTAGAATAGAAGTCATGTCTTTACAATCCTACAGATTAAAAGGTATTTCTAATACCAAATTTGTCCATGTCTTGTTATTCCCCAAGCTTGGCTGGTTGAAATAGATGGGTCAGCTTTATTTTTGGATATAGCTGGTTTCTAGAACTCTCAGGATTATGTCCAAAATGACATATTGGTATATTTCTTCATTAGAAAGCGCCATAAAAATCTCAGAATGAAAAAATCTTCTAATAAAAAAAACTACATATAGGTTTATCCTCTTTATTCTACATCAACATCTTTGTTAGCATCAACACTATTTCATATTTATCTTGGTGTCATTACGATCGGAACTGTATTCCTGAAACTGCATATATTCCTCTGCCTCAGTGGCTGTGAGAAGACACTGCCATAGGTGTAAAATTCACTAAAAACTTCTTACTGGAGCCTTTGATGAGTAATAATGCAAAAAAAGCTCTTGCATAGGAATGGAAAAGTGACCACCAAATCACAAATTCCTAAAGCTGCCAGTAATGCAAGTCCCAGAGAGGGACATTCTCAGAAAAACATGCCGAAATCTATGTTAGGTGTCAGCAACAATTCAGAAAGGCACTTAGACCTGCAATGGAGGTACAAGGCTATTAGCACTCTTTATAGTAGTATCAGTAGCCC
This sequence comes from Edolisoma coerulescens, assembly GCA_013397115.1. Classification (NCBI taxonomy): domain Eukaryota; kingdom Metazoa; phylum Chordata; class Aves; order Passeriformes; family Campephagidae; genus Edolisoma; species Edolisoma coerulescens. Next base: position 132,587 of record VWZW01006121.1, on the reverse strand, counting down.
AGAAATAAGAGTGGTGGCTATCCTTAGCTTTCAGTACAACAAAATCTAATGAATTCTTTATCACTTAGCACATCCATTTACTAATCTTCACTAACAGGAACACTGTTTTTCATCTTAGGAACAAGATAGACAAAACGTACACTGGTGTTTGATGCTGACTCTTCTGTTTCAAACCAAGCTGCCTTTGTACCAAAGGGATGTCGCTTGTCCTCCCTCGGTCTCAGGTGCACCACTTCTCTGTTTCATTTCAGACTTGCTCCCTTTCTTTTTACTGCCATTAGACCTGAGCTCCCCTGAGAACTGAAGTTACCAACCAGCCCAACGCAGACAGAGCTGCTGCCTGTGCATCAGGGCTCCTCACTGTGAGGAGCCAACCAGCCCAGGGCCTGCACAATCAGTGGCATCTCTGGCTTCAGGAAAACTCACCCACTATGCACCATTGATGTACAGCCCCTGGAGGCCCAGGATCATTGGTGCTCAGGCACTCTCAGTGCTGCTGATGGATCAGCTGTCCCAAACCAGGGCAAAACACCAGTAGATCTACCAGGGAAAAAAAAAACAGCTCCAGCAGATACTTTCTTCCCCTTAACACTCTCCAGACCTGGAGTACCATGCAGTGACAACAGATTCTTCCTTCTTACTTTGCTCCTGCTGTCCACTGAGAGGGCATAACTTAAGCATGAGTGTTATTTCAGATACAAAATCTGGTGGCTCACCTTGACCAGCAAGTTTTCAGCTGTAGTACTTTAACATTAGTATTGTTGTTCGTGGCCTTTCTACGGAAACAAAAAATATGAATGCACGCACAGAGCAAAGAGATAAATTTTGGACTACAGGACTTCAGGCAGAAGCTGAATTCTTCAGGTACAAGATTTCCCATAAAGTCATGAGAATGGAGAGATACTGGGTTACAAATTCTGCTGCACTGAGCACTGTGAAGTACAGCATAGGTACACCGCCTAAATTCTAGATAAAGCTTCAGATAAATCAACTGCATGTTTTTCTTCCAGCCTCCAAAACATACAGAATCCTTCAGCAGCATCAACACGACCAGTCCCAGATAGCCGGGTCATTTACGACTTATATTTAAATCCTACAGAAATACTTAAAGGACAGAGATGTTAAAAGGAAAGAAAATACTTGGGTTTAAATTAGTGCCCTCAAACAATGATGTGCAAAAAGGGAAATCTCAACTCAGTTCCTTGACCTGTGCATTAACATGCACAAGTACATTATTCCCCATGCTGCTGATTTATAAGTGTGTGGTGATGAAGCTGAAAGGGGCATGGATCCATTGCTCACATCCACACATCTGCACCAAACAGAACAACACATCACCAACTGCAGCAGCACTGAAGATCATTACGACACAGGGAGAAGGAAATCCACGCTCCTTACATCTATTACTCCTTCCTCCACCTATTACCCAGGTATCTGGCACTCGCCAAAAAACATACCCCAAGAGATGCTAACAAAGGGATTAATCAGAGAAGCTTGTACCAGCATGTGACCTTCTGGCTCATACACATTGTGTTGCCTCTGCAGAAGACTGGTCAAGTCATTTACCAGCTCTGTATTACTGCTGGTGGAACAGGGGAAGGAACGGGCAGACAAGCAAATCCACTAAAAATGAATTAGGCAGAGTTTTTATCAAATGACTCAGAATAACAAGTGAATAACAGGGATTATGAAAGTACAGACACTGCTGCATGAGGCCATTCGTATGACTTGTGCTCCCCAATGACGCAAGAAGTAAATGAACTGAGGACTATTGACAATGTACAATTCCTATCTTGCTGCCTGCAATACAATTTAGAGGAAGATTCCAGAGATAGGCTGAGCCAGAGATAAAAAGTGACATGAGACAGCTGGTAAAGAAAGAGAAACAGACTCAGTTGATTTTTCCTGCACTTCTTCATGCCCAGAGAAATGGAAACAAATTGATTGCTAAAGGCTTATCAAATGGGGCTTGTTCTTCCAGTGGTACTGCTTATTCCCCCGGAGAAGCAGAGAAGTTTTCTGCGTGACTAAGGCAGTCTGGAAGCACAGCTCCTCATAGCCACACGTGAATCACTTGACACTAAGGACACTAATGTTTCTCCACTGGCCAAACACGGGCTGTCATGAACATCAACTGAAACCCTGGCAGGACTTTTCATAGACGCCAAGCCCGAGTTGCTGTTACTCCTCCTAATACTCCAGCAATTAAACAGGATGAAGTCCTAGGCTCCACCAGGATTTAGGGGCTAACATCCCAGAACATTACTCAATCTGTATACCAAGAGAACACCAACGCTGACATAGCCCAAGGCTTTTGCAGCACTTTTTGATGTGAGATCCAGAAGCTTTCTGTGTGAATGTCCAAGTCTTACCTCCATTTTACAGATGGAATAAAAGTGCTACGCACAGAGACGAGTGGCTCAGTAGTAGTTAAAATCTCTTTTCCATGGGGCACACAAGTGAAATGGTCACCCACTGATCACATCAAAGGAGTAAATCTCCACAAGCCCTCAGGATTTCAATACAAGTCAGCTGTCAGACCACTGGCCTTGCATTTCTCATACCTGACAAAACCAAGTTCCTTCAACTTCAAAACACTTTATAGTCAAGTGATAAATACATTGAGTAACAAGAGACAGGGAACAAATGACTAAATAGTTCAGATTAAAAGATGATCCACTGAGCAAAGGGGCAATGTTTCCATCTTCCAGCATGGAACAGATCAAGCCCTGTGAAGCAGCAGCAATGTGCGTCACTGGCATGCATAAAACCTGTGGCCTTACTTTGGATAAAAACCTCTTCAGGAATGGATGGTGCTACTTTCACTGACCTCGATTCTCCACCCGAAGTCAGAAAGTAAGGGAGGATTTTAAGTGCACACATTCTCCTGGCTTATTTTGCACAGACTTCATGGGACAACCCCAGGAAGAACCATGTCTTGAATGCAAGAATTCCACTGAACTCTATGTTACACTGGTAAAATATGGGTAAATGTAGCACTTTCTCCTCTGAGAAAACACTAAATGAATGCCTTAATCTTCTCCCAAAAAGGTAACTTCTTTGATAAAGTTCACGAGCACTTTCAGCCACTAGGGATCTTTTAGTCATTGCTAAAAGCCTACTTTATTAGCTCTATTTTGACTAGCCAAACACCTCCTGTAACTTAGACAATCTCTTCACTTTACTCCAGATAACAGAAAGGAAACTTAAGATCCAACAGACTATTTACCAAAATGTTGTTCTCATCTGGCATCATAGTTTTTGAAAGAGACTGATTTTCATAAAACTTATGTGATTAATTTGTTATTTAACAAGTCTAAACAGAGGACATATCAGTTTTCTAAGCAACTCTTACCCAAAAGATGTGTTACTTTTCCTTTCATCAAGAAATGATGACAGCCAAAGTACAGCCAAAGCTATAGCAGCAGCTTGAATGACACAGAAAAGGCAACAATTATGCCAAGCTCGTTAGAAGCATTAGAGAAAGAAAGTAAAAAAAACCTCTTTCTCTGCCCTTCTGATAGAATCATGTTTGCTTACAAGTTTCAAATCTTAGTGTCCATCCTTGATGTGATATTAAATCCAGCAATACTCCTCCCTCCCAAAAAACACCCACAGGCTTACGGACTGACTCAGCAAATGGAGTTTCTAGACGCTGACCTTTCTTTTAACTGGGGCTTATTAAAACAACAACAACACCCTTTTCTTCTTACATTAATTACATAAAAAGTTATGAAATACTGTGCTACAGATGCCACACAAATATCTGAAGCAGAATCTTTGTTCGTTCCCACTTCTTTTTTAATCTTCTTACTGGGATTTCCTTTTGTATCTAATATGATTAGTAGCTAGAAAATCTCAGCCTCGGCTTTCTCCCTAAACCCACTTGTTTGCTACAGAATTTGCCTGAGCTCTTACTGCTCCTGTAACGCTTGCAGTCTGGTCAAGTTACTAAGCTACCGAAACTCTGTGGATCAAGTAGGATCATTATGGAAACTGGGCAAGAAAACACCAGTTCCCAGGCATGTTTTAAAGTCAACGATGAATATGTTATAGAGTTCCCACACTAGATGTGTTCAGGAGTTACTAATGTGCCTCTTGAAGTCAGAAGCACCATGTAGCAGGTCAGGATTTATCCTGAATTACCTGCACTCTGCGTAGCAGCGCTGCCAAACACCACAAGGATCTGTTCAAGAGCACTTCAAAACTTCACATAACTCGAGTGAGTTTGAAGCGAGATTCCTGATGCAAAAGGGCAGGACTAGCTTTAAGCTGTGTTTGCTTCATGTTTCCTTCATTCCTCAGTTGCCTTTGTGTCTCTTTAGAAAGACTTATTCTCAGGCATATTTAAAGGGTATTAACCTATGCTTCCAGAAAGCAAATGTGCTCATAAATTGCTCCACAGAAGAAAAATCACTTTTGTCAGTTACCAACTCTTCCCTCTCTGATTTATGCTGTAGAGTTTACTGGCCTCTGCAAGCATCCAGCAAAATTGGAAGCTATTGTTAAAGGAATTTTTGCAATCACTTCCTCTAACAAAGTGCTAAAAAAACCCCCAACCAAAACAAAACACGAAAACACCAAAGCCCCAACTTTCTGCTCCTGAGCTATCACCAGGGAAGAGCACTGAAATCATACCATGCTGACACGGTACTACAGAAAATCACGGAAGAATACCAACAAATGTAATAGACTATTTCCCTTATCAGAACTGTGTTATTGGTTCTTAAACTTAAGAAAAGACTGTGAATCCATAAACCACATCCCAGAGCCCTTCAGATCACATTCACTCATCTCTCTCCATATGATGAGCTCATATTCAGAGCTGAAATGCCTACAGGCATTATTAATGTGAAAATCTATAGAAAAGTATATGCTGACAAGGGGAATGTAGAAACAACCTTCAAAAAAGCTCTTCTTTGATCAAATTCTACTTGTTATTTGAAATTATTAAGTTATTTCATTCCCAGACTTCTGAAATGGCCATCTTATATTTCAATTCAACTAGTATAGGTTTTATAGGTAATACTTTTTAAAATGAAAGAAAAGAATCAGCTCTTGAAAAAGAATAATTTGTCATTACTGTCCAGTGCTTTGGGGTTTCTCCATTTGTTCCAGATTTTTTGTTCTGAACTTTTCTGCTCCTACCATTTCTTCTGATGCCCTACTTTTACCACATTATTCCTATGTTGTCAGAAAAGTGAGGAAGCAAAGATTTAAAATAAAATTGTGCACGAAGGGCAATGCCTTTCTAAATCTCCTTGTGTTCTGACAGTTCTCCTTGTTGTTCAGTTTCCTGCAGTTGGGTTTTCACTTTAAAAGTACAACTGTGATTTCTTCTTCATAAAATGTATATAACTGTTCAGTTGTTTTCATAAATGTGTTTTGGAGGTAGATGAAGTAGCAACATCATTTCCTAGTATAGCCCCTCATGTTGCTTTTAACTTTGTAGTTGAAGAAACGCATTTAGCCTCTCAAAATTTTATCTTTTTTTTTTTT
>VWZW01006121.1:0-127075 GCA_013397115.1 Edolisoma coerulescens | reverse complement strand
TTTTTTTTTTTTTTAACTTTGAGCAGAAGGTAAATAAACAATATGTTATGATCACATAGTGTCACAAAAAATTCCTTGTGGTTTTTTTCAGGGAAACAAAGGCCTTTCTAGTAGCCACTGACTGTTCATGCCTGTAGCATTTGGCTGTCAGACAATCCAGCCTGGCTTCATAGCAGAGTAGTAAATGTTAATTGCTGTAGCCTTCCCTTTGAAATCCAAACCCTACTTGTAAGTTCTATTTCAGACTTATTATTTTAATCTTTTTTTAGGACCAAGTAGAATCACATACTTTCTTCTATTTCTTGTATGAAAAGTTTGGTGATTTTGCATTACCCTGTACAGAAGTTAAAAATTCAACTTTAGGAGGACTCAAACACAACTGCTTCATCAATTCAACTGTTTCTCCAGTTCATTTTGCTTCCATTACGAGATCAGACCACTTTTCAAATGCCTCAATAGCGTGCACAAACACAATTAGGATCACTTTAAGTAAGTGACCTTATTATGAACTAGATGGGACCCTAATGATGGACAGCAGCAGCAGCTCATGGATTAATCATTTCGGAGGCAACTGGAGACTTTTTGTCACCCCCAGCGTAGCTCAGTGACAGCAGCACTGAGAAACATGAGTCTCTTTTCCTGCCATACAACCTGAGCAGCTCCATCAAGTGGAGCAGACCATATTCTTTAGGGTGACTGATCAGAAATGAACAAGTGGGGCAGTGTGATGGGAGCTGAGCCTTATGGCTGCCAAAGGAAAGACGACACACTGAAAGAAATAATTTTAAATTGCTCATACTAATCACCAAGCTGTGAACTAAATGTGTCCAAGTTACAGCCCCCTCCTTCCCCCAAAAAATAAAACAAGCAAACAAACAAAACAAACCCCAACAAAAATGTAAATGAATGAGTAAAGCGTGCATAACATGCACACAAGTAATACCTTCACACATACACTTGATACAGATCAGAAACATATTTAGAAGCCGAAGAGATCTTATCTAGGTCTCTTAAGCAAAGCTGCAACAGACTTACAGAAAGAGGCAGTGAGAAGTGGACCAGCTCTTACCTTGAACTGAGGGATAATAAGACTTACTAAAAAAGGAGAGTTATACATGACAGAAGAACGGGGCTGAAAAAAGCTACAGACAAATCCACTAAGATTATCTGTGAAACAGATCTTTAAAAAAAACGTGTCAGACTGAAGGTTTTTTCCATGAAAAACACAATTAGCATATGGAAGAATTTTTTGGCCACAAAGCATGAGCTGCAGCTAGAAGTTGACAAAAGGATCTGCACAGATAATAAGAACCATGCTTGCATGACAGACCTGGAATTCAACCAGCCCATGGTCTGGAACCCATGGTGTTTCACAACCAGCTCTTAGTGCCAGCGATGAAGGAGCAGGGTGCCATATCAAAAGGCAAAAACCACTTGTCAAGACATGGCCTGCTGCCTTTTACATCTCAAGCGTAGAAAGGGGAGATTTTTAGATTAGGCCATAAAACATAAAAACGCTGATCCACTGCAGAGGTCATTTTGTCCCCAATAGCACTCACTGGCCCCAGGGCAGGATACGACCTGAGAACCACAGTCAAGAGTTTAGCTGCTGGATTTAGTCTGCTTAAAAAAAGAGAAATTATTTTTTTTTTTAGTTTTCTGCAGAGTTGGTACATTGACCAAATCTGACCACTGTAATAATATCAGCTATCTAGGTCTCAAGGGGAAACTTTGCATTTAGTCAAGTTGTAGACAATTAACTAATTACAGATTTCAAGGCTGTTCTGCCTTTTTTAAGAGACTAACAATTTATCAGGAGCGTATTTAATATTTTGTAGGCCAAAGAGGAGGTTGGAGAATTCAATAATTGTAATTAGATATATGTAGTTGCACTCATTAAAAGGATAAATCTAATAAAACTGAGTTAGGGGTTTTGGTTTTTTTTTGTTCTCGTTAAAACAATCCTTACAACTGTAAAGGCAACATTTCTGTGTTAATAAACTGGGGTTTGGGGAAAGGGGGTAAAAAACACAGGTTGCTTTTAAAGTAGGATGAAGCAGTAATACTTGACACTTTGGATATTACCCACCAGAACCTCAGCAGGAATAAGCTAGGGTCAATATAATGAGTTTGATGAAGCTTGTGCCACGAAAGCAGATTGAATTACATGTTCCAGCAACTGCAATAAAGAGGCAGCATTACCTCTAATTCTGAACAATGACTTCTTCCACGGAAGCCCAACTCACATTACAGTTGTGGGGAATACTATTACCCACTTTATATAAGGGAAAACCAGGACACAGGGCTAATGGGGGATGGAAGCAAGATTTCACAGCTGCAAAATTAACAGACCCTGTTTAGCAGCCAATTATCAGCTCAGTAAAGTTGCTTCCTAATACTTTTCATGTTTTATTTTAACTGTGATAATAATCTAGCTCAGTTCTTTAATTAAAAAACTTAAACTGAATACGCACAAATTTTTATAAATAGAAAGACAGGTAATTTTTCCTTGGAACAGAAGAACTGCTACTGCTTTACGTACATTTCATGGTAAGAGAACATTGGAAAAATTCAAGACTGATGATAATTAATACAGTAGTTTGCCCAGATATTCTTCAACTCTGCCTTAGTGAATCAATGCATTCTCCTTTTTTGCTGTAAGGGATCCTTATTTTTCTTAATACTCGAACACTGACGACATGCAATTATCTGGTACTTGTTTCCTGCTCAGGAGCCTTGTATAGCAACAGAGACTTCTGAGCTATAGCTGTGATAAAAATCATTAATTCTTACAGAATACATTATTTCAGAATCCAAAGGAAATTAGCAGCTCACTGTTATTTCCTGCTCACCTCAACAATGCCTGGAAAAAATGAACAAACAAAATCACTATCCCTCAATTTACCAAAAGAAAGCTCTTCAGAGGGATTGGAGTGACTAGAAACACAGTGTCTAAAAATATTCAGCCTAGTTATTCTGTCAAAGTGAGGGAAATGTCAGCTGGGTCACTGAGACGACAAAATGATTCATTACCATGTGATTATTTTATGTATTTTTACCTTTTCATCTACTTGTTTCATCCACGTGTTGCAGCTGGAATACGGCCCTCATCAGGCACTTTATGGTGCAAATAGCAAACACCTGCACTTCTGAATGTGCTGGTGACTTTGCCATGGTATGGGTGTAAAATGAGGCCATTAATGTCTGATACAATGGAGCATTTCAGGCTGTCACCAGCCTCATCCTAAGAGCAGCTAACAAAATGACTGAAATACTTTTGACTGTTTGTTTATGATAAGCTCCTCTAAGGGTGACACAGTTTATTGCAATACATCAAGGCATATGGAAATAGGTTTGTGACTAATGAGTACATTATAATACACCTCAGCTCCATGCAGAAGAGACCTTTGTGTTCTGTATCATTCATAAACTTAACTGGAGCAATGTAACAAAACTAATTGTATTCCCAGCACTCACATTCTTCAGTGAGTGCTGGGAAAGCGCTTATTCTCTATTTCTTTAAATTTATTATCTAGCTCTTATAAATGAAATTAACTGACAGGTTTTCGTCTTGTCAACTACTTAACTAATGGCTATAATATTTGACATAAGATTTCATACCTAGCCAGCTGGATGGGTTTTCTCCCATATTTACACCATCAGAATAACTGCTTTTCCATGTCTTTCTCACACATATTTTATATATATGACTCTATATATGTTAAGACATAAAAGTAGGCAGAATTGTATTTTGCTCTAAGAACACACATAAAATAGTCTGCTGTTTGTATGAATCGACGATAAGTTTCTTCTAATATACACACACAAACATTCTTGTATCTTTTAACTTCTTTGCACGTAGTGAAATATATTTTATCATTTGGAGACACACTGGAGAAGCCCACTGGAAACAGAAAAGAAAATGTACCTTAAGTTTGCTGTTGTATAAACATTGTATAAACAGTTTACAAATGAGTATGATGAGACACGGCCCTCTACGATTGCACCTGTTGAGACTTCTGGTTGTTCAGCGCTTTCCTGAATGGGAGAGCATAAGAAAACCCCAAAATATTTCAGGTATTTCTTTCCAGATTATGTTGAAACATCACCTTCAGATCAATATATTTTCAAAAAGCACCTCTGTCATTTGCTATTTTACCAGTATTCAAAGATTACATATATTGGTAATTTTCTCTGAAATACAGGTTTAGGATGGGGTAACTTTGTGTCAATTTTATTATTCACAAGCAGATCTCCTTTCTTTAGATTCAAATGATGTGTTCCTAAATTCATGCATAAGTCACAAACTCACCTTTGGCTTTTTAATTCCCCAAGAATTATGACGGTCACTGGATAACAGAGGTTCCTGCTGGGGAACTAATAACAAGTCACTTGTGAGAGCAATCAGTTACGGAATCACCATTTTCACTCTCTTCCTATGTATTTTTGTATTTTTACCTTTTCATCTACTTGTTTCATCCACGTGTTGCAGCTGGAATACAGCCCTCATCAGGCACTTTATGGTGCAAATATCAAACACCTGCACTTCTGAATGTGCTGGTGGCTTTGCCATGGTATGGGTGCCCCATGCCAGGGCAGGAGCAGGGCCAGAAGTCCAGTTCCACAGCACAGGGAAATGTCAGCACTCAGAACTGAAGACCCTGTCATCTTCCTCTCTCCTCACTGGCCTTCTTCAGAAGTTGCAGCCAGAAGCCTGCCATGACCTTTAAGGCTTCACAAGAGTGAAGGCTCAGCAAGGAAAGCTTTATACGGAAAACAGAGGCCAGGTCCAATCACCCATCAGAAGATGGTGGAGAATGGCACAGCAAGAGAAACCTGACTGACCTGGCTACTGACCGTGGGGCTGTTACACTTTCCACATGACTGAATGCCAAAGACAGGCTGCTTAAAGTCACTCAATGAGAGGGGAAGAAAGGAGCAGGTGGAAAGAAGTGCTTAGCATATGTCAGAGCTCAGCTCCAAAGACACCTGCCAGCACCCTGCACCACTGCAGACATTTCCCAGGCATTTCCAGGGTAAATCCATGCTCGTAATACACCAGCAATTAAATCTGCCCCCTTTCTTTTCCCTACTACACTGGTTTATCTTTGCTTCCTCCCCACAGCACTGTGCGAGCCCTTTTGTTCTGTACTGCATCTAACATTCCCCTGACAACTCAGACATTAAGAAAGTATGTCAATGCATGCAACTAAAATCACCTCAAATCTGGTGCAGGTGTTACCCTGCACCTGCACATCTGCTTGTAAAGGTGCAACAAAGACAGTATTTTTAGTGGAATCTGCTGCCACATCCTTGTGTTTAGTTTCTTGCTTGAGAGACACTGAATATCCAACCACATACAGTCTGGAACCACGGAAGTAGAGTAATATTCTGGTGCGTGTGCTAAGTATTATTTTGCTAAAAACTTGGGAAGGAGGGTGAGGCAGGAGTCCCTGATTGGCAGGTTGTTCCAAACTCCCATACCTTGCCTGTGGCTCCCACCCAGCAGCCAAAAATTCATATGGACAAACAAGTGGACCTCATGTCCTTTCAAAGATGTCCCCCTGCCGCTAACCTGGGCATATAAAGGTACAGCTGGTGTCTTGGACTCTCCCTCAGCTTTCCCTTCTTACTGCATACTCTAGCAGCTCATGTATATTTTTCCATTACAAGGGCCTTCCCTTTTAATTGCAGAAGCATTAGCGGGGATGGCAGAAATTTCTCATTAGCCTCCTGGCAAAGGAGAGAGTCAGAACAGAGTTGTTTTTCCAGACTGGATATCAAGGGTGGAAACTCCACAGAAGTTTTTATTATCATAAAAACTGGGATCCCCAGGCTAGAGCTGCTTTAATATTTTTGCATCTACTTTTTCTACTGACACCCAGAGCTGCAGTGTCTGTTGCTTCCAGAATGATGAATAACTATCAGTTATTCAGAGCCCTATTTTCTATGAACAGTACACAGAGAGACTCATGGGCACAGACAGTAGATCATCTACATAGGACAGGCAGCAGAGATGGGAACAACTCAGCAGCAACAAGCTCAAGGTACAGTTTCTAATGGTATGCCCTTTCTCCATTTAAATTGATTATAATTGCAAGAGAGACATTACATCCTTTAAAGCTGTGTTTATAGAAGAAAAGGAATATATTTCGCAATGAATCAAAACAATCAGTTACTTGAATATGCCTAACTTCTTTTTTTTTGCTGTCCATTCTACAATAAAAATAAACAGCCAAGATTTTGAAGCTGCTGCAGCTGGCAAGACAGAACACAGAAGAGAGAATTATCCTCCCATTACCTATGCTTAAGTATATGCAGTGTAATAATGTTTCAGCTTCTGCTCACTTCAGAAGTGGTGACTCCCCCTACATTAGTGGGATAACACATCACTTCTCCAGCATCACAACACAGATGATGTGATGCATCTGGCAAGACTTCACGTTGATGCTTGCAAAACCTCTGTTATGACTGCAGCAGGAGAAAACAGTGTTTAAGGTTAATGCTGCTTCCTGGAATACAGTTAAAAGGCCTTAAGAGAGAATATGCAGGAACACTACAGAATGTTTGTCAAAACACTGTCAATACAAAAAATAGATGCAATGCTGAAGGAAACATGTCCTACATCAGTTACAGAGAACATTGTGGATCATCAAAACATCATTAAATCAGTAAGTAGTTTACTTTGCATCAGTGAACTCTCAGCAAATCTGTATGTCCAAGGAAACTCCTGCTATGGTTGTGTCCACTTCCTTAGGCAGCCACACAGCACTGCATTGCTCGGGATTTCAGCAGTGCCAATAAACACTGACTGTACATTCATACTTACTCACAAATTTAAGAAGTAAAATTCTTTTACTCGTGTTGCCAGATTGGATTTTTAAAGTCTGCATTTGGGGACTAAGCGATTTCAAAACATTATTTAAGGTCATTACAAATGTAAAGATAAATCAAAGCATCTTCAAGAATATCAAAGCTCCCCCTACATAGCCCAGATAAATATTGTGTAGAGATACATTTGTCACAAGTTCAGAAAACCAAAACATAAAATTTTTGTCATGTTCACTGCATCTCAGCATTCAATATTGCAAGGTACTCCCAATCCTATGATTAAATCACACATGAATGTTACGAACTGAAAGAACTGCATTGCAAGGACAGTGATGCACAGCACAAGGAATGAAGTCACCTCACTGTACTATCATGCACGACAAAGATATGGGTATCATCATTACAAATGGTAATAATAAAGCAATAAGCAGATTTACCTGAAGTAGTAACCGTGTTCTATTCCTGCTTTGTTTCATATTCCTTTCCGGATAAACACCCCTAAAGTATATTCCCCACTTTGCAGTAATGTTTTATTCATAGCACATGTACTCCTCATTATTAAGTGAAGAACTGTAAGGTTTTCAGAGGGAAGGCAGAGGGTGGGGGGGACAGAAATCCCCCCATTCCCAGCTCTCCCAACTGAACTCTTAGGCTGCAGGTGGACAGAAGGATTCTGCTGGAGGGAAGTCGCAGTGCATGCAGCTCCTCTCAGCAGCGCTTCTCTCCCCAGCACACGCAGCTCGCGCGCAGCGGAACAGCCTGCAGTGGAATAACAGGAGAATTTCTCAAGTGCTAGTATAAGCGAAGGAGGGGGTGTTAGGGAAAGCAAGGGAAGAAAAGGCTTGGGAAGCTGCTTCTCTCTTCAGCTACGGCATGCTGTATGCCCCTTTTTCATGGGGGTCCCACACAAGGATAGGCACAGCAAAGATTTTAAGGGTCTGATATACCATTTAAGATCTAACACAGGGAGTTGGCTAAAATAACCAACGTTAGGGAATGCAAAATATTACATTTCCCATAGCAATATCAACACCTCCCTGTTCCAGCTCCTGTAATGTGATGTACATTTTGAGACAAACAGCAATATGGTGTGAGATAATATCTTTGGCCTGAAATCTAGCTGCAAAATCAGTCTTGCTACTACCCCTCCTCAAGATTCATTTGCCACTTTTTAAATTTTGCTAGAATTTACAGATGCCATTGTCCCCAATGTATTCTTTATTATTTTCTCCCCTCTGATAATGAACAAAAAAACTAAGACATTAACCCTTGCAGGTGCAGTCCTGTTTACAGTCCATTACTGAACAGTAATTTAAGTGACCACAGAGATGAAGAATTACTCTGCACATAAAAATTGCCAGCAAATCCACACAGCACATGTGCCAGACAATCAGACTTTTATCAGATATGTGCAAGGCTCATCCAGCCATCATGTAAGTGGAGTGTAAAAGACCTGCTGTGCCTCAGGCTGAGCATGAGGATTATTCGTCTGGCATCCCCTGCTGCAGCTCCCGGGCAGCTCCAGGGGCTGAGCTGATGTACAGTGTGTGGCTCTGGCACTTTCCTCCAGCCCTGGGGCTGGAATCGAGGCATCCCCCGCATGTAATCTCACAGGCAGCCCCAGCACCTGACTACAAACGCACCTTTTGCATTAAACAACAGGAGATGAAATGTTTGCTTTCATACATATTATTGCTAACAGCAGACTTTTTAAGGGACCTCTAACTCTTAAATTACTACAGTCTCTTGTCCATGCTGACTTTAATGACCAGCTCTAAGGGATATGACACCAAGTTTCCCTCACCCATAGCTTTAAAACAACAATATTACTTACAATTAGTTGTTTTAAAAAAGCAACGGTAATGGTTATTGCATTAATAGTATTCACAATGATATAGTAATGACTATACTTGGTAACCCAGTAATAATAACTCAGAGAAGTTTCAGGGAGAATTTTCATCCCCATGTGGTTTATATATGCTAATTCCTATGCAAATTAAAAACACGCTGACACATCTTATTATAGTACTTGTCCATTTTGAACATGCATTTGGTGAAATCATCACAGTCATGCTTTGGAAGATGAACACATCCCAGCCTGTATTGTTGCCACGACAAGAGATGAGATATGGATCCATCATGGGAGTGTATCCTCCACTTTGGCAAGTGGGTGTTCAGTACTACTAAAATGGCATGGACAGTGGGTGGCAGCAGGTTATAATTTCTTCCCTACATTATGTAATTAGTTCTGTCAATCCCGACCTTTTAAAAACGCAGAGTATAAGAAATAGAACAAACTGATGTATTTTTACTTATTGATTCAATATTCTAGCATTTTAGAATCATATTTTCTGCTCTAAAGAGCTGAGCATCACAACTATTTTTAAGAGAGACACCAGAGCTTTCCATTACTGTAGAAACTGAAGCTTTAAGGGAAATCACGACAAGATCCATAATAAAATCATGACTGCCAGCAACATCACATAGCGTGTGAAGAAGAAACCCCCTAATGACATCACGTTGTCACTAAACACAAACAGCTGATAACTTACGAGGAAGGAACAGCAAGTAATGCAAGTGAGACCATGAGTGTCATGTTAGTGTATGACAGAGCCTGGCTGGGACACTTCTGGATGGGGATGAGGAAGGGGCTTGTGAGGGTAGTGACACACAAACATCAAACATAAAAGCAGTGCCTGCTCTGGTGACAGCTGTGAGAAAAGACAAAAACAATTGCTGAAAAACCTTTCAAAAGAAGAGCACTCCCTCAAGGATGAATGACTCTAACAAGACAGGATAAGGGAAATCATGAGCTCAAGGCATTTATATGCTGCTTACCTTTACAGCAGCTGGTTAACAGTGGGTATCCTGGTCTGCTTCTACATGCAAACACAGTGGTGCATGGCTCCAACCAGCCCTGAGTGAGGACAGTACTGACTATTCTCTTAGCTCCTGTAGATCTGGGTCTCTTAACCATGAGTAAGATCTTTGGCTACTCCAGACTGCAAACAGCAATACAGACAGATCACACGAGAACACAGGGCAGCAACTATTCCAAAACTTGCTACGTGGCTGAAGGCCTGAGCATGAGCATACCTTGCAGATATGCAGGGCCAGCTGGTTGACAGACCATGAGCTGACTGAGCACATCTCACTCTTGGGCCACATACACAAGCACAGGACACGCCACACTCCTGAGTGAGTGACACCAGCATCAGCAGGAACAACACTTGTATGAGTCCTGATCTAAGCCCTGGAGATGTGATAGGTCTGACACATCAAAAACAGAAGATTCTTGTCATTATAGCTCCCTGTTGTACACTATTAACACAAGGGCCAGGAACATCCATCCCTTTGTGAAAATTAGGCTCCTCAGATCTGTATATGAGAGATAAGTGGTAACACTGATGTGAATCCCTATTGTTACAGGGTTGGAGACCCCAAGGTCTCCAACAAAACACAGAGAACTGTACAAACAAGAGGCATCCCTTGCCTAGGGGAGCGAATTGTCTAAATGAAAAAGACAGGCAGGGAGTTGGAGGGAAAGCAGAAGCACAGAGAGGTGAAAGCAATTTGCCCAAGGCCACGCAGCCAGTCAGTGAGCAAACCAAAAATAGAGGTTGACCCCTTGATTGTCAGGCCATTGTTCTCTCCACTAGACTGAATCTCCCATGGTGAATGTGACATTAAATTGGTATTTCTGTTTTGCTGCTGTCATTTTTAAAAATAAAGCATGATGACAATGTCACAGTACTGAACTGCTGTAATCGAGGCCACACAAGCGCTTTTAGAAACAATACTGTGGAGAACTTTTGCTAAGAGAAGAAAGCAAGGCTCCCGGACACAGAGACTGGAAAGCATACCCTGATTACCAGCTACTCCTCTGCCAGGAGAGACAAGGGTTACTGCAGTTTTGAAGGCTCTACAAACATCAGTGCCTTTACCAGAGCAAACCCTGGACAAAATCGCAGCTCAAGAATTCAGCTGAGGGCAGACACCATTAGGAACTGAGGATGGATCTGGCCCTGCAGAAGACTGTACGGGTGTCTGCAGTAGCTCTCAAACTGGCAGGACAAAGTCTGTGCAGAACGTGCCACTGCACATGAACTATTGCTGACAACTGATGAAGATCCTGGCTGCTCTGGACACCACTCCAACCTGCAGGGGCACTTGTCCTTTTAAAGCACAGGTTTTCATCCCCCATAAATGCCATTTCAAAATGCGGTAAAGTCTTCCAGAAGACCTACATCTGCATTTATAAAGGGCTGCACCAGTGTCACTTCAGGCATTGCAAATGCAAAACAGGACTTCCACGAATGTGTACCTGAAGCAGTTTCTCAGATAATGCTAATAAGCATATGCCATAGTACTTGGACGACTCAGCAGGAGGAGCAGGCACACATGCTGTCCTCATGGAACAGGAATTCAATTACCTGCATTCCGAAAACTTTTCTCAAGTGCATCGATATTTTATTACATTAATTCCAGAACAAAATCACACAGAATTCTTTCCATTTTTAAACACAACTCCTTGGTACTACATACTCAACCTTCATCCCCCAAACTGGAAGGCAGAAAATGTTTCTCTGATCTTCAAGAAATGCAAGGAGGAGGATTCAGGTAGCTACAGGCTCGTCAGCCTCACCTCAATCCCTGGAAAGGTGATGGAGAAAATTCTTCTGGAAAGCATTTCCTAACACATGAGAGACAAAAAAGGAGTAGTCAGCATGGAGTTACAAAGAGGAAATCATACTTCACCAACCTCATTGCCTTCCTCAATGAGATGACTGGCTTGATGGAAAAGCAGAAATCACCAGTAGAGTCTGACAGCTGACTGGTTGGAAAGCAGGTTTGCCTGGAAGGCCCTTGGAGATCCTGCTGGAAAAAAAGCTGACCGTGAGCCTGCAACACACCACTGTAGCAAGAAAAAAAAAGGTCAACCAGCGTCCTGGGCTGCATTAGGAATAAGCATCAGCAGCAGATTGAAGAACGTAATTCTTCCTCTCTACTCAGCACTGATGTGGAGTGCTGTGTCCAGTTCTGGATTCCCCAGTACAAGAAAGATAAGGACTTACTGGAGAAGTCCAGGGCAAGACTACGAAGATGATTAAGGGACTGGCCCATCTACGGGAGATAAAGAGAGGCTGGAAGACCTGAGACTCTTTATAAGGGAGAAAACAAAACTAGTGGAGGGATCTTATCAATGCGTATAAACACTTGATAGAAGGAAATTAAAAAGAGGGAACCAAGCTCTTCTCAGTAATGCCCAGTGACAGGACAAGAGACAACAGAGGCAAATGAAAACACAAAATATTGTATCTAATCACAGGAAAACACTTCTTTTCCATTTGAGGGTGGTAGAAGAGTAGAACAGGCTGCCCAGAGAGATTATGGATTTTCCACAAAGATATTAAAAGCTTGGCTGGATACGTTCAGAGAAAACCTGCTCTAGCTTGAACAATGGGGCTAGGCAAGATGATCCCAAGAGGCTGCTTCCGACCTCAATGACTCTGCAATCTGCTGGTGCTTCAGTACATAAACAGCACAGTTTGCTTGCAATGACCCAACTACAGCTGGTGCAGGTGTATGCAAATATCTTCCCATGGTTTCTTGGTGTGCTTTCTCTCCTTCTGCCAGCAACAGATGGCATCAACTTGAAGAATTTAATTCCAGTCTTAAGACTTAAATGTGACAAGTAATTAATTCCTTAATAAGCTGTGGTAATTCACCTTTACATCTTGTGTCCTTGTGACAGCTGCTGTGTATATTCCACTCCTTTCCACCTTTTGGCATGTGAACTGCACTCATCTACCTCACTGCCACTAAAAGTGAAAATGCAGAAATTAAATTGAAGGCAAGTGTGTAACTGACTTCATTATAGAAAGAAGAGGATACTACTTTACAGAATTAATCATGCCTGGCACAAAAGTCAGAGAAATTTTCAAAAGGAGAGTGAAACAATGCAATTTATGAAGACACTGCAATCTACTATTAATACAGGAAAGGTACAGACTCACATTCAGACACTGACAGTGTCAGAATTCTTTAAGTGAAGGAAGACAAGTATCTTAAATACTTAATTTACCCATCTTAAAGCATTCTAACTTTCTTAAAATATAAACTGAGAGATTTCAGCATATTATTAAATAAAAATATTTAGTGCTTGCTCCTCCCTTGGGGAAAAATGAGTAAGAAAACTGTATTTCTGAAGAGTAAAAATTCCACTATTCCTAGGCAGACTTGATTGAGAAATCAGTAATTCTAGATTTATAATGCATCTTACAAGCTAAAATATTGAATTCTCTACTATGATAACAATGTTGGTATAGGAACTGGTCCTAAGATTCAGTAAGCCAGACACTAAAACCTCTGGCTATGGCAATTCTGGCTTCCTCTTGTAATCTGCACAGCATGGCAACACTTTAAAACACAACATTATCAAACTAGAGTCGGAAAAAAAGCAAGCTTGGGAAACTTATGTAGCGTAATTTCCTGGAGAAAAAAACCCCAAAACATTAAAAACCCTAGTAAGATGGCAAAGGTAAAAAAATGAGGTTTTCCAAAACAGATTAATTTCATAACACAGATCAATAGTAAAGTAAGAAAACTGAAGTTGTGGTTTCCCTTCTGTATGCCCTAAGTCCACCATATACTTAAGTCACACATGGATTTTACTTCAGTGTAGTTAAAATTTGCATTTTCAGGTCAATATTGTTGTGCAACCAAAGAAAGCAAGAGACTTACCACAAAAACCAAACCCAAAGTAAATTTGGGGTTTCTCATGCTACAAAGCAGACTACTGTGGCTAGTTTATTAGAAGAATTAGTACAGGAATGGGCATACTCAGTTGTGGCAAAACAAAGTTCCTCAGGATTTTCAGATGTGCAGCACTCTGTTGGAACACTAGTTTCCAGCAAAAGAAAAGCTCAGTTTCTCTAGGCACGAACCCAATCTGCCAGCAAGAGAGGAGAAATATGGATTAAGATTTCACAGCACTAGTTCCAACAGGTTTCTAAAATGCCTGTGCATATAGTGTTCTACCTGTAGGTGGACTGTTTTGCCCAGTATCATAGAAAAATATCAAAAAGATGATCACAACTGAGTATTCTTCTACTAGAAGAGAACATATGCCTGAAACTGTAAATTTTCATACTTTCCTCTATACAAAGTTCTCTGTAAGAACTACCCATAGCCATATTGTTTAATGCCTCAAAGAAAATTACGTGCAACATCCATGAGGAGAGCAATATTTAAAGAGGCCTTTGAGACACAAAATTAAAAGTTTTCTTTATAAATCTCTAAAACTGCAGGTCTCCTTTGCAATTAAATTTAAAATCACATGGCTCTAAAATAAAATATTCAACACATAATGTCTGCAAATTGAAGAAGTACAGCTCAGACATCATGTCTGACCACTATTTAAAATATTTGTGTGTTGCACACATACTGTATCAAAATTGCTCCTCTGGGCCAGGAAATAGTATAAATATCTCTTTATGCAGGGTATGTTTCATTAAGTAATGCTGACACAAAGCTTCCACGTTAGCTCACATGACTTATGAAAAGAGTTTTGGAATGTGTATACCAGAAAATTACTTTTCATACACATGTATAACTATAGACATAAATATTTATTATTTTAAATTATTACATAACTGCACTATAAACACACAAAAATGCTGTTATTTTCCCGTTAAGAGTTGTATTGATCTTGTGCTTTTTGATTAAACAGCCTTAGAAACAGTTGATTACAACTGATAACCTTGACAGTAAAATTAAAAGAGAAGTTGGCAATACTTTTAATTAAAACTTTAATATGGTCTACTGTTTCCAAAGTCACCTTTAAATTCAGAAAAGGCAAATCTCTCCCACTACTAAATTTTCCCTTTTGTGGTTAACACTTAATTGATCATCAGGAGCAGTAAAGGGATCCTGAGTTCATCCTGGCTTGCAAAGACAAGAGAAGCCACACTCACATGATCAAATAATCCATGCTGGAACAACTCCCAGCTCTGTGTTAATTAAGGTTATAACTTGATTTTCAGGCTTTAAAGGAAATTTCCACAGAAGGCTGTGAGGAGGAAAGCAAGCCACCCTCCAGAAGGAAAATAGTACTAGAATTTGCTATTCAATATCACACAGGATTTCTGCAGCAAGTCCATCCACATTAAGGCCCTACCATGCCCGACAACAGAGAAAACAAGTACAAGGAGATAATTTCTGCACAGAAAAGCCTGAAATCTGGCAATATGCAGAACAATCTATGAAGAAAATGCAGAATAATCTGATCTACCACAGCCTTGATCGATGTTCTTAACTACAGCACATGGATAGCTCCACTACAGCACAGGACTCCAAGATTTTAATTAGGCTGCAGCCAAACGAGCAGACCAGGTTTTATTGCCTCACAGAGCACATCTTACAACCCCACATAAATCCCTGATCCCCACTATGAGAAGAGAAATCAGGAAAAAGTGTGCTTGAAATGGAAACAAGACTCTTGCTTTCTGCTGTATCCCAGCACCTGCTGGTGTCTTAATGCTTTTCCAGCAAATGAAAATGCATTGCAAAACCAGGCAGAATTAGAACAGAAAGCAGTATGGCTCCAAGGCAGTGTGACACCCTTATATGGTGGCTCCCTTGCTGAAACCAGCTACTTAAATGTAGAGAAAGATAAATATACCCTGTAATGCAATTAGTGTCTAACCATAAAAGGGGTACAATGACCGGAGAAAGATTTATTGGCATCACCAATGAAAACACACAGTAAGAAAGGAAAATACTCATCAGTGGCAGGAAGTATGTCCCTACCAAGTTAGCTAATTACAGGTTGCCAGGAGGTGGGCAGGTAATGGCTGAAGTATATTGTAAACTGGCTTATAATTAACTGTTACTCTCTTAAGGTTACCTGACATCTCCATCTGTTCTTCATTAGTTTGATAAACTTCAGCTCTTTGAATTAAGTGTGTTGTGCTGGGAATTAATATTTGGAAAAAAAATCAGTGTTGTTCTTGAATTTCTAAGGATGAGGCTAAAGAACAACACACTTTTCACATACATGGAAACATCAGTCTTCTGATTTTTTCCTTGAGATGCTTTGCTCTTGCATGTGTTGGAGGATGACTTCTGAAAGACAGCAGAAAGTTTGTGCATTTTTGCTCTGTGAAAAAAAAAACCAACAAACCAACCTTGGCAAAATTATGAGATTTTGAGAAACCACAGTGAAGTTTACAGAGACTTTGCAGCATGGTGTGACTTTGCCAACACACTTTATATAAAAATAAATGCTCACTAAAGCACACACTCTTGCAAAGGCAGGAGCAGACCCTGAGTCATCTGCTGTTGACAGATCTCTAAGAAGCAACTTGACAAAGCATCGCGTTTTACTCTCAGGCTGCCTCCCAAAGGGTAACAACCACCTGCTGCTCCTCTTGCCTCAAGTGCCAAAGACCTGCGAGGTTTGCAGAAACATGCAGACCTTGCTAAAAGTGCCCATAGGTCTCAGTCTAGTGGCACACGAGGAAGACTTCTTTTGGTTTATTTTTTTTCTTTGCAAATGGACTACAGAAGCTGTGAAGATTCCCGTAAAGAAATGTACGCTCTGCCTCCAGGGCAATTTTCGGCTTATTGACCACATCACTCTCAGTTTCTGAAACAAATGAAACAAACAACAGCTTTAACCTCTAGATAGTCCTTTTTTCTTTTCTGCAGTGGGACCACAATAAGTCAGATGTCCCGTGGGCAAACCAGTGAGAAATCACAGACTGAAAAGAATTTTTAATGCATATGTTTGAGTTATCCATCACAGTCTTCTTTCTTAATCACTGCAAGACATATCTCTCATGTGCTCACCATTGCAGCTTAAAATGCTCTTTAAACACCTTTGTGTCACTAAGATACTTAGAGCACTAGATCGTGTTTAACCAATTCCAGTGATTTTCTTTTTGCAGCCCTCATGATTCTACAAAACGTTAAAATGTTTATAAGAAACATTAAGAGCAAAGAAAGACAACCAGATCAGTACCAATGAAAACAGCAAATCTACTGTATTAGCTAATAAAATATAATGTTGGTGAAAGTAACCAGGAGCACTAAGATTGACCTGAACTGCATCTTTTCTCAATAATAACCAGCTCTTATACTTCAGGGTAAAGCCAGTGAAAGGGAAAACAGAAGAGTGAAATGTTACCAAGGAAATATAATCAAAGACCAATGACAAACAGAAGGTCTCTGGGAACACGGCACAAGTTTTAAATAGCAAGTATCTGGTGTAAGCACAAAATCATAAAGAAAGGAATTTCTCTTCAGAGTACATTACATTTTCCTTTGCATTCATTTACTTGTCTGTTCATTTACTCTGAGTTTTCTCAGTACCTGAACTATTATTTACAAGCTGGAATTCCTAGTATTTTTACCGGGAAATGAACTGCCAAAATTGTCTCCAAAAATCTAGGAATTTTTTTACCCCTTCTATAATTTCAACATTTGGGTTTAAATTTTAAGCCTATTTCCATCTAGCATTGCAGTCAAGAGTCTGTAGAAGAAAACTCAGGTTAAAAAACCAATAAAAATCTGCAAATTTGTGTCTGTTATCCCAAACCCACCAAACTAAAAGGTCAACTCACGTCTCAAACAGGTCCCAGCCACGTTAAGGTATGTACCTGTAAGGCAGAATTACATAAACAGCTAAAAGCAGTACCAATCATAGCCTGCAGTTCTATAAGGTTCACAGACCCAAGTTGAAGATTTTTAAAAAATATTTTTCACTCCCACTCATACTGTACTGTGGCACAGCAAAAGTTGTGGTTCATTTGGGAATGCAGGATGCATACATCGATACTGAACACAGCAGGGATAGCTCAAAGACACCGTCTGCCCCAGAAAGCATTGAGATCTGCTCCCTTTAAGAGATCAGTGAGTAATGTGCATTTCAAAAGACTGTCCTGCTGAACAGAAGAGGATAGGGGAAGTAATTTTGAGACGGCAAAGGGACTTTAAGAATTTCTCTCAGTGAAACATTATGTCTTAATTCCCTGCTGAAAAAGAAACTTTCATTACAGAGAATGGCAGAAAAACCATGTCCTAAGAGGAAATTCCCCATATAGAACAAAAGGCTTCAGTGATTTAGTGAAACGGGAAGTCTGAACAGCCTGCCCTGTTATGTCATTATGCTGTATTACAGAGAGAAATTATTTTGAAATTAGATTAAATTCAAATTAATCAAGATACTTATAAAATTTTCAAAATATTTACTTCAACCCCCTAGATGTATTTGTTAATCTTAGCAGCAATATGAAGGATACCTCTTGTGAAGTATCCCTCTTGTGGAGCTCTGCTTCAAATATTTAATTCATTTTAACTTCAATTATGGAAGCACAAACAGTATTGACATAATAACATCAAGTAAATTTCACAGATGATGTTAGTGAATATTTATTTATAGTTCATATTTATTTATATAAGCTAAACCAGGACCACATGATCCCACTAGATATATGCATGCTGACTCTGAATGGCAAATTTGGTTTCAGGGTGGTTTTTCCTCCCTCTGACAGCACCATCGTGGATTTTTAAATATCCTAAATTAACATTTCTCATGTCCTTCTTGTAATGAGGCCAAAGAGGTTGTAAATACACAGAAAAGCCATTTAGACATGGTACTTTTACACACAACTAAATCCTTGGCATCAAAGGAAACACAGAACCTGAAATGACATCTTGCAGAGGCTTTGTGTAAACCAGTTAAAAGGCCCTAAGTATTTTGTGATCTTTCACTGTAAAGTTATGAAAATAGGAGTAACTGGAGGAAAATAACCAAAAATTGAGATGTTTTTGAAAAAGCAGAAAGATAGGCAACTCATCTCATGGGAGGAGCTTATTATATCTTGAAAAAAACCTCTTTTCTATTGCAAACTCAGACTAACTTAGCAATTAAAAAAAAAAAAGTGAGATGGTACAGCTCCCTGTCATAAGAAAAAGCAAAGCTCATTTAAATCTTGATGTCAGCTTGAATTAATTTATTTCAGACCCGTGGCAATATCCCCTGACGCTGCAGGTTTTTTAATTATTAGGCATAAAAGCAGCAGTCTAATAAATCCCAACAGTAACGATAACGGCAGAAGCATTTTACTTTCTGCAGACTCTCAGAGGCTGTAAATGCTGCATTTATTCCAAGGGCAGTGTTCAGATCGAGATGAATCTATAGAAGCATCTGGAGACAATTATTCAGCTAGAATTAAAAGCAGAACAGACCTGTGAGATCTGTGCCTGAAAGGAGCGAGCCTTAGTGCTCTGGAAACAGCACTGTGCCAGTGCAGGGGCTCTGAAGATTTGTTATGTGGGTTTTGGTACCACTGAACACTTTACCTCCTCTAGGAAGATGGTGCACTAATGAGAGCAAGTCATTTTAAATGAGGAAAGAAGATTTTCTGCCTATCTTACATATATGTCAAATAGGGAAAAGAGCCAAACAACCAATATGTTGCTGTTCTGACAGGATTAGAAAAAGTCACATCACAGAGAAGCAATAAAGATACTTAGCACCTGGTTCCCCACCCCAGATCTCTTTAGATTTGCCAGAATCTTCGCTACCAAAGGCGAAAGACATTTTTAGCATGAGAAAGCCATCACAAAAGCATGGTAAGGCAGTTAGGCTTTCTGGCTTGCCTTAACAGAAACTGCCCACTACTAAGGAAATTCTGCCTAATACAGAGTCCCAAATAAAAGCATGCTCTGATTAAGCTAATTCTTTGCCACCACATAGTGTCTGAGTATTTTTCTTGCAAAATGTAAACAACAGAATTTGGGAGGTTCCATTGATAATGCTTAAATAACAATCTCCTCGATACACAAAGCACACCTGCAGAATGATCCAGATCTCACCAATGAAGGGCAAGATTCATGTTTGTTACATGCTGATTTTCTCTTTCTGATTTTCTCTAGTATACACTATAACAATGGAAGTTAGTTGGAACATGCAGGATGAAACATGTAGGATATAAGCTAGCTCATTCTATATCTACAAGTCCTGCTAAAAGGAAATTACTTACAGAATCGGACTTCTCACTTATATTAAGTTCTCATTCCTGGCCTGGCTCCCCAGGTGCACTTTGTAAACTTTATCTGCTGGTCCTCCCAGAAAGGACAGGAGGAGCTGCCATTTGTATAAAGTACATCTATATCTGATTTCATGAACAGGATTTGCTATGATTTAAGAAATCCCATCACAATGGACCAGGCTACTTGTGAAAAATCTCATTATAAGAGAATTTTTAGAGTTTATTGTATCAGCTGTCCAATTTCAACCAAGTCATCTAGCCCTGGACACAAGCCTGAAACAGTCTGTTAGAATGTATGATAATGTCTATGTGATAACCAGGAGAATCACAATTTTTGGATTTTTGCTTCACTATTAAAAAAGTTATTAAACCCATGAAATCTAGGAGCTAAAGACAGCTACTACGGAGGAGGTGTTTCCCTTTGCTAAATGCAAGGCTTTATTTTTATGTTTTGGTTTTTTTCTGATCAAGATTTCCCATCTGCTATGTTCTCCACTAAGGAATTTTCCAGTGAGCTCTCTTCAGATTTCACTTGACAATCATTTGGACAGGAAAGGCTGCTTTTTCCACAGGTGTCTCTCAGGTTCAATTGCACCTCCTTGACCACTGAAAAAACACACCACTGCAGTGTGAATCAACTTTTTGAAGTCTACAGGGTGGGATTTTTTTAATCTGAAGGCAGAAACACCAGCTCTGTGTCCCTACCACCCCACTGTTTTCCCATGTTACAGCACACAGGGAAGCAAAATCTGAGCCATTTTGATGCTTTTCAGACCATTGTCTTACCTTGTGCGAAAAACAAAGTAACATGCTCTTCTGCCCTAGAAAGCCCTCCTTCGAACTCTGGCCAAACTAAGGCACAGAGCACACAGGCACACAGTAAGGACAACAGAGAAAAGTAGACTGGAGATACCTTACTTTCGATAGATGAGACGAGGCTCTGGACTGATCCTTACGGAG
The DNA here is from genome assembly GCA_013397115.1 of Edolisoma coerulescens. Taxonomy (NCBI): domain Eukaryota; kingdom Metazoa; phylum Chordata; class Aves; order Passeriformes; family Campephagidae; genus Edolisoma; species Edolisoma coerulescens. Next base: position 106,226 of record VWZW01006121.1, on the reverse strand, counting down.
GATGCAGAAGGAGAAAAGAATTAAAATGTCTGACCTAGTTCAGTGGATGGTGTATCTGTTGTTCATCATTCAAGACACAGTAAGATTATCAGAGCCTGGAGCCTTCCAAAACCCTGATTTCCCATATGGAGCCTGTCACATCCATGGTTTTTANATATATATATATATATATAAAGTTCACATGAGCTTTACCAAGGTAGGGATTGCATTTCTCTCATAATGGAGCAAAAAAGGGAAAGCCAGAGTGACCCACTCAACACCAGATGGTGAGCACCTCCTGAGCAGGAAGCAAAATCCAGGTCCACCTTCCACTTCCTCACCGATGAATTCTGTCACCTACGGAGTAGTAAAACTATTTCCTCCCTTTATGTACTATAAAAAATAACCATCTATGAGTCCTCATACATATATCTGTGATATAAGATACGCAGAGACACGAAGGAAACGCTCTTCCTCCATAGCAGGATCTGTGTATTAATTTTATACCTTTAAATATACATCGAAGTTATGTTTTGATTTGAAGTTCTTCTACCCTTCATAAACCATTCAAAGACATCTGAAATGCACAGAATCAGCATCATCAACCATCCAGGAAAATGGAAATGTCCAAATAATTTTGAAAGCCACAACGATGCCTTCACAACCTAAATGAAAAGTGTGCAAATATCAGACAGCTCATGAGATTGAACACAATTTAGAAGTCATTGCCTGGCTTCAACAGTGAGAATGCATACATTCACTTCATATTTTACAAAGTAATTCTGACAACACTTTTCAGCTTAAGCAATGCTGCAATGGCAACTTTTCAATGTGCCCTTTAATAACTGGAGTGGTACATGTGAACTGAGTGAAGCAGAGTCTTTGTGTGACAGGAGCTAACTAAGCACATGAAAAGGCTAAACCATGCACTGTTTTATAAAATAAGAGAGTTCAGAAGTGGTGCTGATCTGTATTTACATCCCGGTAGCACCTATCAGCTGTGCCTCAGATTTGAGCCGAATTTAAGGTGGTGCTTTCCCAAGAAGCTCTACACTTAAATATAAAGGAACTGCCCTCATCATCTATTATATTTCACCAAAAAGGACCTGGGGCGTGCAAAGTTTAACACAGCTGCCCTTAGACAGAGATCATCTGAAGGAAAGCTGGGAGCTACAGCCTGACTTTCAGAATTTCGAGGCTGTAATTTCCTCGCATGATGCTCTCGTATCAGTAACTGGTGCATCTGAGCAATGGCAGCTGTGGGAAGGACACTGCCAAACTCAGAGCAAACCTTCCAGAGGTGACATATATGCTCATTTAGCACAATGCTCCATATCCCTTTGAAAGTCAGCAGATTTAAATAAAGCCTGCAAGGCTGAAGTCCTGGCTGTCTGAGATCAAAGAGGGTTTCTGTTCTGAAACTCCCTCCTCGATGTTTTTTCACATCCAGATTATTCTAGATGCTGTTACTGTAGCTAGTCCGTGCTGATCACCTGAGAAGCTTATATGGCATCCATTAATCCTATCAAAAGTGAGCTGTCGCTAAAAAAAAGGCATCACGAAAGTGATATCACTACAGAGAGCTCAATGTGCATTGTTTTGAATTTACTGCTGCAATTTTCTCAGGCTCTTACTTGCTGCCTTTGCAAGCCCTGCACAACCTCCTGTGAATCACTTGCTCTGCTTCCCCTTGGACCTCTCTTATCACCAGAGAGGAGCTTGCTGGAGGCCCAGCCACTACAGCCATGGGGGCTGGCACAGAACACGTGAGGAGGAATAAACAGTGTAATTTTTCTGGCTGGCTGTCCCTTTTTGTTTGTTTGTTTTGTTGCTTTTTTTTAAAGTCTATTAATGCAACATATTGTAAAGTCATATCCAGCTACCTATAGAGCTGGAGGTCTGTGTTTGTTAAGACTAATTCTATTAAGCACTGGAATGTGGTAGCTTATGGAGTGTGTGAGGCAGGTACCCATCAAACCATTTGCAAATTATATACTGGAAGTGCTGTTCAAGATCCTGAACATTACCCTCTAGTGTTACTAATCCTTTATGCAGATATGTGCTGTTTAATTGCCAGTTGGGAACTACAATGACACTTTACATGACTAATTTTTCAAACTACAATTGTACTATTTCCCCCACCCTCCTCCTTACACGTTCCTGTCAATCTCCTTTCACTCCACTCTGTTGCTGTTTCTCTTGCCAGAATCACCTTCTTTGGTAGCAACTGCAACACTTTAAAAATGGAAAATACGGTACTAAATGTACCACACAGAATGGGCTCAGTAAAGTACGTTTCCACAGGTCTCAAAACCAACCCTCTCTACCCCAACCCTATGTAAGACTGCTTTGAAAGCTGGTGTCTCTCAAGAATATTCAATCTCTAATTATAACTTTTATGATGAGAAAAATAACCACTGTTGCCACACTGCGCTCAGGACTAACACAGACACTAATTAAGTCTGTTTTCTGTGTGAGTGGTCTAGTTTCTCTGCTCAGAGAAGGAGTTTCAGGGAGCAGTGTTGATGCAGACATGTTCCAAAATATTAGTCTTAAATTTCCTTACATCCAATAGCCATTTGAGCCTAGATGCAAAACACAAGAGGGCATTTTGTGATAGGTCACAATGCCAAAGGCTGAAAAGCACCAGTTGTAATGTGGTGGGGCTTTTTAAAACATGTAGGAGAACTATTTCCTCCCCCCCACGCCCCCCTCCCAAGATGAACGGCTCAGAATTTCTGAAGCACAGGAGGCAGGGTCATTCAAAATGTAGCTCACAGTGGAGCTGCATTCACACTTCTCAGTACAGCACCCTACAGTTTTTTCCCCCAGGGCAATTTCCAAATGCATGTTTGATCAGAGGTATGCTCTGCCACCACAGACAGAGGCCTGGCTGCTGGTGAATTTGCAGGATGGGGACAAGTCATCATAAATTTTTTCCTTGCCGCTAACAGATATTAATTCACTTTTTATCAAGCCAGAGTTTGAAAGTCCTTCTGCCAGTTGCAACTACCTGAGATACAGAGAGCTCAAGAACTCCCCTAGGTTACAAAGTCCTGCAAACACATCAGTGAGACAAAATTTCAACTGCGACTCCTGACACAATTTCTACCATTCTTTATACGGGTTTCCTCTATCTCACAAGCATTTATTCAAGTTTCCATACTCCAGGCACTATTCTACAAGCCCCCACATTGAGAGCCACAGAAAAAAACCACGAACACAATGCAAATCTGTCATCAGCAAATTGAAAACAATGTGAACCATGATGTCTCCATTACACTATTAATCTCACATACAACCTCAGAGCGTGACAGATGATAGGAAACAGCATTTCCCAACTGGATGAACAAACTTTCATTCAACATTAATTATCTCTTGGGACCTCAATGAAAAGAGAAGGAAGGCTCTTTTAGTCTGGGGCCTGGAGAAGCACCCCACAAGTCTTCACATCAATGGACAGAAACAGAGATGAAACAAAAATGAAGCAGTACAGGCATCTGATTACCACGTATTGCCCAGAGACATCACTTGCCAAATTACAACAACAAGCTTTACAGCACATTAAATTTCAAATCGAAACAATCAGGATAGGCAGTATTACAGATCCAGCAGCCACACCCACCTCATTACCTTAGAAAGATTCCTTCCCAAAGCAGAAGTGTTCATTCAGGAAGGCACTGGCCACTCGGTCACAGAACAGCCCTTGAACAAAGAGACTAACAAAACCCCTCCAAAAGAGTGTTAGCAACTCCCTGTTGGCTTCTAACATCTAGAGACAAAAGTCAAAATGTAAAGGTACACCATGCTGATTCCCAGAAATGTAGAGAAGATTCAAATATTTTGGTGGGGGATGGGGGTATGAGGAGAATGGAAGACATATTTGGTATGATTATTTTTATGCTGTCCCTCATTATTTTCCAGTTACTGTGAAGAATTTTCATTTTTACTACAGCACCTTTCTGATGAACAGAATTTATCAAAGTAAATCCCAAGCGCACTATAAATCCAATACTAATCTGAAAACAAAAGCTTTATTTTGCTATGATCAAATGGCACTTCCACAGAGTTGACAACTTCTGCAAGCAAAAGAGTTCTGGTTTTAGGCAATTTTTATTTAGGCACTCTTTCAAAATTCAATCTTCATTTTTTGAAGCTGCTTCTGCAAAAATAAATAAATAAAAAAGGATAAAACAACTTGAAATGAATGAGGGTACAAACGCAAAGACAGCTTTAGGTCAGAGATGGCTTTTCCACTACGTTAACATGATCCTATTTGTGAACACAAGATAAATGAAAGAGCTGTCTGTTAGCTCCTGGGCTAAAATGGACAAGACGTTTGCCTGGACAGTGCTAGCAAAAGATGCTGGTGGGATGTAAGACAGGAAAGTGCATGAAATGCACTTCCAGTACAGGTAATGGGCAACCATTACCATTTATTTAATGATCCACAAATCTAGGGTCATATTTTGAAAGCTGAGAGAGTAGAAGATGTAAGAAGAGTAATTAACTCTCTAACCAGACTCATGCACTGCTTATCTGAAAGAAGACTTCACAAAAACCTAGATGCAGAAAAAGATATGCTACTACAAAAAAAGTACAAGAAACCAAAATACTTAATTCAGCACACAAGTTTGGAAAACCTCGTCTTTGTCAGAAACACAGAGTAATTGCTTTTTCCACCTTCCTTCTCCCTCGAGTTGAAGAAGCAGGATGAAACATGTGAATGTAGGATCTCCTAGATTCTTATTAGAGACACTTAAGCAGTGAGTGCTTCAGTATCTATTTCATGTGAAAGGCGGGCCTGAACAATAGGAACATGGAGTGACTTATTTATTGATGTGGTCAATGTTTTTTAAAATGACAAATTAAATTTTCACTCTAACTTCTTTGGTAACACAAGAACATTTTAAGAGGTTAATACTGCAAACTGCACTAGCTGGAGGAAAGACACATTTGTTACTGCCATTCACTGCCAATGGCTACAAATCTGGATTTCCAATTTTCTCACCAAGAAAAAAACCTCTTTGCTTACCACAGCATTTATAATGCTTCTAAGGGTACCCACACATAATTGGGCAGCTGTTCACAGTTAACACGATAAATCTTTTGGAGAAAAAAAAAGCACTGAGGAGGGATAGAGATTCTTTATCAATAGGAAGTAGGATAAAAATAATATAATTTGGTAAAATAATCTGAATTACTCGTGGACTGTCAAAATAGTCTTCATATACAGCTTATAATGAGAGAGTCAGAGAGGCATACAATACAGGTATAAAATAGCCTTCCCCCGTTGTGTGAGTTGTATAGAAGTTAAATGTATGTGGTGCTTTAGCAGGAGAAGAATCTTTCTTCATTGCTCATGTGGCATCACCTCCCAGTTCCTCAAATTCACATTGGCCCCACCAAACATTATGAATAGAAGCAGCAAAGACACAGCATGTCCCTTGGGGACTGGCAGAGTGCAGGCCATAAGCTGTCTTCACTCCTTGAGGTGGGAATGTAAGCCTCAGCTGAAGCAACAGCCCGATTTCTGTACTTTGTTAAAGTGTAGTGGTTGCACAACAGAAGAAAACATGAAGACTCACCAAATGGTGAAACAAACATACATCAAACCAGGTGGCAATCTTTCATTAGTGATAATTAGAAAATGTTCAGTGATATGTCTATGTGAAAAGGCACTCTGCTCTGCTTAGAGCTACCTCTGGAGTGTTAACCACAGCATGAGTTCTTGCTTTATGACATACATTTTATGATGAACAGCACGTGAAGTTCCAGTTGCAGAATTGACACAAGGGAGGTTCTTCCATAAATTGTGCTTGATACTTAAGATTTTCCATCTCAGCTACTGTAAGGCATGATGTCCCCACTTGACACTTAAGTGCCCATACTTAAAGAATCTTGTGCAATTTTAATTAGCTTTTAATTTGTCACCTTCACTGAAAGTCTCTCAGCTTTTACAAAACTGAAAGGCTATGTAAGTCCAACCTATAATTTGTATGCTGCTTATTACGAGGAATAACTGTGTTACATCCTTTCATATCCAGCTCCTCCCAGGTTAGCAGTCCCAATATTTTTGCACACTACTTACATAATATTTATTCCTACAAGGGAAAACGTTTAATAGCCTTTCTTACAATGACTTGCTGAAGGTAGGTGAAGCCAAACACAGGTAAGCATTTACATATTAACATTAAACATCAAGCTGTGACTTTCTACCCTCATTCATTCCCTACAAGAATCCAAGCACTTACCTTTCCGTACAACTGAGAAACCCAAAGGTTTTTTTGCTGCTGACTGCAGCAAAACTCCTCTAATAACAGTACATTAATAATACTTAGCACTTTACAACCAGAGCATTTAACTTTTCAACCACTAACCTCAAAGAGCTCAGGATCATCAAATCCGTTCTGCACATCGGGAAACCCGACACATGGAAATTTCCCCAAGGTCACTTGACAGCTAAAACTGGGAACCAGAGTTTCTAAAACACTGATTAGTCCTCCAGGCACTCAGGCGTTCATTCACTTCCAAGTTTACTTAAAGCTAGAAAAGATCGCCTAATTAGCACTTGTATTTAGCTGTTTTAATAGACCTCTCTTTCCTACTCTCCTCTTCAATTCCATTTTTAGATGCTTTTCTTAAAGCTGAGTGCAGCATTGCAGTCTGCTGTATGTTATGCAAGTTCAGCTTTATTCTGTCTAGCAGAAATGAAATTCTTCACAGTGCATACTTCAAAATAATTAAGACAGATCAGTATAGCAAAAAACCCAGCAGAGATCAACCTGTCAAAGCAACCAGTTTGCACATTTCTCTCTCTCCTCCTCCAGTTAGGGAACAACTGAATAAACCAAAGACTGTTCTTGGCTCCTGTGCAAAATCAAAGCTCTTGTCCTTGTTCTTCATGGGTACAGTGAGCAAAAGGATGTGCTGTCTATGATCCACTGTGATGCTAAAGCATGGTAAGGACAAGGAGGTCAAGAGGCAGGAAACAAAACAGTAACAGAGAGATAGTGGCAGGATAAGGGGGAAGAACAAAACCTGAATAGAGCAGCATGCATTTTTGGAAGGAATTGCATCAATTTCTACAAGTATATACAGCTGAGAAAAATAATTTTCACTGCAATTTACTTAAAATTAGTAAATCCCTTAAGTACAATATGAACATTCAGAGAACTTCTAAAAAAGCAGAACAAGACCCACATGGGTCAAATGAAGACAACATGCACACGGAAGAACTAAGACTTTATTTTCTGTGCTATGTCACAGAGCAATTCTATGATCTCGGAAGCAAAAACACATTTCCTGGCATTTACTTGACAATGTCACAGCTTCCAAGTTCTGCAGAAGTTCTCACTAATGTCAGACAGGGACCTCAAACAGCAGAAATAGCAACTGTCACAAAACTGTACACAAAGCTCCAAGCTATGGCTGAGGCAGACTACCTAAAATACATTTTGGCTTCCTTTTACCAGATGGCTGAGCCTGCTTGAAAGCAAAACAAAATTGCTAAGCAGCATTATATCTTCATTAGTTTTCCACAACTAAGTCCTGAAACTGACTGCTTTGTTACAGCCAAATGCACTGACAAACAAATACAAAGTTCAGTTACTAACTAGAAGTATTACTTTTCCTCAAGTACCATACCAAGGTTTTGCCAAATTTTGGTGCTTTTTTTCTCTTTTTCCCTGTAGAGACTGTAAAGAGTTTTACACTAAAACTTGCATCAGCTAAGCAGAAGACATGTATCCTTTTGGCTGGCTAACTTCAATTTTATCATGTTTCCACAAATACATGCTTTGTTCTGCTGACATTAAAGCACATTACAGTGTTTTACAGAGCCCTCCAAACAAAACCATATGAAATATAAAGGTTTTATTTAGGACTGTTCCTGAGGCTGGCAAAGCTCCTTTCTATTTGAAGAGTGTTCTGCCTGCAAAGTGAGTCTAGACTTTTATTTTCTGTTGCAATTTCCATTTTATCAGAAGCATTGCTCCGTTTTTACATTAGTGCTAATCCCATACATGCCAGTTGCAGAAAAATGTACTGGGTACTGCAGGTAGACCAGACCTTAATGCATTTTCTGAAATCTCACTCCGATGTGCATTAAAAATCCCCAAGGCATATCTAATTAGTCTAACTAATTTTCAAGTTCCAGTAAGACAATTACATTTGCTACTGATGCAAATTGTTGCATTCTAGTTATGTTTGACCAGGCACCTCAACAAACTCAAAAGAAAATGTAAAGAACATTCAGCAATAACTCTGGATTGAAGAGTCAATGAAAGTAATTGATATCCTTTTGCTTTCTTCTTTTTAAAAGCAGCAGTTAAATTGGGAGTACGAAAACCAAAGTTAAAACAAAAAGAGCAGTTCTCTTAAACTTTCAAATAAATCTGTGCTGCAAGCAACAAGTGCAACAATTTTTGGGATCCAGTTTGAGACACCCAAAACACTACTTTGACTGCAGGAAGTCTGAGTATATGCAGCATGACTGTGTTTTTTCGCTAGTTAATGACATAAAGGAGAAAAGGACCAGTGACTGGGTTTCTGTCTCTTAATAGCTGTTACTAGCAAGGACCACCACCAACAAAGCAGCTCTTATAAAGCAGGATAATGACTTCCTGCAGACCCTCTTACCCATGGCCTGGCTCAAGAAAGCAAAGCAGGAGTCCACTAAGCGATGAACTCTCACCACCTGAGCAACACTTTTGAGAACAAGTGAGAAAATCACACAATATGGATGTGAAGGCATGAAAGGATTAGGTGCCCATGCTCCCACTCAGAGACAGAAATCTTTTGACATACAGATGGTGAGACCAGAAGAAGTGAACTAAGAATGCAGCCATGCATGATAGTAATGAAAAGCTAAGGTGGACAGCCAGACGTTTGTACACCTCATTTTGGATTGGACTCTATATACTCACACTACAGTCCAGAAGTAAAACGTGATTAGTTCAGAAAACCTGCAAAAATATGCATTTTAATGGATTATGCTTTTTTAAAAAATTAATTTTTATTAGTACAAATGTTAAACTGGAAAGCAGAGTATCACAAGCAGGGTGTTCTGGGATATGGCTCCTTGGAGAATGGAAAAGTGGTCTCAGACACATGGAAAGCATGCCCTATTTCTATTAAATGAGCAAAGAACCTCTGTGTCTGGCATCAAAAGCACTAATCCAGAGGGCAAAGAAACTGTGCCTGGAATCTACTGAGCCAAGAAGACTTAAAAAATACAGACCTCAGCAAGCTGCCTAAATACACTGTCTGACAGGTGTCTAACGAGGAGACATCGTACAAAGCTTTGGAAGAATCGGAACTGCACTACACACAAATCAAAAACTTGAAATTAGTACTATATAATTTTATCACAGAGTACTTACAGACTAAGGAAGATACACATGAGAGAAGAAAACCTCGAGAACATTAATAATAGTATTCCGAGACAACTCTAAATCAAACAGCATTTGCAGAATGTGTGCTAAATCTGGGAAACAGGGAAATTGAAGGAAGGTTCTTCTGTTCTTCAGAAGATTAATTCAGACATTGCTGTAAAGACATTTTTGAGCCTGAGACTCCATACCAAGCCCAATTCCTAACTTCTAAAAGATGCATTGCAACAGGAGATGTGCTTTAAAGGAATTCAAACACCAAAGTTTTCATTGGCTTGTTGATGAGTTTTCTGCAATTGGAAGAAGCAGAGATTTACTTTTTTGACAGATTTTCTACAAATGTTCTACGTATCAAATGCTAACCTGAATTTTTGCTCTCTGCTAAATGCTAATACAGATCTCTGCCACAGAAGGTGAAAAATCATCTTCAACAGAACAGGTATCTCCACTAGGGTCAAACCTTGAAAGACAAACTCAATATGTCAGATTTTCTTCAGCGTCAACATCCCCTTGGCGTGGGAATCTGCCAGAAGACTATTTAAAATCTACCAAAGTTGATGTCACTCATCTGGAGGAAGATAATAGGAAATAAGAGACTCTAAAGAAAAGGGTACAGCTCCCAGAAGGACTTTTAACCCAGACTGAAGGGCTTCACTTGATTACATCTCCTTTGTAGCCTTTTATACTGGAGAAAACTGCTTGTGACATCAGAGAACTCATTGACATATTCTAAATACACACTGGATATAAAACTCAGGGTTATTTGAGTACTGCTGTAGTGAGGAGCTGACGAGCACAAACAGGTAGAACACGGTCTTCAGATATTTCTAGCCCACTAAAGCTCGCTATCTATTGTGCAGTAAGATGTGCAGGCAAGTAACAGCTAAATCCAGAACCAGCTCCACTACCTGTGCTGCCTTATCAAAGGAAAAAAATAAAAGACACAAGCAGAGGAGCTGGGGAGGGGCAGGAGGACACAGTCCATCTGAGGAATAAGTCACTGAGAAGAAAACAGGAACTCACAACAAACTGTTGTGTTTTCCCCTGCATTTTTCACTGGAAGAAATACTGAGATTTAAAACCCAAAAAATCATACCACCCCACCACTCTCCAAAACACACAAAAGAAGTCCCCACCAGATCAAAATACATCAGCACTCCCTGAAGAATACTAGCCCCTGATCTACCTACAGGGATTAGTACTACAGGAAGTAGCACAGTCCAATAAACCGGAACATAAAATGATTAGCAGCAGTGTTAGTTAATTTATTCACTGAAAAATAACTCAAGCTATGTCTCCGGTCTCATAAATAAAGAAAATGTTTATAACTAAGTTACAGGTGGGTGACTCTGAGGGCTGCACGGGATTGTGGGAAAAGCCCTGAGTTCAAGGGCCAGAAATAGCATTTTTATGATATAGCTACAGATTTTTCTTCTGAAATTAAATTCTTCTGAGTCATTTTCTGTAGAGTCAGCAAAAGGTATTTTAAGTGCAGTTCATCAGCATCCACAAACCTGGCTGCCATGCAGCTGCCCGTATGGGTGAACTCAGGTTAAATGGAAGAAAGAGGTGTAATATGAAATGGTTGAATGACTAAGTTAGAAACAAGCACTGGCTCCACAGCTCTCTGTGTTGCTGGAAACAACAGTCTCCTGTCATTCATCTCCCTCCTCACCAGGGAAAAGGGGGTTTCTGCACGTTTTCCAGGGTAACAAGCGGAGAAGGATCAGGTGCCCCAAAGAACACAACCACCTTCACCTTCAAAGACTGACATTTGGAAACACAGCATTGTCCATCTGGGATCCCTATGATTTCAAGGACCTGTGTCAAAGGACACACACTTAATTCACAGCTCCTAGAAAAGCTTACATTTCAAGTGGGTGTTAATGGGAAACAAGAGGGAATAGTAAGGCTTTGGTGAGCACAGGAGTATCATACAGCATTGCAAAGGGACTTGTCTCTTGTCTTCATCGTGCGTTCTCCACTGAAGAGAAAGATGAAGAAGCAACAGCCATCTTTGTCACATTTGCTCAGCTGCTTTAGTCACCAGTGGTCAAAATTAAACCATAAAGAACTGAGTTACTTCGTTCACCCTTCTTGTCCGAGTTAAAGGGTCTTGGTCAGGACGACGTCACCACAGCTGTGGCTGCTTTTGGAGCTTGGAGACAAGGACTATCAGTCACCATCCAAGGAACAGCCCCTTTGCTACTGTTAAGTGTTTTGCTTTGTTTTTCTGGTGCTATCTTTAAATGTTGAGGCTCAGCTACCCTCAGAAGGATGAGATAGTAAATCCCTGATACCGTCTGCAAATAGAAGGCCGGCAGGATATTCTTAACAGATGTTATGAATTATAACAGGTTGCACTGCTATTTTCTCTGGGTACTTGCCAAAGGAAGCTGAAGGCATCCCCACCAATAAGCTGGCATTTAGAAAAGCACTCTAAAACACAGTCACAGCTGGATGATCTATTCACAAATATTCTTCCTTCCAATCCCGCCCGTCAGTGGCATTAGCTGCCAAACTATTAACTGCCTTACCACCATCTGTGCTCAGGTTCCATTAGTAACCCAGCAGTTTCAGGACACCCCAGTCCTGCACAAGCCATGCCCAATTACTGCTTGCTGATACATCAGTCCAGCTAAACAAGCCTGGAAAATGCAACAGGTAACCAAACATTCTTGGAACAAATTAACCTGTACAAAAACCAGGCACGTCAGGAACAAATCAACCCCTACATAAACAGGTACTTCATGTCCTATCCCACCAGCGTTAACTACTAAAAAATACAAGGAAAAGCTCAGGTCAGACCACAGCTGCTTTGCACAGGTTATTGAAAAAAAGGCCTTTACCTTGCTTGCTGACAGACACTGCAAATCCAAGCTTTCTCCTTTTTCTGGTAAGTGCTGCAGCTCTTGCAGATGTTGTACTTGCATTGTTGGCACTGTCGCTTGCTGTTGATAAGAAATGTGAAAGGGGAACAGCAGCGAATGCAGCAGTGCTCGTTGAACTTCTGCTGCTTGGAAAGGATGCTGCACTTGTTGCCCTCTTCATCCAGCTTCTGCTTCATTTCACTGGAATGAAAAAGTAAAGAACAAAAATATAAACAAAATTTCAATGGGAAATATTTCTCCTCTTTTCACATATTCATATTACACTCTTCAAATAACTTTTGCAGATGTGAAATGAATATGAGAAATGCATATTCTAAATTTAGAATTGGGAAGCAAAAACTCCTATGCTCCCTTAAGTCACCCATGGCCAACCCACTTAAAGTCTCCCTGAGTCACAAACCAGAGTAAAATTTACTCAGCTCCAGGGAGACAATCCTAAGCAAAGCCAGACTGCTCCTCCAGGCACTCCAGATGTGCCAAGCCATAGAAGCCCGGTGAAAATTCAGGGCTGTTCTCAGAACCCTTTACAAATCAAAAATCAGTTTATGGAAGTCAAAAAGCTTGGTCCACAGTAATAAAAAAATCCTTCTGACAAAAAGTTTTGAAAACAAAAAGTTTGCTTTGATCTGACCTATGGGGTCATATTATTCATAATAGCTCCAATTTGTCAAGTAATGTTAATGACATCCTCCATTACAGAGAGATTTGGGTGCTTTACTAGTTAGGACCAATATTAAGACGACTGCCAACTGTGAAAGTTTTTTCAGGCACTCTGCATAAAGATTCCTGTATTCCATCAGAGGAGCTCATTTATTAAAATAATTGAAAAAAATTGTGTATGCGCGGTATTAAGTAAATTGCTATCTCCCATTTTACAGTGCTTTTGATATTTACATATGAGGCAATATATTCCACGACAGGAGTCATAAAAAAGCAGGCAGAAGGAAGAGTTGTGAAGGCAGACAAGTCTGCAAACTCATTGTACATTTTCTGATGTGTACAACTAGGACATACCCTATGAGAAGGAAAAATTAGAATCAATGAAAAGCAAGTAAAATAAAAGCTTTTAACACAGCATACACATACTTCTATTCATTCTGTTTCTCAGAATTAGTGGTGAGTACCTCACTATTTCCAACTGCTGATAAAAACCACTTATAAGACTAGAGCAACACAGAAGTCTAAACAAAATTTAGAGGTACCACAAAATAGACTAAATTGCAAGAGGACCTAATCATGACATGCTGACTCACTCTTAAATTAATGTTCAAATATCTTGCTAGAGGAAAAAAGAATATACTTTTTGCATACTTATTCAGGAACTCAACCAAGATCATCTATGAACATCATTATGAGCCAAGCCTGGAATTTTAAAAAGATCACATTACTGGGCTGTATATCAACTTATTTGCCACTTCTGCCTCAGATTCATAACTCAAAATAAAACCAGCCTGTTTTATAAAAATCTGACAGGTCAATTCTAAACCCCCAGCCTAAAAGACAAGTAAAGCAGTGATCTAAACCATATAATCTTTGAACTTGCACATACATCATATTTAAGCATATTCCTGATATATGCCTTTTATAAATTTAAAATTTGAAAACAACGTGTGTTTCTGCTGCTCGCACCCTGTGCAAGGGTTTGACTAAATTAGACTAGGTGTTTAATCTGATACTCTTTGGACTTTCAAGTAAATAATCTTTCTTCATGATTTTTTTTTGTCCAGATGGCAAAACATTCTTGTTTTGCCACATTTTTACAGAATGTGCAAGATGAAAAAGGTAAGAGATTATCACGTAAGAGACAAATGTCTGAATTATGCAAGTCAAACTGGCTTCCTTGGGAAAACTGATGGAACTACCCCAGAGATTCAGTGGGATGGCTAGATTAGTTTGTCTTAATCTCCATTACTCCCTCCCACCCTGATACTATGCAGACAATCTTCCTTGTGGAACAAGAGAGGAAGTGAACTGTCTCCACGTCGCTCCTCCACCCACAGCAGGCACGCTGCTCTGCAGCACTGGGGCGAGACACAGCACTGTTCCTGCACAGAAGGTCAGGCAGGAACCCCAGGTCCCAGAACAAAAGCTGGTGAAGGTAGGGCTGTATGATTCAAGGAGGATTTCTGGCATGGAAAAGTGTTTGGCAGCCCTAGATGCTGCAATCTTTACTTCAGGATGGAGACCCCAGGCAGCAGATGCTGGCCCTCCCATAAAATGAGAATGGCTAAGGAATCGGGGTCCAGGGGAGTGATGAAAGAAGAGATTTTTGTCCTTATAGAGTTCTATTATCTCCCAGAATTAGTAACATTGATGCTTGGTAGTATCAGCCCACACAGTCAACATTGTCATGCTCAGTGGCATTTTGAACCCTCATTAGGGCTCTGATGCATGATAGCAAGATAAACCACAGAAGCAAAGCCACCAATTAAAGTGCTACAATAATGCTTACAATATAAAACCAGGCAGTTTTGTTCACAACAGAGCTAATAAAGCCTGATACCTTGAAAAAGCTGAGCACACACTGAAATCTTTTCAACAGAACAGGCATTAATTACATCTCTCTCCTCTATCTGGCTGCCAGTATTCATTACAGTGGTAGAACTCAATATCATTAAGGCATCTGCCTCAGTGTTAAATAGGACTAAAATTGGCCAATGGATTAAAAAAGTAAATAGGATAGGGTTGGACAGGCTGGCAGAGAGAGAGCATGACAGAGAAAACCTCATTTCCACAGGAAACCGGGCAGAACAGAAAAGAAAGCAATGCACATCTCTCTGACAGCTGTAACAAATTAAGGTTCTCACGCACTGCCTGCCAAAGGCTATTCTGTAAGGACTCAAATGGCGAAAGGGACTGTCAACTGGACTTGTCATTTGAAGCCAAAAGGCTCCTCTCCACACTCTTTCCTTGGAAGCAAAACATGGGTTTCATATAGAAGCAAAGTGCTGCCTAACTCTGGTGGGCAATTCAACCTGCCAGGTTTGAGGAAAAGTACTTGAGGTGAAAAGTAGGCACTGGTTTACTCTCAGCAATACTGAGAAAACCTTACTTGCATGTAACTCCAGCTGGATGATCACTGGATGATCACGGTGAGTGGGATGACGTAGGCTTCAATCTTGATACACTGAGAAAGTTTGTTGCGCTGAAATTCAGGAGGTACAAGCTGAACCTCAAGGCATCCCGAGCTTGAAAGTCTCAGGCTTTACCTTCAGGATGTTCAAGTGGCAAGAAGACTGTAAGAATGCTCTAAGGAAAGGGGAGCAGCCAACAACTGATTGTCTCATGAAGTGAAACTTTCTTCCAAAAGGATGACAGCCACCTGTGCAGGAGCTATTTCTAAAAACCAGGCCAAACCACCCAGTCTTTGCAAACATCGCCCCTTCCTCCCCATGCAACACTGTTTCCCCCAACAGAACACAGCTGAGGGGGATGGGACAGAGAATAGAGGGGCAATGCCTCCCGCTCTCTGAACGGGCACTCCTGTGCTTACTTCCTAAGGAGGGAACGTAATGTATTCAGAGATGTATACACAGAATATGTGTGCAAATAAAACAAGCAACAAAATACGACTGCACAAAAACCATCCCTGTTGGGGTAAGCACAGAACAGTGGGAACCACGAAAGACAGAATTTATTCACATCACAAGCCACAACTGATGGGGCTCAGCTATTATGGTTATGTGTAACATAGTAATAAGCACCTGTGGAGAAGGAAACTCCTGCTGTGTGAATGAATCTCAGACTCATTTCATTTTCTTTCTCGAGTGGTTGCATTTCACCGATTGCTTGCAAGTACAAGACAAGCAAAAAATACTCAATAGGTACCCAGCACGTCTACCACCAAAAACAATTCTGTCAAAGAACATTTTATTTAACTATGAGTTCCAAGTTCCAAGTAAGTTCAAAAATATGCAGATGCATATTAGATTGTTCTAGAAGCTTTTATAATTAATTTACACAGTTTGCATAAAAAAATACATTATTCATTTCAGTCAATGTTTTGGGTGATAGACTACTGGCACGTAATTCTCACAAACAGTCAGATTAGGAACACTTTCCATCACACTGGTTTGGATGTAAGATTTGCTATTATATTTGGAGGGTGAATAGTTGTCTTCCCCTCATCACCCACTATGTTTTTGTGACTTTTTAAATATGAATTAAATAGCTTTCATTGGTATGGTTTGTTTCTTCTTAGTGTCTGGCAGGTTTAAACATAATTCTTCAATGTTTGCCTGAACAATGCCTTCTCCTCTAATAGATTTCTCTAAAACAATTGGTATACTTTGTCTCCTGAAAACAGAAATACAAGCTTTTTTGAGAAAAGCCTTTTTAAAAGCTACTTTTTTTTTTTTTTTTTTTTTTTTGTATGCTTCCCACCAAGAGGTATTACTGTGATTAAATGTGCAAGGGCTGGGCCAGGTGGAGCTTTAACCTCAAACTGCAAAGTCAACAGTACTATACATGTTGACAACTTGCCAGAACAAGACAATACTGTGAAGTTGAAAAAAAAACTGAAAGGAAGCCTATGGTGAGTTCGAGAAACAGGTTAAAAAAGTCATTGCTAAATGTATAAATTTAGGATGATCACACTCCAAACCTCTTCACTGGCTGCAGCAATGGAAAGGAGTCCATAAAACAGGCAACTGTATTACAACATAAAGCTAAAAAAATCCCACCTGTTTTTCATATACCAAAGAGAACAGCTCCTGGTGAAAACCTGATAGCTGGCTTGAGCTCCAAGACAGAGTCTATATAAGCAAGTCTGTCTGTCAGGCTCCCAAAAATGCAGCTCTCTGCTCTTCTCTACGGGCTTCTCTGAGCCCAGTTATTGGGCTGTACCATCTTACTCTTGTCTCACACCAGTATCCACTTCAGGAGTTTAAACCTGGCAGTTTAAAGGCAAAGTCCAGCTGGACTGGTTCCCATTTGCTCTGTTGCTTTCTCAAGTGATGGACAAACACAATTTTTCCTGCTGCTTAAACACCTTTTATCTTCCCCAGTAGAGTAGAGGTTAAATCTGTTCTCATTGCCTGCACAGGAAAACAGGAAAATGGAAGGACAATGTTCCCAGGAGTTACAATATAATCCCATTTCTTTCACCTCACTCCCTCCTGCTGAACAGAGAGGCAGTGCTTTGACTATAAGTTATCAAAGACAAGCAGAAACTTTCTCCTTCAGTACTAGAGATGAAGGTTTCTGTTTCCTGTTCTCTTAATTCAAATTATAGTTATATCATAGAATAAGCTACGTTTTATCCATTGGCCTCAGAGCTTTTTTTACTTCAAAGACCGCTGAACACACAGCACACATTGCAAAGTGCTTTTCTTACGGGATCAGTGTTCTGCTCAGCTGGGTAACAGGTTGTCTCTCTTCTCTGCACTTGTTTGCGCTATCTCAGTTCCCAGAGTAGATCCAGAGAAGTCCATGAAGATCACTAATTTGTCTTAAAACTGGTTTCAATCTTAGTTTGACAACTGCTAAAATGCTGTTTCCCTCCACAGAAGAGAATGCCTTCAAACACCTTTCTGTTCAGGCATCCTCAATACTCACCTACACATAACAAGCTAATGAGGCCTTTTGCTTAGCATGAAATTTGGATTTCTGCATTTTCTGGGGAGCAGATGAACAAGTTCTGATGTACCCATTTCCAGCCTTTCAGAGCAACCATTTTTACCACTGCACCTCACATTTTTCCACTCCCACAGTCAATCCAAACTTGGTTTATTGGGCTAGGAGTTTCCTTGGGCTACAAAGATCACCTAAAAATACAAGTTTTACCAATACCCTCTAAGCTACAACGCTGGAGGACAAAGGGCTTTTCACATTAAGTGGCTAAAGTGTACAGTATTCCCATCTCCACTCTCCTTAAACCTGCCAGATGCGCACCAGATGCCAGAGCTGGGGTAAAGATCTTTCAATCTGTGGAGAACAGGACAGTCTCTTACTCCTTGACTACTAGTACAATGAGAAGGAGTCACAGGCTGAATGTGACTGAAATTTTTCTCCCATTCACATGTTTTCAATTTGATGTTCAAGGTCCTAGATTGTGATAACTAGGAGTGGTTCCCATCTCAGCCCTTACTTCCTCTCTCCTTCACCCAACCTCCCAAACCTCCAGAAATGGACCAACCAGGTAAGTAAAATGCTGCTAAATTTAGGAAAAACACCCACTGGAAGTTTTACAAGCCTGACTCCTGGGCAGGCATCTGAGAGAACTAGGCAAAATTGCCAGGGAGAGCTGCTCAGTGTTTTATCCCTTCCATGTTTCTTGTGTCTCAGAGTGTGGCACGGTGCAAATAGGGGTGAAGCTCTATGCTGACAAGGTCACGCACCTTTTCCATCTACAGTATACAGTAAGAACCAAATTCTCCCAGCAGGCATATGCCTCCATCACTATTTACTCTCTAAGGGTTCAGTGCTATTTTCTTTTTGCTGCCTCTTCTTCTAAAGTAGTTTATTCTTCTCCATCAAAATGGGCATCTAACACAACTTCCAGACTTCCAGTGCTACACCATCACCCGTTTTGTTTCTCTTACGTCTTTGCTAAATTTCCCCTAGTGAAACTCTAGTTACTCTCTGAAAAAGTGGAGCACAGGACAGTACCATGTCTCTTTATGGCAAATGCCAAGTTAATTCATTATCTTATAATCAAGGCCTTTTTTCCTAAGTTCTTATCAACACTATCACAATTGTGCCTTGTGCTATATTTAACACTTAGCACAGGAAAGTGTTCTACACATTGCTGGTACTATCAAAAAGCCATGCTTAGCACACATGCAAACACACCACTTTGCATTTGGGGAGCCTTCAAGGAATACACATCACTTTAATCTGTTCAGAAGGGTATCAGTCCAGCAGCAGTAGCTGACATTTTTTAGGGAGGATTAGACAGCAGGGAGTGTACNGGGGACGTAACATCAAAAACATCCTAAAGCAAAAAAGCAAAACACAAAGTCTTTGGGGGGAGATAGCGGGAGTCCAGTGCTAAGAAACTCATAAATAGTTATGAGTAAGTCACTTGTACAAAAATCAGGAAGATTAATATTTCACAGTCCAATTACCCCAGCTGCAGTTGTGTCCTTTTACTTAAAATCTTACTAGCATCTCGAGTTTTTTTTCTCTTCAGCTTTTAATTTCTATAATATTAATGTGTATTCCTATCAAATCTCACTTTTTATATTTTTCTTTCCTTCTCTCTTCAAAAGTAGGAGGAAACAGTGATGATGCTGCATATATGCTATGGTCTGATCTGGGGACAATCTCCTTCTAAAAATAAAGAAATCCATCACAGTGGAAACACTGTTGATGGTTTTTTGGTTTTGGTTTTTTGGGGGTCTTTTTTCGTTTTTTTTTTTTTAAGATTTGCAAACACTTCTTACAATGGGAAAAAAATTCCATTGACACCTTTATATTTCTTATTAAATACCATAATATTAATGTTGTGAAGACTAACCTGTGGAAGTTTTGTGCTAATCACAGTTGAACCAATTAAACTGCTGAAAGAATCAGAAAAGTGCCAACATACTCAACACTTACCCTCATCAAAAAACACAGATCAGGCACTGCATTTGCTAGAGAGATCCAGTCAGCACCAAGACAAATTGTGGTGCACTTGCCCCAGACCAGTACCAATTTTGTCATACCAGGTTCTATCCTAATCTGTTAACAATTTCGTACTGAGGCGAAGCTGTTTCACAAAATGAGTGACTGCTGCTGTATTACTTTATAGGCACTGTGCTAATGGCTATCAGGGAAAGTTTCCTTTTCTTTTGCTGGCACAAGCACTGTCAGTCAGTGTCTATCATCAGCTGGAACTGACTGACATGTCAGAGTGTAGATAAATGAAAAAAATAGTATACTGGTATTATTTTAAATTCCTTCTCATTTCATAAACCCACAAATTGCCAAGGAACATTGTATTTAACCCCATTTTCTCTCGTTATGCTGGATATGACAGGAGCACAGATTGTGTACTACAATTAACTGATAGGCTTTGAGATCTTCTGTGGGCAAGTGGAGCAGCAAGAGTGAAGCAGGTTTTGAATTATAGAGCGGATATTCTGGGGAGCTCTGGGGACATCAGAAATCTCCACATGAAAGTTGAAATGATCTTTTTCAAGACAGTGCCGTGAGTACGGACTCCTCTGCCCTCCCATTCTTTTACTGCCACATGGAACATATGAAAATAAAGCTGGGTTTTGACATACTTTCTCCCCCTCACTCTCCTTTCTCATCTGCTCTCCCATCTCAGTTACAGCTCAGTCTGCAGTAAGGTAGGGTGGTCTGAGGTGAAATAATGTGTCAGTATCAGGGACAAGCACTTCTGCTGCAGGTTAAATCCTACAAGACCTTCTGGTTAAATCCTGAATTTGACTGAGAATGATCAAAATGTGTGTATTGGACATCAACTGCAAGTGATGAAAAGCTAGAAAGTTTTCCCCCTTTTCCCCTATTACGTCCATATTGAACCTCTAACCACTACAGTCTAAGTGATTTTTTTTATAATTTCCCTTATATATTCCACAGCCCTGCAATGTGACTACAAAATGGTAAGTTTTAATTATTATTTACAACAGCATTTTGGGGCACTTTCCTCTTAGATTACAAACAGGTAATACCTTATATTGTACTACTCTATCAAACTTCCTAACAACCTAGCAAAACATCATTAGCTTTACCACCTTTCTTAAATGGCTTCCCTGCTTTTTCCTTTCCCACATTTGATAGTGATTTTTAGTTACATAAATATTTGCTACATTCCCCTTAATCTCATTTCCTCTCAATAAGTGTAATTTTGCTCTCCCTGAAGTTTATTTCTCACTGCCCATCTGGTACCTCTCCTTGGAGAATGTGGAACTTTCTCCTATCAGGTCCTGACTTTCAGTACAGGTTCATTCCTAGAGAATGATAAATACAGAAAAGCATTCTTTAGAATAAATCATTTTTGAATTCAAAAACCCAAAAATTATTTAGTGAAAATATTTTTTAAAATGTGCATACTCTTCCATCATAGTTACCTGCAATACATTCTTTGCATTACTGGTGGCATCTGAGAGTCCACCTTTCTTTGGAATACAATTTTACGCCCATATTAACTTGAAAAATTTCCTTTAATAATAGAAACACTCCCATTACATTAAACAGTTCTCTCAGTGCTCCTTTCACAGTGCCATCTGGCTTGACCTTATAAAGTATAATTCATAGCCTGGCTAGGGTGCAGCAGGAGGATAACTGAGACATTGGCTCTGAAAATCCCTGAAGTATTCACTGTGAGTCATTCTCCCCTCTTCTGGGCTGGACTTCTAGCAATGCAGGCCTACAAAGATTTGTTCTAGAATCACTGTTGTTACTTGACCCTTCCCCACAGATCAGGCAGCAGAATAAACGAGAGCAGGCAGCAGAGCAAACAGCAGAGCTCACTAAGGAACTGGGTCTCACAGCCTGACAAGTCAGTGCAAGACTGAGTGTGTTGTTAGAAAGAGCAGCCCAAAGATGTTCATCCTGCTTTGTGTACAGACGGGATGAGTAATGCTGCTTACTCAGGGGCCTTCCACCCGATGAAACCGGCTTTGAAACTTGCCCATCCCAACCACTGCCACTCCAGAACCCAGGTGGGATGGGAACGTTGGGAAAGCCATGTCCTCCACAACTGTCCATGGGGAATGCAACACAGACAAATCAGCATGTACCCTCCCACATGAACGTCCACTGAGTATTTTTCCATTTCCTGCAACAACCATAGGAGCCCTAATGTGCCACAAGAAGAGAGCAGAAGGCATTAACAAATGCTCTAGGCCATCCATGGGCTTGTTTCATGTGAGACTCCTATGAAATCCTAGGATCACACCACAGTGTTCCCATTAACTTGCTCTCAGCGTGAATTCCTTGCAACTGCAGCACTCAACACTGTATTTTCAATAAATCTGCATGTGTATAGCTCCTAAACTCCACTTCCCTAATCCAACTCCTCTTCATACTGCCTGTGCTCCTAACATGTAGTTAATACTGTTCTTTGATATTCCACACAGACTGCAATTCGAGTAGCTTTAAGACTGCAAGCCCTGCAATTCCAAAGAGTCAGCATGTGTCAAAAAATAGCAGCTCAATGTTTTTGCAGATTTAAGCATATAAACAACTACCTTCTTAACTATAATAATTGTATGCAATTTCCATGTAGGTTTTGTTTGTTTGTTTGTTTTAAAGACAAAGACCAAGAAGCTTAAAATTACCCCACACCTGTACTTTACACAAAGAAAGTATTTTGGCAGACAAAAGAATCTATTTTCACAGAATGTATTTTATATTTAACATGATGTGTTACCCTGGTGTGTTTCATATCAACAATATTAACACCTTCTGAAAGCAGTATCATATTTTTTCTTACAAACCAGACAAATGTCCACAAGGGGGCAAGAAATATCGACAGCACTTCCACCTCCTCATTCAAACACACGTATTTTGGGTAGTCCTTTAAAAAATACTGGCATATACTACTCCTATAATTACACCTGTATTTAACAAAACCACGATCTTCAGTGAACATTTATGTGATACTTCAGCTCTCTTACAGCTGATGTTCTTAACTTAATCCAGAAACTTTTCATTACAGGAATGTTTCTGCAAATTTAATAACATACTGATATTTTAACATATAAAAGAATATACAGCAATGGATTGAAAGGAAATCAGTAAGCAACCATGAAAAACAAACAAAACCCCTTAATAATTCAGAATTTATTTAGAAAACAATCATCTTTATTCTGTAGCTTTGACTAGAGGTGCCGCTATTCAGTTTTATGCTGCAAATGTGTGTGAGCACGCATAAACTGCATTGTTCAATATCCCTTGCAAGTGAAGACCAGGATTCTCACCCACCTGGTACCCACCACACCCCATCCCCATGGAAATGTAGTACTATGGATTGTCCTTGACAAGGCAATTCAGCTAGAGAAGAGGAAAGGCGGCCAGGTTACCAGACAAACAGCATATTAAGGAATTAGAGATAAATTAAAGTCCTCTTGTGCAAATGCTCCTACAGCTCTGTGAATCCCAGTAAATCTTCCTTAGGCCTTGATAGTATGCCTCACCCCAGACACAGAAAGCTAAGGTCAGTGAACTGTCCCAGAGGGGAATGGACGAAGGGGAACTTCATAAAGGTGCCATTTTCATTCCTCTTCTCGCCCCGTCTGTGCTCCCTGATCTTTCCAATCTGCTATCTATCAATCTGAAGTGTAGCAAACATACTTTTGCGGGATGTTTTTGGTGAATGGTAAAACAACTGAAATAACACAAAAGCTTTTTAAAAATGGAAATTCACCTACTTCACAATTAGAATTCAGAAAAATGATTAGGTGGTGCACATTTGGAAAAGACAGAATGGTTCTTCACCATTTTTAAAATAACGTGGTTTGAATTTTAAAAAACGTCATTTTGTTCTGACTTTTTTGCAATAAAAGAGTTCCAAATACTAATATACAGTTCTTCTGTGGATAGTACCGTTCAGATATCTGATGCCTCTCTTCTCTCCCTTGAGCATTTTCTTTCTTCAAAAGCAGCAGATGGAAGACATCTCCCCTAGGGGAGTTTATGGCACAGTCAGACCCCAGACTTGGTTTGCGTACTTCTGCAGACCTTCCGGCTGGGTCTGAATTTGTGAGATCTGCTTGCACCAAGAGCAGATCAGTAGCCTGAACTAGACAATGCTGAAGGCCTACACCTACTCAGCATGTAGATCTGCAGCTTTGCTTCAGGGAAGACAGTATGATTCCCTGGACCAAACATTCCCACACTGCACACATTCTGAACCTGTCTGACTGTGTGATTCACTGGTTCAGAAACATTGACTTAGTTACTTCCAAAAGGAATCTAGCTTGTGCACACCAAAACCAGCCTGTAAACCATGGTGTGATAAGTGAGGAGGATTAGACTTGCTCCAAAACTGTAGCTTCTGATTAGGACCTCTTTTTCTTTTGAAAGAAATCAGAAAGAATCAGAAAGAAGACTTGTGCATGGGCTTTTGAAAATTTCCTTTGAAGTAACATTAGAAGTTCAATGTATCATACACCCACTTCATTTCGAGAGATATTCTGGATTGGTATACTCAAAATTTAGCTTTATAAAGCATTCCCAATAAGACTGTAATTTGCTCCAGTTAGTTTGAAATACCTTTGAACATAACTGATTTAATTCTCCATAGCACCACACTGGCTCCTGGTGGTGTTGCTCTAGGAATTTCATCAACACTGTGGTCCAAGATGGACAGGGTAATGGAACAAGGAGACAAAAGCTACACCTTTGTAGCTATGGCCTGAACTGCTACCAGAGGATGGTCAGTTTTTATTCAGCAGCAGAAAATTGGTACAGAGTAACCAAGGGATTCCCTCAGGAAAACACCAACACATTTTCTCAGACTTCGCTGCTGCCTAACAGATGTCTGTGCTTCGATTAATTCCTCTTTCCCTTACCATGCTTTCAAATGAAACCAAAGCTCTACCAAGCCGCTCTCCTCATAGGTACATGTAGCTTGGATTTACCTTCTGGGCTAAGCAGCTGGAGCGACAGTCTATGGGCAGAGAACTCTCAGCAGATAGTCCTCTCCGAAAGCCCTCTTTTGTACTGATGCATCATCACCTGAATTACAGACCAAATCTGCTTCTGATGTGTGACTGTAAGCGATTTAAAATTAAATACATCAAAAGGAGAATTACTGCTTTTATAGTAACAACTTGTTCTCCAAACCAAGTATTTATTCTTAAGGAAAAAAAGAAGAGTGCCTATGAAACACTAATCTTTCAAAATAACTAGAGTATAAAAGCATTGGCATACCCATAAATTCAGGCCTTCAAAACTTGCATGATTAAGTCATCTCAAGGGACTATCTCTGTAACTGAAATATTGGTTGATTTATAACAAATATCAAAATATATTTAATTAAATTTCAAATGGAAGAAGATCCTCCAGTGGGAACCATAACAATATAATTAAAAATTATATATTTATACCATTAACAATTAAAAACTCTAATGTTGAAAAAATAAAAATTACTTTTTAAGAAATTAAGTGCTCAGTTTAGTTTTATACATTTAGTTGCAAATGTGTGAAAAGACTAAGGAGTAACCAACTTGATGGTTTAGAGGGTAAGAGCAATGCAAGTGGAAATCTTCAAAACAGTTCTAAAATTCATATTTAATCAAGATTTTACTGCTGAGAAAAGGCATACCTATGTTTTCTATAAATATTCCCTAACCATGGAGCTGCCTTCCCATTCCCTTCCCTTCCACAAAAACCAAAGCAATCACCATTCATTTTCTGTTTGTTTGCTCACTTCCATCCTATGCCACACTTTTTACAGCTTTTACACTTTTAGGTATTTTCTATCTAAAGTACAAACATCCTGGAAAAGGGGCAAGTTAAATTCAGAAAATATGTCATAGAGGGTCAAAAGGTGGACCACAAGAACTAAAAGTCAAGTAGTTCTCCCAAAAAGCAGAGGTGGAAGAAGCATGTAATCAAGAGTTAGTTGTTGGAAGTTTAGCAGCCACTTATATTCTGTCAAAAGAGGAAAAACACAAATATTGATATAAATAAAAAGCAAATATTATTGATATAAATAAAAGCAAATATTGAGATGTCAAGATGATGGTTTTCTTTATCTACAAGGCTATATGATTTTTTTACACAATTTTTTACTATGCTCCTGAACATTTCAAGGTGGTTTCAAACCACCATTGTAAGCTAAGGGTGCAAATTGCAGTTACTGTGGCAGTATGTGTAAGTCAGACATAAAAAGGCAGTATTTTAGAACTTACAGCAAAACACAAAAATCTTCTAAAAATCTTGATTAACAGGTGATTATTTTTACTGAGAAAAACAATTGCACAAATTCATTCCTAAACCAAAAGGCTAATTATACATAACATTTTTGACAGCTGTGAAACAGAAATTGGAATGCATCAATACTTATAATCAAGGACTCTCCCCGGGAGGGAAAAAAAAAAAAAAAAAAAAAAAGCTTTAGAGGAATTCAGTATGCTGGTTATATCTGTGTAACTACAAAAGCAGATAAAACAAAAGCTCTGAGTACAATCAATAGTTTATAAATCAAAGCAAAGCCTTACTTCAAAAACCCGAGGCAGACTTGAGAGGAGCAGCTGATTTATAAAAAACATTATTTGAAATCAGCAAGGAATTTAAGCAAAGCATTTCTCTTTCTGCTATACAGGCAAAGCATGCACAGGCTCTAACACACATAATCAATTATGGAGAAAGTTGTAGCTGAAATATTTCCTCCTTGCAAGAAACACTGAAGTTACATAGATTCCCTTGACTGCAGCTCAGTTCATTTCTGAACAGTGGCACCACAATCTGTGCCAAAGAAGTACTTAAACCACTCTACAAACACATTTAAGCTCCCCAGCACACTTAAAAAACTGAATCTCTAACTTTGCAAAAATACCAGCTAAGGCTCACATGGGACAGATCAACATAAGTTACATTGAATAGCTAGAAAATGAACAGCCTAAGCTCAAATAACACTCAATAAATAAATAATTATAGTGATGCTATAAAAGCTAGCAGCAGTTTCAGAGAGTTTTGGCTGTACAGTGCCCAGCTAAACCCCAGGGCACAAACCAAGAAATGCAAAGCAATAAAAAGACCCAATGTCACCATTATATCTGGTCATCTGCACTCTGTGTTCAGGACAGATTTTTCAAAATTGCATTCTGAATGTTTTCAGTCTGTCTATAGAGGTATAGGTGAATATTAGATCATACCATTCATGTACTGCACATAACTTAAGCAGGATGTTAAAGATCAGATTTTTGGTTCCTCAGTTATGGGATATCGAATGACAGGTGCTTTACTGGAGCTTGTTTTTCAGTGAAGGCTTAGCCTTTCTTGAAAATCAAGTCCCCTAAATTTCTTCCTCCCTTCTTCTCTCTTTGCGTATCTCAAAATTTAAAGATCCAAAATCATTGATCAAATAGAGTTTTTACTCTCTATTGCTAATTAGTACAACATCAGCTCTTCTCAAACTCCATTAAAATGGGTTATATTCAACACACAATACCAGAATATTTGGACTTTTTTTTTCTGTCTTAAAGTTATACTACAAATATCCAAGTAAAAGAAAATGCTGTGGTGAAGTAAACTATATAAATTGCCTCTACTCTGTGTAGCTGATAAGTTTCTCCAATAATCTTCTCAAAAGTCGTCAATGACTCCAACTTCTTCAAAACCTTTAACAATAAGGTGTTTGTTTACAAGAGGGTAGAAATTCCCAGATTTATTATTTAATCAGGAGAACATAAAGGCAAGTTTGTAAAAGATCAAGGAAACAGAGATGCAGTAAGAAAAAAGTGAGCTACATAAATTGGAGAAACATTTTAAAATATGTATTATATGCCTGTTACATTTGTGTTTATGCAATTACAACAACCAAAATCCCAACCAAACTCTTTGAGAGCATGCAAGTATTTTATCTAAAGAGGTCTAATGTTCTATTCAAGAAAGCACAAGTGACTCATTTTGACTTCCTGGTTAACACTACTAAAAAAAGCCCCAAACCCAAAACAATAAAAGTAAAAACATGGCATCTAAATTTAATTAGGACCCTGATTCTCACATCCAAGATTAACAGGGGCTTTGCCCTTCAATAAAGTAAGAGCATAATAAAAGCCATTTAGCATGACCCACAACACTTGTTTATGAATGTATGTGACCTAATATGAGTTACACAGAATTCACCTACTTCAGTATCTTAGTATTACACACTACATCAGATACAGCAAGCATAACAGAATCTGCTACTTGGAAGGAACAAAAAACGGTAAGAGCAATGGCATTGATTTTAATTAGCAGGCTGGGTATTTCTAGGATGTCTCTGACATCCCAGTGTCAATTACCCAGATATGTACTATTTAATCAAGCCATTCAAAGTAGATCCTTAAGGGCAATTACATAATTCAGTAATTCAAGCTAAGTTCCCTTCAAGTCAGAGAAAACATTCCTCTTCCCCACAGGGGGTATCTTCCTTAATCTTGGACATGTGCTTGTATTAAAATACACTGTATAGGATTCAACATTTTACTTAGGTGAGTCTTCCCAGAGCACCAACAATTTATTCTTAACATTTGTTTTGTGGTTACCTTTACTCCTTCCCTTCAACAGCCTGTGTGTTTGCAGGTCATCAGCTAACAGTACATATGCTGTAACACTGCACAAAGAAACAACTTCACCCTTCACCTCTGCTCCTCCTGTTTTTCTACCTTCTGCTAATGCACCAATCCATCCCATAATATGTGCAAGCAATAACCACACACACCTGTTCTCATGAGAGGCTCTGTGCTGGCACATCCAGAAAGGAAGTCATGGCAACTGATGCATTTCTGAGAGCATTGATATCGTTTCGGAGATGTTCGGCCAGTAACATTTACCTCATCTAACACTCGGCCTAACTATGCAATAACAATTCCCACTTCATTTCACATTTCCAAATGTTGCCAAAAGAAAAGGAACTATGAAGGTGTCATTACAGCTGCCCTCTGGAAATAAATTTCACCATTCATAAGGAAAATGCTTGTTCACTCTAATACTGCTAAATACATACTTTCTCTGTTACTTTTTTCACCAATATGAATTTTAAGCCTGATTATCCCACGTTTTGCTTAAGTAGAAGCAAAAAGCTATCTTGCTTTTTTTTTTAGAAAATGTATTAGTTTCAGATTCTCCAATATATTAATTTAATTTTCTTCTTCCGGTGATCTTTTCCAGCAAAAATTGCAACCTGAGTTAATTAAAAATCATCTGCCTCCCTTAAGGCTTTCACTCAGTCTCCTGAGCATTAGAGCACTGAGTGCATTCCTTTACATTGACTCTGGAGCACCTGGTATTGTTAATTGTCTGCCAGAGACCAAGGCATTCATTGGCATATTGCAAAGACATTAGGTACCCTAACACAGAAATTTATTGTGTGTGTGTATATATATATATAAAAATCAACATGCTCCTGCATAAACCATGCTTTTTCCATGCCAGCCCAAAGCCATTTGTCTAAAGCAGGTGACATACAGAATACTTGCTGTACACTGTGCTCCTGCTGCTGTTATTCTGTAGCATTATCATTTTCTCCATTCCGCTCTCAGAATTTGGATTTTCACACACATCAATCTTGAGAGACTTTTAAACTTAAAATTGAATACTTAAAACATTTCCAGTGAATTGTTTAAACAACAGCTAGCAACTTATCTCAACAGCTTCTTCATTCAGCCTTCACTTAAAAACTCAATCTCAGAATTAAATTTCACACTTTTTTTTTTCTTTTGAAATGCACATAATCAAAACCTGCAATCAGCATTACAATAGTTTGCCAGGGCTGCACCCTGGGCTGTCTGTAACAGACTTTGAAGCTTACACATACCTCCCTCACTTTGATCAGGGTACCTCCCCTGTCTATTCTTTGTATTGTTCCTCCTTTTCCCCCTCCCCTCCATATTCTGCTTTAGTGAC
Organism: Edolisoma coerulescens; assembly: GCA_013397115.1. Taxonomy (NCBI): domain Eukaryota; kingdom Metazoa; phylum Chordata; class Aves; order Passeriformes; family Campephagidae; genus Edolisoma; species Edolisoma coerulescens. Next base: position 76,450 of record VWZW01006121.1, on the reverse strand, counting down.
TAACAGTTGTGACGTGACAGACTTCAGGCTTGGAAAGTAAATTCCATGATGGACTATGGTCCATCTAACACTTGGGATGCGCAGGAGTTTTTGGAACAATGAAAGTTTGGGGTCTTTATCTTCCCTCCCTGCTCCTGTCTGTAGAAATAGTCTTATTCTTCAAAGAGTGCAAGTCGCTATTGTATCAAGGACTCGTAACATGAATTTTTGTTGCTTGTCTGCTTGTTCAAAAATCCTGCTAAATCTGAACCTCAGTATTATTTGAAAAATTAATTCCCTGGCCTAACCATGCAAAGATAATTGGATTTATGTAGTGTAAAGTTGATGATAGTACACACGCTATCAGAAGGAACTACAAGAACATTTAATTCTATACCATGTAGTATCTCCTGTACTTTTGTTGTGTCCTTTCTTGTCCCTTCTGTAAGGCAAACTCTCATGTGTCTTTTAACCAGAAAGCTGCTAATGAAAGCTCTCATTATTATCTATTAGCTTCTATCCCGACCAGAAGAATGACTCTTTCAGGCAAGAAGGCACCTTCAGATTGCCAGTGGAATTACGAGAGCATCAGCACTACATTCCGTCGTAGTTTTTGCATCCTCCACTGCCCACTTTGCACGGGTTCAGTTTTTGATGAGGCATCTTCCTACTTATTTCCCATGGGTTTCCAAACTCAGTACAGCACACCTGGCTAGGTTTCTCTATCCAGGTGGCATTGCCCAGCATTTGTCAAAAGGGCAAAAAGCGAAAAAAAAAGAGGGAAAAAAATTAAAACAAACAAAAAAATCCCAATCCAGTCAGAGCTTGAAATAAACCATTACCTACATCCTTGCAGACACCTTTGACTTCACCTAACTGAAATCCTTCTGTTGCTTCTGAACACCTTGCCATTCATTTCTAAATCATTGTTTAATAAGCTAATGAACAGAAGTCCTTTAATATGAAGCCCTACCTGCCTCTAACCAAAGCTGAAAATTCAGTTTGTTCCTACTTATTAATTTAGTCACAGTTTCTAATCTATAACACTTCTTTATTTCTAACCTCCTGATAACATCATGACCTTTACTTCATATTCTTTTTTTTTCAATGAGAATTTTTTTTTCCAAAAGTTTTTTGGAAATTTAAACAATTAATACTATGGAGTTAGGCAGAGCAAATAGCAAAAAGGTTCAAGACTAGAAATTTAAGTCTGACACATGGAGTATGATATAAACTATAGATGTTATGGCTACTGTTTTTTTAAATGTTTAAATAAACACTGATGGATTAGTTGAAATTGGACACAATTCCTTAATGATACAATCCTCCAGACAACTGGTTTTGTTCTTTCTTCATTTGCTAAATGGAGATGACAACACTTACCCAACTTCTCTGTAGGGCACCATCACACTCACACCTGCAAGTGAAAAGTGCTATAGGAGATATACATAATGGATGCATCTTAATTTAGTCTTTGTTGCTAGAGATAACAGCATTAAAAAATGAAAACATACTTTAATTTAAATGTAAGGTAAGATGATTCCAAGTCTATTATAATTTCTCATCCTATTAATTAAGGTCTAATTTAACAAATAGCTAAAAATATTTTTTATTATGTTAACAAAACAATGGCATTAAAATACTCTTCAGAATAACCAAAACATACATGAAACACTGCAGCCTGTAGAAAATCAGCTGAACTCCAAATCACATCAAAATGTTTTGCTAGAAATGGTGGCAAGATTATCTTCTGAACCATGAACTACCTCATCACATATTCTTTTGTTCAAACTATCCAGGCATGCCTAAGAAAATTTTATCTTCCTCAAACATAAGAGATATATTTTTTCCATGCACCTTTAAGCTTCTATAGGAGAAAATATAACAACTGAAACTATTTTAAGAACTTACTTTAAGCTACAGTAGCTTCATTTTCTGGCTCTGTGTAGGCCTAAATAAATAATTTTCTACACATCTGCGACTCAGTCACAAATCTTTTTAACCTTTAGTAAGCAAAAATGGCTATCAACATTTGAATAAAGAAGCAGATTAAAAATGCTTTAATAGTCTTCCCAAATGGCTGAAATTACCTTCCCAAATGAAACAACAACATGAATCACAAACTGGGCCCAAATTTTTCAAATAGTGCACACTGAGATGATCATTAACACTTTTTCTGTGATGGATTGAGTTCTCACTACCAAAACATTTATATTACAAGGGCCTTAAGGTTGGTAGGTATGTTTGTCGCTTTTCTTAAAATTAAGAAAACATATTACCTTTGGAAACATCAGTGTGTTTATATAGGTATGTGTATAAAAAAATTGAACTTATCAACAGTCTCACACGCTGCTTTGCTGCCCTGTCACTAAGGATCAGAAGTCTCTGTGCAACTTTTCTCAGCAAATTTGCTAATTTCATTATTTATTCTCACACAGTTTTTAAAGGAAATCCAGTAATAATCTAATACTAAGAAAAGTGATCATTTAGTCCTATTTTTCTGCCTGGCTTGATCTTTAAAAATCAGTATTCAATCCATGAAATACATTCCCTCTTATTGCTCAACAGCTTCCTTTCCTCAAGAGCTTCCATTGAGTGAACTCACTGAAAACCAAGTGCAGTACAGCAACTTGATCACCATAATTCATGTTTGTCAGATCCTTCAAAGCCCTCAGTTCAATTTGCAAGGAGTGACTTTGCCTCCAAAATCAGGTGGATTCCTCCCCAGTATTCCTGGTTTGAGTATGACTATTTTCTTTACCAGCTTCATTATTCTTTGAGTATAGAAATCAGCCTTCCTGGTGTGCAGCTTGCCCATTCCTGCATCCCCTTTTAGAAACCAGCATTACATGTCAAATCCACTAATTTTCCTGGTATCAAGAACAATTCAGGAGACAATTTTCATGCCACAGTTCAACCACTTCATTTTTGAGTTCCTGTAGAACCTGTGAACAATTGCCATCTGGTTCTGGAGACTAATTTCTCTTTACTGATTTAGTCTAAAACTTACTCTTGACACTTCCAATTAAGGCAGCCCTCACACAGTGAGAGACTGATGTGAAAATTCTTCTAAACTCTTCCAGTATTAAAAAAAAAAAAAAAAGCCAATGCAAAAAATTTCTTTTGCAGTCATTAACTGACTTTATCTTCCTGCAGTGTGCAGTGCTCCTTTTTCATGCTCCTCTTCAGATAGCACACTCACTCAGAAACTCTCCAGAAAGCTTCCTCCTGATATCTCTGCTCAAAATTCTGGTTTTTTGTTTTGTTTTGTTTTTTTTTTAATTACTCCCCCATCTTTAAAAAGCACTTTAGCTGTACTAATTCATTGGCAAGTTCAGTCACCCAAGTTACAGAAAACCAAAAAAAGTAATCAAAACTGAATTGCTAGTCATTCCACAAAGAAACTTCGTTTTCCTTTCAAATCCTAGTAATAGACTGCTACTTCTCTTTCCCTAAATGTTTTGATGACCAGAAAAATAGTTAACACTAGGGGCATCCTTATTGCCATCTGAATTGACACAAACGCGATAATTTACACCTCCAAAGCATCATTTCAGCTTTTCTGCAAATTCAGCAAACATGACTTAATTGGTTTGGTTCTAACCATGTTTTCCAAAGCTTTTGCCATAAAGCAGCTCAATTTGTCTTCCTTGTAAAGTATAAACTGCTAAAACTGTGGCCAAATGTTTTGCTCAGATTTTCAAATCAAAGGGAAATCCTTCTTTTATGAAAATAATCACATTCCAAGAAAATGCCAGAAGTATTTCAGAAATGAGTAATCTACTATCACTGACTTACAGAAAGACACCATCACCTATGCAGGAGCCTTCAAATGACTGGAATATGATAAAATCCTGTATTCATGGAACATCCTGAAGTCTTCCAGAGCTGATGATAAGATGAATAATAGCAATAATGAATGATGCACTGCTATTTTTTCATTATTGAGTAATTTGCTTTAGAAGCCATTAGGTAATTTGGGTTTAAAATGAGACACTGAGCTGCTGTTGCTGCTATTATTTTTTTAAGTTTCAGAATCCTGACTTCAGCCGGTAGTTATGTAACACTGTAAAAGCAGATCCCTCTAGTTTCCAAGAATAGTTTTACTGAGTATACAGTTAACTAAGCAAGAGAACCCAGGGGTTCTGCAAATGACATACTGCTGTTTATTTTTTATTATTTCTCCAGTAAACACGATTATTTCACCAATAAACCTTATTAACTGCTGTCCAATACAACACCAAGAAAATAAAGACTGCAAGTAATACTTTGCTTGTGCTCTTGGTTGCGTACCATAATGTTCTGCTACATTACCTGCTGCAGAAAATTAAATTACATGCTTGCTTTAATTTTCTCACCTGACAACACTGGAAAGAAGGCTATTATATGAAAGAAGTTCATTTATATCAAAGGTTATTATTAAGTACAGATTGGCAAAAGAAACTTCAATTACCATTTTATTGGCTTTCATTAGCAAAACAAAACAGAAGGTTATCTATTACTACTAAAGATTCTCTGGCTTAGTTCAGTAACTTTGCTCTTCAAATTTGCAAACAGGCAACGTAAATGTATCGATGTAAATTCAGTTACAATGTCAGCTTCCCTTAAGCCAAAGATTTTGATTTCACCACCCAAAGCGCTTGAGAAAGCTCTGGTAGAACACCTACAACAGCCCTGCGGGGAGCACAGCAGTTCATCTCAGAGGGAAGGAGCCAGGGACCTTTGCAAGTGATGCCAGCTCTCAGAGAAAACTCCTGGACCACCCTCTGCAAAAGGATTATCTCTTTGGATCTACCTGATCCTCATTCAGACAAAGAACTGAAAAGCAAGGCTAAAATACAAACAGGCCCATCCTTTCTGAGCCACAGCTCTTCCATCACATGTAAATCAAACTGAGCCCCTGCACACGAACGAAACTAATCAAAGGTCGCTTTGCTGATACTTGGATCTCTATTTGTTCAGTGCAGGAAAAATTAACTTACATCACTTTTACAAAATGGAAGTATGGAGAAGAATGTTGGTCCTCCAAAGGACTATGTTTAAAAAATCTTTTATAACGGTAAAGCAAAAAAGAAAAAAAAAAGTAAATTATCAACTCTACCACTGTGACATAACCAATATAAAATAATTCATATTAAACATATAAGCATTTGAATTGCAAATGTCTGTTCAAACTTACAAAATGAAGGCACAAAACTGGAAGAGCCAAGTGCAGCACAGCAGGACAGGACTGCTCCACTTGATCAGTATGGAAAATTACATTAATAGCAGAATAAAGACTCAACAGATGAAACAGTATTCAAGAAGCTGCATTATTTTTAAATAATATAAAACCAGTTTACTCTTCTCTCTAAATTGATAGATCTTTAAAGAACTAGCATCTCAGATCCCTAAGGTGATCAAACTAGTGCTAAGATACATCACTCCATCAGTGCAAATGAAAACGCTTTCTCAACGACATTTTTGAATTTCTAATTTTTTGAAGGAGCAGGTTTCAAGTGTATAACAAACAGCTCCACCTACTGTCGCACAAGCAGAGAAAGCATTTCCCAAATCTACATTTCCAGTCTGTGGCAAGTACAAGAGATTTCTTATCATGTCCTTCCACCCTGCCTCTTTGCAATGAAGCACCATGTCTGAAAAACATGAATACCAAAGTAAGAAGAGAACCAGTCACCTTCACCACTCTGAAGGTCTTCAGATGTCCTTTAGGCAAGTGAAGGTCCCCATCCCAGTCAGAAAAAACATAAAAAACCCACTGAGACACAGAGCCTCCCACTCAGCTCCTGACACAGAGCACTAGAAGAGAAGGGAAAGATGCTCCCCAGCAGGTCTTGCTGTCTTGATGTCTTGCGTAAATAGCTGACTCTCACCACCATTGTCTGTCTCTCCGTGAGAACCTGAGAAACACTAAATCAAAGCCTGACACGACCTGTTGTCGATTTTTTTCTGAATTTTGAACATGCAAGATTCTCGTGTCTGAGAGGGAGTGTATCTAGCAAAAGGAGAAGACAACCGGCTTGAGCTTGGATCTTCTCTATCGACATGAGGAGCAGTGCTGTACCAACCCCTACCAAATCAAGGGGCAAAATTTACATGATCAGTTCCTACAGCCTCACAATAGCTCAGCTGTTTTGATGCATTGGTCAGATTTTACTCAGCTTTCTTTGAACAAGACTCTCCTTTGTAAACAAATTAATAATCAACGGAGAAGAAAGACTGTACTTCACTTTCAAGAATCACAAAAACATTCAAATACTACAGTGATATGGTACTCAAGAAAAGCACAATTTGTGATCTTTGAGCCCCAAACTATGGTTTGTAACTCACATAATTCTTCAAAGAGGAAAGTAAGTTTATTTAACTTTGCATTTTAAAAGTTGCCTGTTTTAAGTAACCAGTAACTCAACAAAAACAAAATTGACCCAAATACTACTTACATGCTCCAAATTAAACTAGTATAGTCCACCCACAACTCCTACTCCAATCAGCAGGCTTTAAGCACCTTTGAAAAAACTTAGCTATGAGCTGCTTGTGAAAAAAGCAAAGCATAACTTGTCTGTCCAGCTCTTTGGGAAATATCATGAGACTGCCCAATTGCAGGCTCCTGGCAGCATTCATCATCCTCAGGTGGGATAATACCACTAGATTTGTAACCAAAACTCGATGTTTGAAACTACTGTGACTCAAGATGGATAAAATATGTTTCCCATAGAAATTTTGTGAATTTCTTGTGGTTTTTTTTTGCTTGATCTTTCTTTTTTTTTTTTTTTTTAATAACATAAAATTAGGATGATTCAAATAATCACACTGAAGTTAACTTTTGCTCATGTGAAACAACTGGCATGAAAAGTCACATCAACTGATTGTAATACATCTACTAGATGGAAAAGTTGTGTTGGGAATTTGAAAATAACCCAGTTTCATTTGCTTGTACGGGGAAACACTGGAGTAACATTGTTAGAAGAGAGAGTTGCACAGAGCAGAAGTCAGAGTAGCAGCATAAGGCTTCTCTTTCACACAGTCTTGCCACCTTCCCCCAAAGCCTCAGGCTGGATTACAAGGCACACTTCTTCACCCTAATGCTAACTTTTCCTAAAAATGCCACCTGCCAAATGTGAAGCCATCAAATGCAAGGCTTATAGCCCAGAATGGAAACTAGCAATGAACACGCCAAGATCCTTATCCTAGCAATCTTTCTCTGTCTCACGCTGACTGGAATCTGCTTGAGCTCCTAAATTTAGGATCTGTCAGTGTATCAAGTAGATGGCACTACAAGCTTTGGCTGAGTAGCAGTGGGGTGCACGCTCAGTAAGAGTATATTTCAGTAGCAGCACAGTTTAGAAGGATGTATACACTAACAAAACCTAACTCCTAGGAAAATGCAGCAAAACCTTCTTGCCTTTTGCATAGGATGCTGGCCAGATGAGCAAGTGCAGTTACACACGGCACACTGCTGCCAAAACCTTCAAAAACAGAAACTGCAAGTTTAAGACTGTCATTTTTCATAAATACAGATTTAGTCAATAAATATGAAAACATCTCCTATGAGGAGGAATTCATATTAAATGCCTTGTATAACATCTTTGCCCTTAATTATTAAGATAGTAAGTGGAAATGTGTCCATTTCAAGTAAGTTACCATTTTTCCCCTTTCCTAACAGTAAAAACATGGTTGGCTGAAGCCAGGCTTCACATCAGACATTCACAAGGACTGTTATGCCTTGATTTACATCTTGCTACAACAGCACTCCCCTTTCCTGGGGATAGATACCTATCTAACCCCTCTCAAGGACACTGAGACACTTGAGAACTGTGTTGATAGGTGGAAGCTGGACAGCTTGATTCATGTTCATCAACACTACACTGAGGAGTCCAAGCTGAGTATAAGAGGGTGCCCAGTACCATCCACACATGCAGGGCAGCACACTCCCCCCAAAAGAGGTGCCCATAAATGAACTGGTGCACTGACACTAAATTCCATGCAATTTCTGCTCCTTTGCAAACAGAGATACCCGAATTAGCTATAACACTGGGCAGCTGTACCTGAGCTGATGTGACTGCAGTGTAGCGGCAGGCCTCCTGATTCCATCTTTTTTTGATTTCCACATCCAGTAAGACAGAAAAGCTACAGTTATTCATTCACTTATGCCACTTAACATTTGTGTCACAGACCACTGCAAGACAAAAGCTTAGCAAATTCAGTAGCAAAAAACCCCAGCAATTTAACAACAGCTGTAAGGAAGTTGAACAGGTTTTGGGCATTTGCTTTCGGGACAAAGACTTTCACAGAGGACATCTCCAAGTCACTGCATGTGTTATCAAGTTTCCTTAATCTGTGCCCTGACCTGCGAACTATCACCTTTGCTTGTAGCACAGCAAACAAATGGATTGTTCTCCTTTCAAAAAGTACAGTTAGAAAACTCTCAAGACCCAGGGGCATGATGTATCAGTGTCCAGCAAGAAAGTTCACACAACCTGTCCCTTATAGCCCTTTGACACTGTGATTAATGCAATCCCAGGAAAAGCCTTAGCATCACTGTAATAAAAATATCTGTTTCAATTAAAACTAATGTTAGCAATTTTACACTTTGCATGTGTCTCAGTTTGAGTAAATTGGGTCAACCCTCATTTTGTTCTTTCTTATGGATACACTGGGTAAATTCTATATTTCTTTAGATTAATAAAATGTGAAATACTGGCAAACACTGTGTCTAAAAGTCAGTGAAACATACAGCCAGACTCACAAAACATACTTAAAAAATTAATGTTATTTCCTCTATTTTTTGTAACGTCTTCTTTTGCTCAGTACAATAAAGCAACACAGTAAAGGTGCCTTAACACTGAGTTTAGGTTGTTTTTATGAGAGAATTTATTAATCAGAAAGAAAAAGCTATCACATTCTGATAGATTTCAAATTTACTTTCATTATAGACTTTCATTCTCATATATTGCAACATGATTAGATGCATAATTCCAACATTCTCAAAAATGTAAAAATATAAGACAAAAATGTGGTGGGAAAAGAAAACATACTCAGCACCAAGAACAGTGTGCATAAAATAACTTAGTTTGTTATTGGCACTTCATTATTAAAAGAAAGAATGAAAGCTCTGCTGTACTGAAAAAAGTAGCTGTTCAGATGCCAAGTCTTAATAGCTCCATATGTCTCATCAACTAAAAATCCTGAGTTTATTAAATTCCAGAGAGGAAAAAGAAGTTCATAGCAGAAGTCAAAGTCATGCCTTTTTCTTCCTAAGAATAAGACCATCCTGGCTGCCTCTAGACATGCCATCTGGAGAAGGGTCAGAGTACAGGCTAACCCATTACCTAAATAAGGTCCATTAGAGCATGAGGGTGAGCTTTTCTAGGTTTCCTCAACACAAGTATCACTCCTGATTTAAAAAAAAAAAGCTTTCCCTCAATTCCTTACATATGCAATGGGGGTACATTAGAACATATTGCAGAAATCAAATTCCAATGTGTGGGCACGATGGGGATTTGGGCCATTAGAGAATTTTGGGGTTTTTTTCAATATAAAGCAGCAATTTCAGAACAATTCTGAAATTCAAAAAAAGCCTGTTCTTTGATACAGTGGAGACATTCAGGGGGCGTGCAGTGCTGTAAGTTTGTAAAAACAGCCAGTTGTCAACAACCATCATTTGCCCTTGGCCTGGATTTTGCTCTTGCCTGGGAAAGGCCAGTCTGCAGATTACTAACAGACGCCATGCCTAGGGATCACTGATATCATGAAGTTATGTTGTGATATGACCACAGTTTACATCTTACCAGTGTGTTTCAGAATACAGCGAAATACCACTTGTATTGAAAGGTTATTCGCAGGTTAAAGAAAAGATCAGGGCATGGTTCTGTTTCTCACAGTGGTTAGGTGAGAAAACATGGCCCCTCTTTTGGTGCTGGATACCTTAAAACGTCATCTGGCTAATTTTCAGTATCAAGACATTTTACTACCAGGAGCCTTAGCTGCAATTACTTGCAATCTTGGTTACTGCAGATGTATTAAGACTGAAAGGATAACGTGAAACAAAAGAGACTAAATTAAATGTTCCATTAAGTATTCACAGACCTTTGTATTTCATTAAACTAAACTCTCAGCTTTTGTGGCTGATGGACAAAAGGATATTAACTACAAAAAGCATGTAGGTCAAATTTGACACTTTTCTCCCCACGTAATATGGCCATACAGTATCTGAGCACCCTGTATTCATCTGTATTTTTCCCACCCCTTTTTTTTTTTTATTACAAGATTGTTTTTACTCAAAATTCAAAACACGGAATTTCAAACAACTTTTGAATACAAATTTTGTCAGTTATCTTCAGTGTCCTACATCCTGTCTTTTGTCCTACTAAAGGGCAGCTGACTAAAAGTGCTTTGAGCAACAGAAGCAAAGATCAAGGCAGCTGTCTGTCTTGGTGCTTCACCTGACACACTGCGACAGAGAAATTTACGATTTTTGAGGACACGTGTCAGGCAGCCAGTCACCCTAGGTTATACAAGGTGAATTATGGCAAATTGGGCAGGGAAGGGTCTTCATGAGAACATTTAGTTCATACCTCCCACCAAGGCTGAGTCACTTACATCTATACAGCTCCTAGTGAGTATTCCTTATTTTAAAACACTGCTAGAAATGGAGATCCTGAAGTTTTTGCAGGTAAGCACTACAAGGTCTTCCTACCCTCAGTGTTTAACCGTGCTTCTCAATGTGTAGCTCCACTTCAATTTAAACACATTAATTCCTATCCTAACACCAGCTGTTTATCCCCTCTCTTATTCCAATAATTTTTTACTTATTCAGTCTATGCAGTACATGTCAGCCTGACTGTGCTAGGCTGCAGGACCTCTGAGGAATTTCAGACTCATTCTTCGGTGCACACCGCATTTATTTCACCTGTCTAATTGAGGTTTCTCTGTGTTACAGAGCTGCTGCTCAATAAGGATTCAGGCTAACAGCTGTGGGAGCTGCACACCTACTGAAAGAGCTCCTGCCACTTTCACCAGACATCAGAAACGGTCAAATGAGGACATGGGAAGACCACACATGCTCATGTTTTCTAATTCAATACAATTTGACTTCTTCTACAATTCCTTCTTCTCATGTGACAGACAGGGATCATTCCTCCTTTTTTGAGGAGTTCATGCCACTGCCTTTCACACCTTACTAGGCATCTGTCAAAACAAGCTTTTTATCTAAGAAACTGTGTAAAGTAGTAGCTTGCATGATACACCATGGGAGATATACTGAATTAAGTTAAAATACTGGGGAAAGTACCTGCTTTCTGTAAGTGTAACAATCAGGTCCATAACACACAAACTTTACAACGCCATCCTTTGAGATGTGGTGTTTCTCCCCCAGCCCATGTACTAAAGGCCACAGTGGACAAGAAAATGCACAATAGATTTAATCTACTTACTTATTGTCTGTCCAAAGGCTAGTAGTACATGATAAACATTTAATGAGGTTGGAATTAGGACAATTTGACCTCTTTGACTCAAATGTACACGTTATACACACATCCATCAGCTTAACAAGACTAATCTTTACAAAGGAAGACTGGCACAGACATGAGACGCTCTATTAAAATTTAATGTCATATTTTTTACAAAATGAACTACAGAAAGTTTTTTGAAATCCAACAAATCTTTCTGTAACTAAAATTCATTACTTCTGCTATTCTACCATACCAACCATGAAATTAGCCTTTGTCCTATTTTTATGTACTCTAAGGATATTGCTTTACATTTTGTACTATGTACCTCACTGACTCATTCATTTGATCATCTTTTGAGCACACAGTGAAAACATTTCCTGAGTAAATCACACAAATAGGATTACTCTGAAGCAATTTCACCCAGGCTGAAACCACAAGACACAGAAGTGTAAGACAAGAGGTCAAAAAGTACTCTACTTAAACATGCAAAAGCTTTCCTGTAAATAGAAAGCAGTTTAGGGTTGACAAAGTAAAATCGCCCATCAGGAATTGAAATCTGCTACAGAAATGAATGCTAGGTGAAAATAGGTAACACTGAAACACTGCAATCTAAGTCATTGATGTGGTATCAGTCTTAAAGAGATGGAGTCCTCACAGCTACTTTCGAAACAGTCAGAAATAATAACTCAAGATCTCTCCAAAGCCTTGAGTCCCTACTTATCCAAATTGATCAGATTTTTCAGGAAAGACTCTAGTATTCTAACTAATCAAAAGCAGCAATCAAGATGCATCCACCCTATGTTACTTCATTCATTCAACATCTCAATTGAACAACTGAAAATTCTTATTAAAGATAACTAAAATACAGAATGGCATAGCACCAGAAATAGAGGAAATCGACATTAGGAAGTTGCAATCTTTTTACACTTTATTTTAGAAGACATTTCCTCAGGTAGCTGACTCACTTCAGGTTACTCTTATTTTTCTTGCACTGAAACTTCCCAAGAAGAATTCTTATTTTCACCCTGGTGAAATTTTCACCTGACATTGCAAAAAAGAACACAAGTCCCATGTATCACACCAAAATGGAATTAGGTTTTAACCTTTGGATGGATGAAGACTGCCTGTCTACAGTTCCTTAAAATTCATGTTCCTCACATTCTCTCATCTCCAGAGTTTAAATAAAACTTGCTTTAATAGTCTTAATGCTGCCTGAGTCTTGTCATACAGCAAACTACAACACAATGTCAATCAAAACCATGTATCTTTAATTTTCGACAGAGGTAAAATATCAAACAATAAAGTGGCAAAGATGAAAAGTTTTTCCTTTGCTTCTTACAAATCTACACCTATAATTACTCATGACAGCTCCAGTTAAATGAGTTTAAACAAAGAAGGGCAAGCCATAAAGGTCTAATTAATTTTACAAATACTCAGCAGGATAAACTAAGATTTCTCTGGAGAGTTAGAGAACCTGAAAGGACTAATTAAGAATGAGAATATGACACGGTAGCTTACAATTGTGGAAATTTTTTTTCATGCATTTTCATTCTGATCTAAACTTGTTGGAACCCACTTCAAATATTTCATTGAACTGTAGTTACAAAGTAAGCCAAGAATGTTGAAAGGTTACAGAGAAATTATTATTTCCCCACTTCATTTACCTTCACTTCTGAAACGAAATATTTCAATTGTGTATATATATATGTAGGGCAGAGTAGGACAACTAGTGGGTCTTACCAGTGTTCAGTTTTCTAGTTTTCCCATATAGGGAAGTTTACTTGTATTGTATAGCTTCCAAAAACCAGTATCTATACAAAATTTAGACCATTTTAAGTGAAAACCAGGAGAGGGCTACACTAAAAAGCCACAGACTCATTTAAAATTTATTCTGAGAATTAATCTGTCTTATTTCAAGATATTCCTCTTCTGCTTTCATCCAAAACTGATGAAAGAAACAAAGAATCTGTAGCATACACTGACATATGTTCAAAGCACATACAAGTACCTATAAAATTCTAGCTATCCTGTATAAAGAGAAAAGCTTGGGGGAAGAGTAAATCTTATCAGAAACCTAAAGTGGTAAAAACTTCAATGCAAGTCACAAAAATACCCAAATTTGTGTTTTACTTCAGAATTCCATGGTACATGATGTTCAGCATTTCAGGCCAGGTACATCAAGTGCATCTTTTGATAGTGCATGTTAAGTGAATGGAGTGAGATAAATCCACAAAATCCACTCAGCAGTCACCCATTTCACAATGAGAATGAACAGGATTACACAATACATATAGTTCTGCTTTGTATGGAGGGGACATGTGATACCCTGTGGACACGGACTGTTCTGCCAACAGAGGCAAACAGAACAGTAATTATAATTAACTGCGGTTTTTTCCACTGGATGGATTTCTACACACATCAGCCCCCAACAAAAGGAAAATTGATTTTAATACAACAGAATAAATAGCACGGCACAGAATCTGGTAAAATATTGCTATTTAAATAACAGCAGAGATTGGAACTCATTGTGGCGATTTTTTTTGTTTGGTTGGGGTTTTAAAATTTGCTTTAGAAGAACCTTATACTGTTTTCCCATCCCAAAAGTATGTATCTCAGATCAAAGTAGCAAGTCTAGGCTCCACACCATCACTGAAAAAACAGTATATATTAAGTAATCACAGTATGACTGTCAGTAAGGAAAAAGCCTCCCCACACACAAGAAAAAAATCAGCATGCCCTCATTTGATAAGCATGCAGACATTCTCATCATCTTTAAAATAGTGTAGCCAATCACTCACAAGTGCACAGATTACCCATAACATCCAGATACAAAAGTATACAAAATTACTTCTGAAATTACACATTGCTTTGTCAGCTCTTAAACTTGTAGTCATTTGCTGCATGACCTTGCAACCCTTTATGTGATGAATCTGGTCTTGCCATTATGAGACAAACATACAGCTCCATGAACCCTGAATATGTGGATGTTGTTGTTGCCATACAGGAATAAACAATCTCTCAAATTTCATTATATAAAGCACTTCTGTGAGCTTCAAACTTCTTTCATTTCAAATTGCTTGGAGAGAAAAATGAAGGCTCATTTTATTTTCAACAGCCACTTTGTGGATAGTCTCCCCACCACCACCAAGACAGAATAAAAATTTTCAAGAAATGTTGCTTTACTTTTAAGATATAGAAATAAGCCTTAGGGCTTGCATTAATCTCCCAGACAGTTTCACAGTGTTCTTTTATTAACTATCTCACAAGCATACACTGGCAACAATTTTTTCTGGGGGAAAAAAAAAAGTGCTTTTATTAAAGGTATCCTCTTTTAATAAAAATATGCTCAAACCCTTGTGGTCTGGCTATTTAGGGCTGAAAAACGGAGTTTTTCACTTCCACGCAAATGAGTAAAAACTTGGCAACATCTGAGCAAGAAATACAAATTTCTCATAGAAATAAACTTTAGCTATTCCTTATTAAAAGGACCTTTAAAAATACTCTATATAAACACGCATTCAATGAGTTCAAAAATCTTCAGCTACATTTATGAAGACATGGAAGCATGGAAATTTATCTGGCTTGATAAAAGTATTTAAGGCTTTTGTGACAATCCCTTTAAATTTATGTACTAGAATGTCTCTCAGAGACGTAGAGGGCATTTAATCACCTTTTATGAGGGCAGGCATTTTTCTCCATTATCAAGTAGGACAGCAACCAGTTTAGAGACCCTGAATGGACAAGAACCAGAAAAGGGGCCCAGCTGGGGCAGTGTTCAAAGCAGTACCTACAACAGCATCAAGGTTGAGTTGCCTCTGCACAGGATATTTAGCCCTGCTCCCATAGTGTGTCTAGATCAGCTTTTCTGATGCCCATTTCTTCCTTCCTCTTCCTGCACAAGAGACTCTGTCTTGCACAGGAGCTGTTCCTTTTTTCAGGGTTGAAGAGGTCACACATTCATCGTCAGAAAGTCCTTCCTGAATACATCTGGGCTTCAACTACATCACCTTCTTAACCTTAGTCTCCAGCTATGAAATGGGACCATTAATGAAATAAACAATAAAGGTTTCTCTGATTCTCCAAGGCTACAGCGACACAGACTGTAACTTTCCCGAGTAAGGCAGACACCCTGCTCAGCCACATCTCATGGAGATGAAAAACTACACCAGAGGCAAGACAGAACCTAAAACAACCTAAAAGCAAGAACCTACACAGATGTAATTTCTTGTAAAACAGAAAATCTGATTTAATGATTTTTGATCAAATGCAAGAGAGCAAAATTCTCTAAATACAAATAGGAAAGATAGTAACATTTTAATTTTCCTGAACCTTCATTGTGCTTAGGGAGGGTTTGTATGCTTTTTGTTCTACCCCATTCTATCATTATGCAAAGGCTGATTCTGCATTGACTTGCTTAGCAGTAGAACTTTGTGCAAGCAAAATAAGGTATTGTTGCTGTGTTTTGCTTCCTCACTGAACACTTGAGGGCCTTCAGCCTTTTAAGCAGACTGTGTACAAACACGTAAACCAGGAGCAATGCTCAACACTGGAACATGGAATACAACTCACTGGCACCTACATATAAAGCAGCTCTGATTTTTCATGGAAATCTCCCATCCCTTGCATCATAAATAATTGAACTTGGCAGCTTGAAATATTAACCTCCTTACCTCTGCTAACCAAGGAAACAGAAAAAAGATCACGGAGTTAGCATACTGATTACTACATTAGATGCTCTGTAGTCTTATGCCCCACAAAAACTATGAAACTTTACTACTGTCACTAGCCCTTTTAAAAACTATTGAAAGGCTGTTGAACTTCATGCAAATGTCATCTTAATAAGGCACATATGATCATTTGAATTTGGGATGTTGCATGTTTTTAAATATTTACTTCAGAGGGAAAACAAGAGCTCCCATTATGTTCGATAATAAGTTATCATACAGTTTAGATTATGATTAGACCTCACCTTTTTTTGTTGTTTTTGGCATGGAATGAAAACTCAGCTCTGCGTGGTGATACTTTTAATAACTGTGGAAAGAGAGCTGACTTGGAGGATGCCACACTTCCATACAGTCAGTGTAAGCATCAAATTTGGACGTTTCCATATGACTAGGTCCAAATTTCTGCACGCGATTAATTTTAAACTGCTTTCCTAAATTTATGTAACATCTGCTGAGCTACCCCTTTGCACATTTCCAAAATATCTATCCATAGTGCCAGCTGTCCCAGAAAGAGAAAAACAGACAGAGTAATGTACAGGTCTTAGATTACACAAGAATGAATTCAGCTGTAAAAAAAGCCTCTTCTAGGACTGCAGTTTTATTTCTACATTTGCTATTAAGAAATCTTATGCTTCTTTCAGTAGAAAACATCCCAAATACCTAATAATTCAGAAATTATTAACATTACAAACTCAGGGAAAAAAAAGCTATGGAAATGTAATTACATATATTCAACAGTGCTGGCCTATTAGGTACATAACATGTATTTTTTAATATTGCTTAGCTACAATTCCATTCTCTTGGGTAATCAAAAAATACACATCTGAAAAATTTACCTGGGAGAACAGAATTAAAATCTTTAATCATGGAAAATACTGCACATTCTTTACAACATTTGTTTTGTTAACCAGCACGTTATCCCATTGCCTCCCTCCACTACAGTTAGCCACCACAAACCTTTGCCATGTGGGGATTTAGTCACAAGGTCACAGTTATGAAACTGAAGTTTAAAGTATTAAAAGCATTAGTGAGTATAAGTGTTGATTTTCTTATTCAGAGAGCTGTGTTACACTGCGATCTGTCCAGGAGGGTCTGTTTGAAACTGCTGTGTGTTTTGCACAGCTCACAACGTGTGCCCTTGCTGGCACTGAGGCCTTTTGCAATGAGGACGATGCTGTACTAGGCACTGTACATAGGTGCAGTAGGAAGCTTGAACTGCGCTGGTAACTGGCCTTGCCTGCCCTGCCAGCTTAGGCAAAGCCCTGAGAAACAAAGAGAATCAACTTGCCAAGACTGACACAACCACTTGGTCACAGGGCTCACAATGTTCTCCCAGCTCTCCCAAGACCAGAGCTGCTTTTTTTCTGGGTCACATTGTCCCCTTTTCACAGAGATTATCTCCCCCAAGTAAGGCGCATAATGAAGGAAATAGGTGCACAGAACACAAACCCTGCAAGCACTTTAAAGCCTGGCAGTATTGGGCAAACAGTTGGGGTCCTCTGCAGGCAATAATTTTTTTTCCCTAAGGAAAAAAGTTTATTTCAACTCCTGCCTGTGTCCTTAGCTCTAAATTTAATGAGGAAAAAGCCTCTTTTCTGCTGTTTTCCAAGTCTCTTTGATCTTATGATTACGTACATTGCTGGTTGCTTGCCATTATATAGAGTCTGAATAATGTGTATCGATGCTAGATAGCTCTGAGTACACTATGTACCCAGGAATAATGAAAAGCTACTTTTTCTGTAACAGGAATCTTAGAAGTGGTTCAAAAATCTTGAGAAGGAGAGGAGGAACACATAAAGCTGTCCCACAGTAAGTCCATGCTTGCTCCATGTCCACATGGCCCTAAATCACATGGGGGTGCACAGGGCAGAAACAAGACAAGAAAAAAGACAAAAAGAAGTGCACATGAACCTTACAAAAGACATGCCTGGCTCACTTCCTCTCATCCTCCGTAGCTCACAGGAAGGATGCTGAGGGAGGATGGAGGGCCTCACCATTCACAGGCCAGAACTATCCTCCCACCCATGCAGCTCAGCACACTGCACTTCAGTACAAACATCTGCAACCTTATGGAACAAACACAGCTCCTCTCTGCCTGTCTTCACCTTTACAAAAGCCAAATTTCCTGATGCCTTTATCTTTTAGGAAATTCTGTACCTTTTGGCTTTACCATATTCATTTGCTTGCTCACTTTTTCTCCTGTACAACACATCTCTGAAGAAATGAGAGAGTCACCATATACACTCTCACTGAATACATCTATATACCAGGACATGTGGCAAAACAGTAAAAAATATTCACTCCTGTTTATTCAAACCGGTGTACCCACCCTACATTCACTTCAGACTTGCATTTCCTGGTTCTTCCTCTATATCAAGCTGGCGGCACACAATCCCCCATTCCAATGTGGTTCCAAGGCATTTCAGGGAAAGCTGCTGTGCAACAAATAGAGTGATAGCCTCCCCTTTATCACCACTGCAAAAATTGATCTCAGAATTAAGTCAAATCCCTGACAACACTTTTCTTTCTGGTAACATCAAAATTAGATTCTTCTCCTCCCAATCAATATTACTATGAATACTTTGGACAGTTCCATGTGGGTTGACCCAGACAACGCTGAAATTCCCAGACTTACAGAAGTCTGAAAACGGCTACCCATCTTAGAGAAAGGAAAAAAAAAAAAAGAAAAAAGAGATCTGCAGCTAAAACAGGCACAAGGTATAAAATGAAACAATTTTGAAATTCTTTCAGCTTTAATAATCTTTATTCCACTATGTTACATTTTATGTTTCACAGTTAACAAATAAATTCAGAACACAGAACAAATCGAAGCATTAAATATTAATTTTCAAAATACCAATTACTCCACTATCATGAGAGCTAGGTTAAAAAATTTATGTGATAATATAAAGGGAAAAAATATTATGCGTGAAAAATCCAAAGGGAAGTTAGCTTTTATGGTAGGTTTTTTATGGCTGGGGTTTTTTACGGTTTCTTTCTTTGGTATGAAAGCATCGAGCACTATATCATAAATTTTTACATTCTAAGCTTGGCTCTATCTGCTTTTACATCCATAATGTGCCAGGTCTCCAAAGGATGCTTATTTATGACACTTTCATTAGGAGGGTACAAATTTAGATACACTAGAAATTTAAGATTCAGGATATGCACAATTTCACAAACAAGCAGTGCTATTCAGGACCTTGAAACGAAAGTAGTACATAAAAATAGATCTGAAACAGGGACAGGCAAAACAGGCAACTTCTGCGCTGTAACTTTTCGGTGCACACATACACACATTTAAAGAGGTATAAAAAACCCATACTTTCTGGCCTGTTTCAACCAGTTACTGAAAGAAAGGACAGCACCATCATCATCATAACACATCTCTCAGCCACATATTTTGCACTCTGTTCTACACTGCGGAAAACAATACCTTGGAAACGGTTGTTTCAGGAAAATTATGCAGAGGAAAGGCAAGCTGAGAGCTTAAGCTATGGCTTGGCCACCAGAGGTAGTGACCTGCACTATGGAAAGCTCCTGTGCAACATCTGACAAGTCACTTCTTGTCTTCTGGCCTCCACTTGTGTTCTGACCTGCACCCCCAATTTTACCTGGCTATCAAAAACTCTCAGGGATGCATAAAAGGCTGTGCAGACTAAAGACCAGAGGACGGAGATGCTAATGCAATTGAAGATTAAGTGCATACTAAAGTGAAAGAGATGCATAGACAATTCTGGTGTTTATCAAAGACTACAAAGCTTTAAAAGGAAACAGGAAAATATTATGCAGGCAGGGAAGCAGGTGCTAGCACAGAGAGGGGCTAAGTCCTTGCACAAATAGCATGCAGCCAGCTCTTGACACTCAAAAAAAGCATCCTGTCATTTCCAGACTGGAGAAGTACACTGATTCAAACTGTTTTCTTTAAACCCACAGTGGTCTCCAGACAAACACCTATCACCTTCAGCAAGAGGGGAAATAGGTTCCTGAGCCTAGCAAGAAGGCTGCTGAAAATACAGAAAATTGCTCTTATTTCCTAAGGCTATTAGTGTTAAAACGTCAGTTGTAAAGAATCATTTACACACAAACGTGGTTGCATAATTTAATTATGTAGGGATCTTGATATCATTAACTATTAATTAAATCATGCAGACAAGTGAATTGTGCTTGCAGGCAAGCTATCTTTCCCCAAATTATAATTCATTAAAATATTATCGAATAAAAGCTGCAGAAACAAAATGATCTGTGTTCACTACTGCTGTGTTTTCCTATAGTCATAAAGGTGATACTTCATAATTCCAGCATACTAATTAGCATTATGGTGATATAGAAAGAAATCACCTGTTGCAAAGGCAACTTCATTGGGGTGGAGTTAAGCCAACACAAACTACAGGATCCACTCAAGACACAAAAATCTCAAAAAACAGTAAGGCAAAACTTTATTTTCTAAACCTGAGTTAAAGAGACTACAAAGAAATCATACAGGTCTTCAGCATTTTACACAGTGGATTACATAGGGATCTAATTCACAGCAGAAGTCAAATGTGGTTTCAGAAGAAAGCTGTCTCTGTAGGACCTCCCAAAAAATTTGAAATAGTTTGCATCAAATGCACATTTAATGAAATATGCAAGGACACAGCCCATGCACACTCATTCTTTATGTGATGAAGGTACCAGTCAACACAACCTGATGGGAAAAGGAAGGAATATGAACACAATGAAGAATGATGAAGTGGAGGAAAGTTTACTTTCAATACTACTCTGGAAAACTTTATCATGCCCAGAAAAAACATTTTGAAGGCTAGTGGTAGACTGAGACTCCTTCTCTATCTAAAAATCCCCAAAGAGTTTATGAAAGGGAAAAAAAAGAAGCACAAAGAATTCTGTGGGAAGAATGAACCCTTTTGTGAGCAAATCTGATGTTTAATAACGTAAAGAGAACATACAGGTATATTGGATATCCCTCAGTATGTATCAAAAACCATTAAAGTTAAAGAAAATCAGAGGCTAGAATTTGATGAAAAAATGTAAGCACCAAAGTCAATAGTACAGTCAAATCCATCATTCCTTTTAACTTTTCACAAGCCAGAAGACCTTGGCACCTGACTGCCAGTCAGTATCTTTGTTCTTACTTATTTTGGTGTTAGGGTACTACATAGTCCATATGATCCAGGGTCCCATCTTCTTTAACGTATTCAGAGGTGCTGTGAAGGTGAGGAGACACTTGAATGCCAATTCCATTTTGGAGGGTCAGATTTCACTCAGACAAACATGATGATGTGATCACTTATAACCACTGCCTGCAATGGCAGGGAGCCCCACCTCTGTGTTGAGCACAGCTTTCCACCAACTTCAACTGCTCAAAATACACGGTCAGGCTTGGCCCTTCGAAGGCATTTAGACATTTAACTCAAAGAAATCAACAGAAGTAGGGAACTCAAGTATCTCCAAAGGGTGTGGGACAGACCGATTCCCCCAAGGTCAGACATCAGAGTTTCCTGTACAAGCTCCACCCCACCTCTGCTCACAGGATCTTCCTTTTTTTCTGTGAGATCACTGGTGCAAACCAGGCTGTGTAAGGGTAATGTAGGGACTTAGGAGTTCTCATGAGCATGAGGAATATGGAAGCAAAATTGCTTTAGTTCAGAGGGTCTCCCATATTACCTCAGTAAATAATTCAGCATTTTTCCCATTTAAGGGAATGGGGTGATGTAGATTAGTCAGTCAGTTTTATAAATAATACACTTTAGTATCAGGCAAGTCAGCTTCTAACAGCACAAAGAAATCATGGCAACTTTTTAATTCTTTTACTATGTCCTATTTAAGTGCAATCAACCTGCAGCAAAATCCAAGCTAACCAACTTCCCTTATGCAATTTACATTAACTGCATCTGAGAGAAAAAGCTGTTTTTACAAGACTTTATTACAGCAAGAACTAACTCTGAGCTTTTCAGTGACCTTTCAAAAAGCTTCTCTTTTTACCTCCTAATGAAAACTTTACAAGGTAAATATTTAGATGTCTCTTACTAAAATCATTAAAAATAAAGTTGAACTAATCTGCGTGGCACAGTCCTGACAATAAGAAACATAGATGCTGAATGGATTGGCCAACTAAAGGCAAAGAGGAGCTTTCAATGGACCTCTCAAAATGGAAAGAGATTAAGTGGCACTGCCAGCTGTTCACTGCTAATTAACAAGGTTGAAGAAAGAATATGTTTGTTTGCAGATGACAAAGGCAGTCAGAGGAAATTCAAAATAATTGAGATTGTTGGTAAACTGTCTGAAAAGAAACCTCTGTGAAATTCAGCAAGGGACAAATCCAAGGCTGGAGACTTACACAGAGAGAATCAGCTGTGCAAACAGAGGATGAAGACAGTGGTGGAGCAGTCCCAAGGCAACAACGTTTTCAATAGTACTTCAAAAACACAAAGTACAGACAGAGTAACAGCCTGATAAACACCTGAAATCACCCTGCTTTACACAGGTAAGGTCTCAGCTGGGCTTATCAAACCAGATTAAGGTACTCTTTTTCAGCAATACAGGCACCAGGGAAATACAGCCAGCAGCAAATGGAATGATCTGAGATTTAGAAAAAAAAAACATAAAAAAGAATATCTACCTAATAAAAATCATAAGGCCTAGAAAAAAAAGGCTGATTTCCAAAGGTCCCTTCTATGTCTCTTCATCTTAAAATGAAATGCTCACAATATGCATTTGGCATGTTTTTAAAAGGCTGAAATTCATAAGCAGGGAAAGGAATAAAGAGGAAATTAGCAGATTGGGTGAGGGGGTGCAGAACATAACAAACAGACCCGACCAGGGAAATTAAGGATGATTCTGATTCAGGGAGACTGTCACTTGCCAATAACATCCCCCTATTTAAAAATGGGAATGTTTTCACATTAACTCCTTCCATAACTGCTGTGGTAGCCACAGCACACAGACCCAGATAAGATCTTCTAGCCCCAACTTTCAAACTGTTTTGTGAAACATGCATGGTTATTCCCCTTAATAGGTCCTTTGCTTTGAAATGCACCATTCTTCAGAATAAAACTGCACATCCAAAGTTATCTCATCAAAATTTCTTTTTCCCTCAGGTACATCCTGAATGTTTATAATTTTTGAGGTGAAGAAAATGGAACTGTGGAATAGATATAGCAGCTCCCTCTCCTGTCTTTTAACAGAAAAGGAAGGCATCCATCATCACTCACAGATTTAAGGTATCTCAAGCTGACATGTACACCAGGGTAGTTTTCTTTTCCATCTCTCATACTTAACCACCCAAGTAAAGCCTTCATCTCACTTCAAAAATCAGTTGAGCATCCAAGGATTAGGACTGTGTGTATAGTGAGGAAAATGACTGAGCAGGTATGTAAAATCAACTAACTACAACAAACAATGTTTCACACAGAGGTAAACTGAGAAATGATTGATAAATTTTGTCTGATTTTCTGACTCTAAAAATGTCAACGTCAACCCTTGGGATCGTTTCATACAGTAAAAATGAAAATTGTATTTACATTTGAAAAGTAACCCCTGTTTTGAAGTGGTAACATAAAAAGTTTACTACTTACATTTCACTATACTTTAAATGCAGAGAAGTGCAAAATGTTGGAGGGCACTCCTTACACTGGGCAAAAGATTTTTTTTCCCTGTTTATGAAACATCACACTGTATAACTTAAATGCATCTTTTTTCATTTCAGAGGTTTTGCATTCAGTAGTCCAAAGTGACACAAGATACAGTTGACTGACATCAGATAACATTCCTAGACAGTCTAATTCTGAGTATCTTAAAGGTTGTATTTTGAACACCTTAGAATATGTCCAGATTTCAAAATACACATGACTTCTAGGATGACTGGACTCAGCACTAAAGATTCTTTCACAGTAGCCTGTGAATTGCTGTAATAACATTTCCTTCAGTTAACTTAGTAGTCGTGTTTGCAGATGGGTGAAAAATCAAATTTGCTTAGATGTAGTTTTTCCAACTTGTTCACTGTTCTCTTTGCCATGGTAAAAGATATCCCTGCTTTAATCCAGACAAATGAAGCATAATTTACAACTACAGCATGTTACAGGTGTGAGAAAATAAACAGAAAATATTTCATTACATACTGAAAAGCCAAATAAAAGGTGAATTCAAACTGACAGACTAGTCTTCAATTTTCATTGGAATAGCTATATTTGGAAATTTGTGTTTTGGTTCATTTTGTCTTTGTAGTCTTCAAAATACCCTAATTACTGCAATGAAACAATCATATTTAACTAGAAGGACTCAGCTGAGATACAACAGGAGACTTAGAACAGGCACATTTTGGAAACCGTCTAGGCTCAGCTTTGAAAAATCAAATAATAAAAATTCAGCAGACCACAATTGTAAATCTCAGCTATTTTATTTTTCTCTCTTACACTGTTCTCAAATGAGCATCACTGAAAAATCTCCCTTGAAAATACCACATACATTTGGAAATTACTGCTTTTGTGCACAATAAGGAGTATCTTCATGGAACAAACTACGCCCATTTAACTTCTCTATTTTAATATGCCTTTTCCTTAAAAATTAACCCCTTACACACATAATTTCTAGTCATCACTTTGAATGTTTCGGAACACTGTTGTCAACAAGCAAAATCAACCTCCATGCTCTTGATTTCTGCCTAATTCTGTGCCCTTAACTCTTTTCTCTCCAATTCCAACACAATTGTGATGCATTTAATCAGCAAAAAAAGTATGCACATCCCTGTGTTCAGTGCCTTGTATATTATCAAGTTGATCATAGTGGTTTATTTTTTTCATGCTGGAATAGTCAAAATGTTGGATGAGAATCTTTTCTATCTCTCTGCATGGATAAAGCTGAAACTAAATAAGGACCACAATCTGCTAAAGCCTCTGGAATCAGCAACAGTATTAAAAATACTGATATCTATATTAATTTCAAAGAGTTAGAAATGCACTATCCTCTCTAGCATCTGTGAATTCACATTTGCAGTACAAGAGTATACTGGCAACTGCTGCTTACAGAAGAAAAAAAGAAAAAAGGAAAAAACAGCACAGGGGGATTTCCCTCAAAACCAACCAGCCTATATATTTGCTTCTGTGAAAGAAACACTAATTTTACAGCTTATAAGAAAGGATATCATCACTGAAAAAAAAATACTGACTTTTAAAATAAAATGTAAAGGAAGGTAAATAATATTGTGCTGACAGTCACTGCAAGGGGATAACAGCGTTTTATTGGCCCGTAAGTGCCATAATCACCAAATTATAAGCAGTCATGAAACAGACATTCAGTTTGAGTCAAAAACATACCCACAGCATGGATGACAAGCTCCATGTAACAAAAGCACCAACCCTTTAGACCTTTACCAGTAAGCACAGAAGACAGAACAGAACACACACCGAATACAGAAGCGACCAGCATCTTGATCTATGCTTATCACAGGAAACCTGTAACAGGAAATTCCTAATTGATATCAGGAGTCAGACACTCGGTGGGCATGGAGTGAAGGGATAAATCATAGTAGTCCAGTGAAGCCAAAGGAAAGCATTCACTCCTGATAAGTCTGGCTATCGGCACAATCCTGACCTGGACAAGTCACAGCTGCACCTCCTGGCCTTGAGAGGAAAGGTGATTCTTCAGCTGCTTCCCACACACTCTCCAGACACCTGACCAGGCATTGGAAGGAAAAACAAGTAAGGCAAGGCAAAGCAAGGCAGACTTGATCTGGAGATGACCAAAATAAGAGGACTAATACATTAGACATCAACTGCTGTAAACAAACAAAAATTTTGCAAATCTCAAGTCCTTTTAGAAACAGAAGCAAATCAAAATACCCAGCACTTCTGATTCAGAGCAGTAGGCCAGGCTGCATTGGAAGGAAAGAAATACATTTGCTATAGTGAAGGTTTAAGAAACAGAGTCTGGCATAACCGGCAGAGTTTTAAGAGGGATCAACCTTAACTAATCATAAAAGGTACTATTGCCAAAGATGTTGAAAATAAAGGACAAGGAATCTGACTTGGGCAACTGTGAAAAAAGCAAACTGCAGAAGGAAGTGACAAGTGAAGAGAGCTGCTGAATGCTTGAAGCACATGAGGCAACAGGCATGGAGACTGGACAGATGAAATCAAAATCGTGGCACAGCCTACAGTTCTGAGGGCAGGCAGAAAAGAATGATAAAGTTTGGCAGCTCAACTAGCTGATATTATGTGCTCTTTTCATACAGCCCAGAGGCCAGGACCTAAAAGTACCAGTAGATTACATGTTCAAAGTGATGGGCTGCATGATGAGTTCATCCGTGGCAATGAAAAAGGTAGCAGAAGGCAGGCCAAGCAAAGTTTGGGAGCCCCATTTTAGCTACAAATAGGTAGTTAGGGTCCCACAGAGTTTTTTGGTTTTTTTTCAGGTAGGGTGAAGGCTGAGTTTGATCCAAAAAGGAGACAGGTCTAGGGTACAGATGGATCAACTCATTACCAGTAAAAAGACAGCAGTCCTACAATTAGAGATACAGTATCAAAGATCAAGAAACAGATCTTATAGGATGCGTAAGAAAAGATGAAACCAGCACATGAAAAAGAGAAATCCTCCGAAGTGAGTGCTAAACCAGGCACTAGGAAAAGAAAATGAAGACAGATGTTCTCCACTTTGTCAAGATTTCAAGACAAAAGACTTCTCTGGTTCTGAAGACTACTGTGATAGCAAAGAGATGGTTTAATTAATTCAGGGGAGGGGTGGAAATCACTCAGAATGCTAGCCCTTTAGGTCTGCTATTTAAATTCTATTATCCACATTTTACTGTATTCTTAAAATATAGTAAACTTTCAGAGTAAACATATTCACTGCTACAGCTGAAAGCTGCTGGGGTAGGAGAAGAGACTAAAAAGGATGCTTCTTTGGTAACTAGACAGAGCTGAGGGATAGCTGAAGCTTTTTGTAACAGTGAAATGCAGGAAGCATTATGAAACAAAAGAATGAACACAATTAATATCCCCAAACCTACCAAATGATGAAACAGTTAAAAGATTCCCCAATAATTTTTTGACTTCTCAACTGAAGACTTAAGAACCCTTGTATAGGTAATGACCATATGGCAACAGTGGTAGCCCATAATAAAGGGAGAAAAGCACATAATTTGAAATGTACTAGGGGTTTCACGATTCAATCTTTCCTGTTGCTTTAAAAACAATTGAAAAATAACCCCCAGAACAAAACAAAAAAACCACCAACCAAACAAAATAAACCCCAAAAATATTTGAAATACAAGCGAGAGAGACAAAAAGCGTAACATTAAAAAGCTTTGTCTCTTTTTGGAAGATTATGGTTGTAGCACTAAAAACCAGTTTTAACCCCGAATTTTTCCAGTGCAACTCAATCATGCCAATGGATATTTTTATCAGATTAAAAAGCATGTAAGAGACATTTACAAGAACACATTTTGGCCACGGAATCACATTTATAAGAAAGGGTAGGCAAAAGCAAAAAAACTCTTCATGAATACTTAAAAGGAAAAGAACTCATCTCCCATCCAAACAACTGCTCTTTTTTAAAATTTATAAATAATAATGAACAAGACGTTTCATTTATGAATAATGAGAGTCAGGACAGCTTTACAGTTGACATTACTGGAGAAGCTTAGTTGAAGCAAAACACATGAAAAATTAAT
Source organism: Edolisoma coerulescens (assembly GCA_013397115.1). NCBI lineage: Eukaryota > Metazoa > Chordata > Aves > Passeriformes > Campephagidae > Edolisoma > Edolisoma coerulescens. The sequence continues at coordinate 48,632 of VWZW01006121.1, read as the reverse complement.
TCTCCCTAAACATATCTCACTTAATACATCCATTTATGCATTACATTAAGGAAGCATGCACAGATCTCTGAGCTTGTTCATATCATGTCTCATCTTCAGAAAGAGTCAGGGCAAAGAAAATACTCAGAGGCAATCCAACTGGGCTCGACTGCTGTTCTGACCACATACTTTCAAAAATAAACATACTTTGTGGGAGTCAGAGAATAATTAAGTGTCCAGATGCCCATTTAATTCTTACCCTCTGGCAAGCTTGATCACTCCCATGCCATGTGTTACATGGGCATGTTTCCACAGAGCTCGAGGCTAGGACCAACAACTTCCTCTAAGACAGACTGCTCAACAGAGGGCAACTACTTTGTCATTGCCACTTCTACTTATATTTGAACTTGTGATCTTCAGGTGAAAAGCTTTATATTCCTGGCATCGATGTATTGTAATTATTTAGTTCTTTAAACATAGGAACACTAATGTAAATGGCAAAGGCTGTTGAAAACAATTGTGGAGGAAGGGGTCTGTAGCGTCATTGCCACGGAATGTGATGCACATAGGGTATCTTTCAGTTTTTCTGTTCTTCTGCTGATGATATTCTTGTGATATCTATTGCTCTTAGCAATACAGATGATGTATGCATCCTGTCTTTTTCAGTTGAAATGATTAAAGAGCAAAAATGCCTCCTATTTTACTAATTATCACAAAGTACAATCCTACCCAATTACAAGGAGGGGGTTTTTTTAGCTGCTGTATGGCTTTATTACTGGCAATTTAATTATTTGTCAGTAGTTTCATTCTCAAAGAGTGACAAATGTATATGATATTCCAAACTTCTATATTTTGCAATTAGTTTTAATGAGGCAGTGTTCCTAATTATAAAATGCTTTGCATAATTAAACCCCCACAATGAGTGAATGTGACACTTGTACACATATCTGTGTGTTATTGTCCTTTATATTACCACAGTACATGTAAGAGTACTACAATAGGATGTTTTGTTCTTTTCCATCATACTCATCTAGAGTATAACACCATTTAGCTACCTACCACTTCTGCTTTGCTTTTACTACAGTGGCTTGCAAATTCAAAACACATCCCTGGGCAACCTGTGCCAGTGCTTGGCACCCTCAGAGGGAAGAAGTTTTTCCTGATGTTCAGGGGAAACTTCCTGCATTTCAGTTGGTGCCCAGCACCTCTGACCGTGTCACTGGGAAGCACTTAACAGAGCCTGGCTCCATCTTCTCTGGTACCCTGCCTTCAGGCATTCATGAAAAATTGGTTAGTTAGTTTCCCCTGAGTCTTCTCTTCTCCAGGCTGAACAGTCCCAGCTCTCAGAGGCTTTCTCTATAGCAGAGATGCTCCTCCTTAGCAGTCTCAGCGGCCCTTCACTGGACTCCCTCCAATACGCCCGTATCTCTCCTGTACAGGACAGCCCAGGACTGGACCCAGCACTCCAAGTGTGGCCTCACCAGCACTGAGGAGAAGGATGACCACCTTGAAACTGCTGGCAGTGCTTTGGCTAATGCAGCCCAGAATAACATTAGCTTTTTCTTTTGCTGCAAGAGCACACTTCTGGTTTGTGTTCAACTTGGTGCTCACCAGGTCCTTTTCTGACAAGGTGCTTCCAGCTGGGCAGCCCCCAACATATGTTGGTGCCTGAGGCTGTTCCTCTCCAGGTGCAGGACTTAGTATTTCCCCTTGGTGAACTATATCCCTACTCCAAGAAAGCCTGAATGAAGAACATGGAGTCTATGATTTTGTTTTGAATTCCTGTACAGCCATCTTGACCACGCACTGAAATTTAATAAAAGTTACTTCCAACATGAAAATTTAACAGTAGCCTTTCAGCTAAATGGAACTGAAAAATAAACAGCTTGATTTAATACCATGCTTAATTAACTTCCTTTTGTCTCCTTAGAGAGAATTCATAATGCTTTATGGAACAGTCAAAAATGATCCATTACTTTGTAATACAAGATCATACACTTCTTTATACAGATATAGAGAAAAATTACACTGTTTCTGGTGTGTCTAAGGAGCAACTACGGAAACAGAATATCACTGCTTCTAGTTCAAAAAACAGCATGATACAGTAGACCTGTAAATTATGCCTATACATATAAAATTTATACTGTATGGATGAAATACAGAAATTAGTCTATTTCTAAACAATTTTAAAATGTAGAGAATGTCTTTATTTTAGCAAAATTGGAGAAAAGTCAGAGACCAAAAACTTTTTGCCAACAGAATGAATGGCAAGCCACAGGGTATGAAGGACAAACTAATGAAAGAGAAAGAAACTTGAATGAATCACTGTGCTGAAGAAGCACTTCTTAAGAGACACGGCACAATCCCAAGACTGGCTGTGTCTAAGAGCATCTGATTACTCTTATCTAGGAGAAAAAACTGGATCTGCCTGCATTTAGTAGATTATTGCAAGATGTTTCTCTCAGAGCAGTATTTTTGATGTGGGTTAAGACTGCTAGCAGGTTTCAAGACTATTTAAGAAAGAAGTGAAGTCCAGATTGCATAGAATTAATTAGGTGACCAGAAGGGTTAGACTCCAACAGAGAGGACAGCAGTTTTGTTTAGCCTAGAGTGAAAGCTAAGCTATTCCGCTGCTGATCTGGTAATCACTGATAGGCCTGGCAGCAGGAACACCCCAGCACCCCAACAGCACCAGGAGAGCTCCCTCCAGTACTGCTCCTTGCCTGGGAGCCATAGGAAAACACGGGGGGAGCTGGCACTGCTGGGGTGGAGAGGACACAGAGCAGGCTCTCACTGTTCAGAGAGACGTTTCTCTACACTCTGTGTGATTTTAAAGGAGATGGTTTTGATGCTGTTTTTAACTGCATATAACAGTGCAGAAAGAACTGAGGTAAATGAAAGCAAAATGATGGGATTTTTTAGGAATGAGACATTGTTGAATGAACACTGCCTCATTGCACAGCCCCATTTGACCCTAAATGCAGTAGAAACTGCAAACTTGATGAAAAAAGTGTTCATTACAGTACACACTGCATAATAAAAAAAAACACCCTCAAGAAACAAGCTGGAACAAAATATATTGAGTCCAAATTCACTGGCTCAACTAAGGAAGTAATAAGAAACAAAAGAGAAGCTTTGACTTTCACAAGGACCATGGAAAATGTCAGGACATCGACAAAAACAAGTAATTTACATTCATTAAGGAAAAAAAAAATCTTAATGAATTAGCTACTGTAAATCTAGGAGAAATGTTTCCTGTTAACTTTTAAAACAAACGGAACCCAGTCAAAAATTTGCCAAGCAAATTCTAACACCCATTCTTCCATTTCTGAATTTCCACAATTACTGTAGAAACAGCTTCCTTTTTTACTTTTTTTTTGTGAACATTATTTTGCACGCTACAGTGCTAAAACAATTTACAAGAAAGTACTCTTACGTAAAAGGACTTTTTATTATATGCTCTACCATTCATGTCTGTATTTTGTTATCACAGTTCTCCTTGATATTTTGCAACCCGCAGGGCACACGCCTAAAACACATTCCCACTCTGTGCTCATCCCCTCTTTGCAATTATCTTTCATTCCCATCATTTCAGCTCCTCCAACTTATTCCATCTCCTCAGAGTCAAAGATGATTTGCTATCAGCTATGAGAGCACCACCTCACTCTCCAAATACTGTCACCAGATGAAGACTGTGCACTAATTACTGGTCCAACTCAACTGGGCCAGCAGGGAACTGGAACCAAACATATCAGAGCTAAACCACCTGACTTGCAAGAGTTTTTTGACTGGAAATATACACAAATTTTTAAGAGTTGCAAGAGAAGCCATGAGTATTTGTTTGGAGAATGCTGGTTAACAGAGGTAAGTTCATTACCTACACTTCAGTGATCTTGGGGACAATCCTGACCTCATGAGAGAGCATTTATGGGTGACATGTCAAAGGAAAGTCATAGGATCTTTTTCTTCTCTCCCTGAAGGGTAAAGGAGAGGACTCATAGCTACCAGCACCAGCTAAATCCTGAAAGAGATTTCTCATTCCTCACTCACCCCTACCCTCTCTATGCCCTCTGCTTAAAGAAGCATAATCTAAGTAACCAGGATGGTTCCTCTGCACAGCACTGCTGCAAGTTAGCAACTCAAGGCAATACTGAAGCCAGTGCCTTAAGCAGCCCTGTGGTGACACAAACTCAACAAGCTTTGCCAGGCAGAGTTAAAGAAGGACCATGCTTCCCACTTGCCCTCAGCACTGAGCGCTAGCTGCAGAAATGAATGCTCTTTCTGGCCTTTGCCCTTCCCTTCCATGCCTTTCCCCTGAGGGGTGTCTAAGAGAACAGGACTGCACTCCAACAGCAGCAGCCACCCCCCTCCACCTGGCCTCTAATTTCTCTCCCTTTCCTCTAGAAGTACTAGTTATGTCTGTAGAACTTAAACTCCAAATTTTAAATTATATGATACAGAAACAAGTAAGTGTCATTATGACAACAAAAAAATAGTTCTGTATTTAACTGTATTCTTTTGCTGGGTTTCTTTCTTCTTTAAAAAAAAAAACCAAAACCAAGTTAAATAGATTTCTTTTTCCCCAACCACTGACTGGTTACTTCACATTCAAATAGATGGAGGCCTCAGTACTTAAATATTGATCTCACAACCAAATCTTGCACACTAAACCATGGTGTTAAATACCTTTTCACTTTTTGTTCTATTTAAATTCATTTAAACACTTGACACAGGGAGACAGGAGAGACTGCTGCCCTTTACTCTCAGACCTATACTAACACCCACTGCTTCCTGAGGTACATACAAATGTTGAAGCTTTATGGAATTACAGCCAAAAATGATCAGAAGTCATCAACCAGGTCTGGCTAAACTATCTTGATCCTGAGATAAAGGATAATAAAGAGTAAATATGTTACCTCAGTACTGACAGTGTCTTTTCAAACTAAAATTTGAGTCAAGCATTAGTGCACTTTGTTTCTTCTCCTTCAGAAAAAAGAAGGCAAAGTTGCTCCATTATTTATATTTAATGAATCACTTAAAGACACCCATTTTGTCTATTTATAATTGCAATGTTTAAATATAGTTCACTGATTGCTTCTTGTCTTTTTGAAGTACCACATGGCAACATCTGCGAGTTTATTTTGGAAAAAAAAAATCAATAGAACCTATAAATTCAGAATCCAAGTGGCTCTTAATTGAGGATGCTGATGCTGACTGGTACTTAACAGGATTTCCAGTTTCAGTTTGGGTCCACTGGGGCCTGACCCCTTCAGTGGTTTCCAAGAAGAATATAGCACAGGAAAGCAAAGGGGGAGCCCCCAAAGAAGCCCCCAAAGATGAGGAAGAAAAGAAAGGATAACCAGGGAGAGATTGTAATATTGTGTGTGTAACTAGATAATGCCAACTGCTTCTTTCTCCTCTTACTCCCTCAGTTTTGACAATATTTCTATTCCAGCTTTTTTGGGGAGGGGTATTTCCTGTCAGCTGTACTGTCAGAATAGAGATGTTTGTCAGAATAGGGATGTCATTACACTTTGTGAGACCTGCAACACATGGTTCCCTACGTCCAGGAAGTTTTTTGAATCAAATGCTGCCTCTGGAGCTCCCACCTAAGAGTTACTACTGCCACAAAAGAACAGCCAATGGCAAGCAACACAGAACCAAGTTTTCTGCTGGACAAGACTGCTCCAAGGCTGTCTCTAGCTGCCAACGGGTCAGCAGGCTTATGCTCTGCTCACAAGAACGCCCTCTCCACACAGCTATCCAGTTTCTCCACCTGTACCATTCCTAGCTGTGCCCTCTCCCTTTCCATATCCTCATAAGAACAACTTCTGCACTATTTAAAACGCACAGCACATTTCTTACTCTCACACTTCACATGTTACAAGCTCACCGCCTTCCCCAAGGGTTCATCACGGTAAAAAGTGAATCCAATCCAGTCCCTGGTGTTTGAGATGTAACACAGGTACACACACATAATCCTGACATCCTGAATGCACCAACTACTGAAAGAAATAAACGCACCAACAGTGCAAGCGGGGGAGGAAACCCTACTTCTGCAAACAACTTTAATCCTGGTCCTACTCTAAAAATCTATTCAAAGCTGTAGCAACCACAGGGAATTTTTAAACAGCCTCAGTGTATGCTCAGCTCTCCAGGTAAGAACCTGATACAGTGAAATACAAGTAAATAACAAATAAAACTAAGCAAGACAGTAAAGGTTCTGTGTCTCAATTGAAAGTTTCAGTTTAAATAAACCTGCCTTTTGTAGTTGAGCCATTACTTTATGGTGACTGCTAGAATCCATTTTGGCCTCAGTCAAAGCATTCTTCTGTCTAGATGATCATGTCCACAAAGCATCTCAGGCCGTCTGCCCCCTGAGATCATGAAACAGGAGCTCATCTGGATATTGGACATTTAAAAGTATAACTTTCTCCTGAAACTTAACAGGATATTAAGGCTTCTATTAGATTAAGGCATGTTTGTAACTAAATAGTGAGGTGAGCTTGTAGATGGTGCACTAGGAAAATGAGGATGCTGGGTACACTATGCTTGGTAGTTGTCCACATCCAGCATGCCAGTGCCCGTCTCACAGAGGTGTTTGCCCTTCTTCCTGAGAGGTGATGGAGGACACTAACTTCCCTTCAAGGGGTTCCAGCCATCAAATTTGATTGGAAAGGTAGATTTCAAACTACAAGGTCACTAACCAGTTGCTCTCAATATGGTGGCTGTGTACCAAAACACTGCTTCAGCATCCCCTGTTCTAGTCCTTGCTTTTCAGCCCTCCTGAAGCAGTGCATGTGATTTCTTACATCCTCCTGAAAGACAAGATGCCCATCACTATCTGCAGCAACACCCGCCACTAAAGCAGCCCCCATTCCAAGGCACAGTTCATTCAGTGTTCAGGGTGTGAGCAGATCAGAATAAAGTCAATGGTACAAGAAATAAAGTCACACTAAAATGGTGAGTCCAACTTGAGGGAGGATTAAGGGGCAAGGAGAGAATGAGTTAAATCCTTAAATTTCTTCTCTCAAATTAAACGTTTGCTTCTTTGATTTAATGTTCTATGTATTTTTCCAAACAGAATAATACTATTGTCAACTCTCCATAACTTTATAAGTATTTTGTGAATTAAAAATTAATGCTGTACAATTTTCCAGCCTGACAAATATGATGATCTGCAAGTGAGTGAAAGGGTCAAGCAATTTCCTAGTTGAGATTTTCTTTATTTCTTAGTGAGGTAAGCAACAATTGGAGGAAGGAAAGGCTTAAGCATGACATTTCAGAAGCCAGAACCTGTTCTTGTAAAGCAGAAGAACAGTACAATTCAAAACCAGGAAAACAACACATAATTATAGGTCAAAGAGCTGAAAACATTAAGGGGGGGAAGGAACCAAAATATTAACAGTCTAAAAGACCAACAAAATAGCAGAAACAACTAGAACGACCATATGTATATAGGTAGAAAAAGTAGAAAATAATTAAGTGAACTGAAATCTTGACAGGCCATCAAAACACTAGGATGAACAAGATGTACTCTTCATCTTTACCTCTTGATGAACAGAGTAATGAAATGGTCCATTTTTTCCCTTATGAAACAAATATGTCCGTTTTTAACTTTCAGAAGGAAAAATAAAATTTTCAATCTTTTTTTTCAACCGTACTTATGTTTAATGAAAATAATTTGACAAGCCAGAGGGCTATCTGTTCAAATCAGTGATTAATTAAACAAGACTACTTTAATTTTTCTTAGAATACCACTGCTACGTTTATATTTTTTTACAGATTTATCAGTGGAGAATGCTATCATTTCCAGACTTTGAAATCTGAAAGATTACAGGCCATATATTGAAGGTTTTGGGAACCGCAGAATGAAAATAAAAATCAGTTCAGTCTCAGGGACAAGAAAAAAAGGATTAACTGCAAGATGTTAACATATAGTAAAGAGAGTGCAGATCCTTCTGCCATTTGACACAGTAACAGTTTTTATATCTGGTATAAAGAGTAGATGATTCACACACATCCCTGCTTACTAGTAGGTCTCCTCTAATTCCCTTTCTAAAGGGACTCCATCTAACAGGCACGTCACCTAGACTGTCTTTCAGAATAGACTGGTTTTTCTCAAGAAAAAGAGGCAAACAATGCAAAAGACATCTGAGCTTTTGCCAGACTACAGCTAGCTGTATATATGGACCAAATAATTCAGTACATGCTGTACACAAAGTTGCACAGCTTTTCAAAATTGGGCATTTTAAGAATATGCAGACTTTATCAATATCTAGGCCACATATTTGGAAATGGGGATAATCAGTTTAAATCTTTGTCAAAATTTAAAGGTAAAGCCTAAAAATAAGATTACAGTAAAATGCATTACTGGCACAACAGCTGCCAGAAAGATTAAAAATGAGTGAAACAATCGTGCCTTTGACACAAACACATCAATCTGTAATGCTTCCACTGTCATGGAGAGACAAGGAGTCATTAGAAGAACCCGGTACAGACGCAAGAAAATCTGCATTCTAAAGAAATGCTTTTCCTTTGTTTAAACTATGCAGTTTAAGCATAATGTACATGTTTATTTAATCCATGGTAACTTACCCAACTTGGTTATTTGAGAAGCTAATGCAGCAGGGAAGGTGAAGAAGGAAGACACGTATTTTGGACACACAGGGCTTTTTTCAGACTACTCTGATTTTAATGACTGTGACTTTTGGTGTAATGAAGGATATAACCTCTTGCTACAGATCTTATCTTCTTTTATTTTCTGTATATAATCTTGGCAGCACTACCACTATGAACAGGTTAAGGTCTTTGAAGGAAGAGAGTCATTGGTCTGTTCATTCATTTGCTCTTTTTAAATAACCTGTTTCCTCCCTATTCAACCGTGTACTATAATCCACACCATCAATGCAAAATGATGAAAACAAAGTCTATATTCACACTCTTTACTACACTCAGGATTTTAAAAACCTATTTGATCTATATCTCCATACAGCTGGGGCTTTTTCTGAGAAGTTTTAGTCCTCAGACAGAAAATATTCCATACCTTTGATCAAGCATGACAACCTTTGCTATTCATTTACTACTCCTGTCATATTTTAAAGATCACTATAACATTAGGGAAGTGCATAATATTGAAAAGTGGATGGGGTAGAGATTCATGCATTTGAACTAGTCAAGTTTTCTGATTTGTTCTCTATTCCTTTACTAGTCTATTGTAACTATCCTATTAGATTCCTTCTAGATAGTCCAGTGCCACTGAGTACTGAACCAATTCCTAAGACATAAGTCCTTCTTTAATGGCAACAGCTGATTTATTTATTTAAAGGTTAAGGCTTTTAAGATTTTTTTTTCTTCTTCACCATGTACAGTGCTTGGTACTTAGCAAAGTTTAATCCCATCTGCATTTAAACACTGAAACCACAAAGTCCCCTGGAAGTTTTCATAGTTGCTTTTGATTCACAAGAATCTTTCTCCATAATGAAAAAGTGTCAACATATTGCAAATTCCTATCCAGTATTTAAATGGGGTAAACACTCTTGAGTTTTTCACATGTGAACTCCAATGAAAAAATATTTAAATTAACTGTGCTGCAATCACATTATCCATGTGTACTGTCTCCTTTTCATTTTAATTACTAGATTTGCTGACTCCCTGGCAAACTTGTTTCTTGCTTATTATGTATTAATAGTTGTTATGCACTTACAAACTTAGGGGGGGTATTTTGTTATTTTGTCTTCAATGTCAGAGTTTACATATTTTCCATTTTCTTCAGTGGATATTGCCTTCACTTTTTTGAAGGAAGCATTTTTATTTTCAAGAGATCTTTCATTCAGCTTTCTGATGCCTTTTTTTTCTTTTTAGACTTCACCCTTAATTGGGACACATTTACTTGAGCCTCTAGATTTCAACGTTATTCATCCTGACTCCAAGCACCCTCTCTTTTAGCTGTTCCTTTCATTTCTTTTTTTAAATTAAAATCCTTTTTGTAACTCAAAACACTAGACGAAATAAAAGCAAAACAAAGGTACGGCAGTGCCACTACCTCCTCTGTTGAAATTGCTCTGCAAAGAAAAGGCTTTTATTTTCACAGCCATCGTTCCTGAGTCTCAGGCAAAAGATATAGAAGATCTAGTCCAAAAACTTAACAAGCTTTAAAAACTCAGGGACACGGTTCAACTAGTGACATAACTATGAGACAAAACTTGCTTAGTCTTACTACTGAATGCAAGTTAAACCTAATTGCGTGCTTTTAACACAACAGTTCCAGGATCACATATGGACTTGACTTTGCAATGCAAAGCATTTCTATCCTTAATTAATAAAGATTACTGGAAATTTCAAGCCTTTCATCTTTTTTTTTTTTCCCCAAAAGAATTTTATGTTGTGCACCTCTACAGCTAAGTTTGCGAAGTCATCCCCTCTAAATTATAGAATAAACTTCTTCAAGGTCAAGTGCAAGGTCCTCCATGTGGTCGGGACAATCCCAAGCACAAATATAGGCTGGGCAAAGCATGAATTGAGAGCAGCCCTGCTGAGAAGGACTTGGAGGTGCTGGTGGATGAGAAGTTGGACATGACCTGGCAATGTGCACTTACAGCCCAGAAAGCCAAACACATCCTGGGCTGCATCCAAAGCAGCGTGGGCAGCAGGGCGNGCGAGGGAGGGGATTCTGCCCCTCTGCTCTGCTCTGGTGAGACCCCACCTGGAGAGCTGCATCCACCTCTGGGATCCCAGCACAGGAAGAACATGGACCTGTTGGAATGAGTCCAGAGGAGGGCCACAAAGATGATCAGAGGGATGGAGCACCTCTGCTGCAAAGACAGGCTGAGAGAGTTGGGGCTGTTCAGCCCTTAGAGACCTTAGAGCCTTTTCCAGTACCTAAAGGGGCTACAGCAGAGACAGAGAGGGACTTTTTATACAGGTATGGAGCGACAGGACAAGGGGGGAATGGCTTTAAACTGACAGAGATAGTAAGAAGTTCTTTACCATGAGGGTGGTGAGGCACTGGAACAGGTTGCCCAGAGAAGCTGTGGATGCCGCATCCCTGGAGGTGTTCAAGGCCAGGTTGGATGGGGCTTTGAGCAACCTCATCTGGTAGAAGATGTCCCTACCCATGGCAGGGGCTTGGATCCAGATGATCTTTAAGGTCTTTTCCAACCCAAGCCATTCTATGACTCTTAAATTACCACAGAATTGGAGTCATTGAATGGAAAAAAACCCCAAGCACACCAAACATATGTAGGCTTGGTGTTGTTTGGCTAAATAGGCAAAACATGTAAGATCATCTTCTGCACTCTAGTAGTTTACTTATTTATTAAAGGTTTCTAACCACACACATTACTTAATTTTTCATTTTCGATGCAAATATAAAATTTGAAGGCTTCTAGCTTGTTCACCCTTTTTAGTATTACTTCTTCAGTGATCTCTAGGGCTCATAAACTCTGCTCTGACACTTGTCTGGCATAAATAGTTCTTTTAGATCATAAAAGACTGAGCTCCTAAAAGACAGTTCTTTTGACACACAGTGGAACATAAATTCTTTTCTGCCAAGCAAAGATAAATCACAGAGGTTCAAACAAGCAGTTACTGCGATACAGAAACACAGCTGGTTAGCAAGAAATAACCAAACCAACCAGAAACAATTCAACCCAATCCAAACCTGAGAAGCATATTTTCATTTTCTTTCAGTAAGAAATAAATGCTTTTGCAGTCGGTCTTTCAGACACTCTGAATTAGTATTCCAGGGTGACCTGTTGCAAGTCAATCTCACGTAAGTGACTGTTTATACTTTGAGAATATTGATTATATGCAGTTGAAGAAAGCTGGGGTTCAATAAATGAAAAAAAGCCAGTACAAACTGACTTGCCAATGTTAAAGTAACATATGCCTAAGGTACCTTCGCAACATCTTTTAAACTTCTGTTCCCTATAAATAAAAACCTAATAATTAACAACAACTAATTAGGCCTAAACCAAACTTATGTTAGTATTCTGAATCGTAAATATTTTTCACAATTGGTTGCTGTGAAAAGGATTGTCTGTCACATGCAGAGGATTACAATGTCACATTGGAAGTGATCAGGAGCAGATGGATTTATAAGAATCACTGATCCTGCTTTTATAGAAAAGACATGAGTGTATCTTTTCATACACTTTCCAGAATGCAGTAGCAGGAATCTTTTATGGCAATCTTTTATTATTGATCCTTTTTAAATAAAAAAATTTAAAAAGTAGAGAACAAAACACAAATAGAGGGTAATATTCACTACTGAAATGCTCAGAGCAGCTCAGAAAGCCAAACTCACTGAGTCCTACTTCTGCAAACAGGTCACAGGAGGCTGGGCTGTGCCTACAAGTGGCACCTTGATTTAATCCTCATGTAATGGTATATACCATACCAGAGCAAACTGAACCAACACAAGACCTCTTCCAAACTTATCTTTAGAAACACAACTTAAAACCAACAAGCATTCACCTTGATCAAAAGTACATTCACAGCTCTCTACAACAGATCTAGTCTCAAGCAACTGTGCAGACAGGAAGGTTCTAGTTTAGAAGCACCAAGTAGCTCAGGTTGATAGGAGTTTTACTCTGTCTTGTTTTCTCAAAGCTATTAGCAAGTTTGCCACTTGAGGCACTTCATGAAATGGACTGTCTTTTGTCTTCACAATACATTTTTCTTTGAAATTAAGTCCTCAGTAAAACGAAAAAGGGGCAAATTTAGGTCTGGCAGCTCTCCTTTTTCCTCAGCCATTTTCATATGGAGCGTGATAACTTACTAAGTAAGTAGCATCATTCCTCAAGGAGCACCTCCCAATACCACGGCTCCTGAAAAGTCAGCCTGCCTGCAGACCCACACAAGAGCTGCACCTTGTCAGTGGAACTGGCTTTCCAGAGATGCAAAACATGCGACCTCCCTCTGACACCTAATGGGACTGGCTGTTATTCCCCTCTCTTGATGGAAAAAAAAAGTCCTACAAGAGACTGAGTCATTGCTATAGGTAAATCATGTCATCTATTGACTACCATTTAAAAAATGTGGACATCAAACTTTGAAACAAATGGGGTGTTCATGACATCCATAAGAAACTGACAGTTCTGGGCTTCCAGTACAAGTGAGAGAAGGACATAGTGAGGAGTACAGCACAGGCCCTCTAAGACTGTTTAGGGACTACAGCAACTCTCCTATGAGGAGAGCTGGGACTGTTCAGCCTGGAGAACAGAAAGCTCAGTGGGGTATCTCATCAGTTTTTCATAAATACCTGAAAGGAGGGCACACAGAAGACTGAGCCAGGCTTTTTTCAGTGGTTCCCAGGGACAAGATCAAAGATGATGGGTACAAACTGAAACACAGGAAGTTACCCCTGAACATCAGGGAACGGCAGTCACCTCCATGATAAAGAGAGACTGCTTGTCCAGGGAAGTTGCAGAGTTTTTCTTGAAGAAATTTAAAAGTCACCTGAACATGGCCCTGGGAAACTGGCTCTAGGTGGTCCTGCTTCAGCGAGGGTGTTGGACAAGATGACCTCCAAAGGTCCCTTCCAACCATGCTATGATTTTGTGAACATCAACTAAGAAAGAAAGAAGCATTCCAATTTCAGAATAAATTGCACTCTAAATTTCATATGCTGTTCAAACCTCAGCAATCTTATTAAATGCTGAGCTGTAGTTCTCATCAATGAAGCACTCTTTAGAAGATGGCTCAATATGTATGAATTGGCAAAATTCTGAGTAAGTATTATTATTGGATCAATACTTTAATTAAAATGGATGAAATTATGTTTGAGAATTACTTTTAGCAGTAATAAGGCAAAAAATTTCCACTTTCTTACTATGCTTTGATATTAAATATAAATCACAGTGTTGAATAAGCCTCTGGCAAGGTTAATTAATAAGGCAATATCAATCAAGGATGAAATTCTCACAGGACAAATACTACCCATGGCAGAAATACAGAACAAGAAGAGACATCCATCAAAGATTAAAGGCCAGGCAAAGACCACATTGTTTCCAAAATGAGACCCCAAGCTGGACAAGCACAGCACAAAGACAAAGCTTTAATACAGTACTCTAATGCATCACCTAATACAATAACTCTAATCCATCAATTTTCATGTTAAAGTGCATCTGAATGGAACTATCCATCTACAGTATGCCAGTTTAAATATCGCTGGATTTCCCCATTGTAAATTTAAAGTCATCAAGTATTAATCATTGATGGAATAAAAATCTGGAAGCAAATATATGAAAACATGTTCCCTGATGCCCCAAGGCATTCAATCAAAACTTTTGGAACAGCCCCACAGCAGTTCTAGGCCTCACATGAAATGAATCATTAATTTGGTTTGACTACCCAAAACATCTTGCTTAGGCTCAAATGCATCAGCTCTATTATCCAACTCTAAGTAGAGGGTAAGTCCCAACTCTAAGTGCCCTCTGATTATAATTCCCCAAGATTTTGGGGAAAAAAAACCCGAAGTATTTCTGAAACCACAGACTAAATGCAACTCTTACAGTTTTGCACCCTTCCTGAGCAAGATAACATTACAGGATCCATCTCCTCACTGAGGTGGGGTCATACACCTCATCTGCTGTGCAGGCACTGTGTGCTTTCAGCTCTCAGTGAGAGAATCAGAGCTAGGAACACTTAGAGCTTCTCTGAAACAGTCTCCTAATGAGACAGGACTAGGAAGCATCCCTGATTTCATTTACACAGCCTAATGCATGGAAAAAACAATGATGAGAAAATTCTTCCAGACAATGAAATTTATTTTTACTTCCAATTAAAAACAAACGAGAACTCTACTGAAAAAAGTAGCACCACAGGATGTCATGCTTGCACGGTTAAACAAGTGTCAGGAAATACATGAATCCACAGAGAATGTGTCATAAATTAATTCTACATTAGGAGTCAGCTTTTAATTACACTATCTCCTGCTAGAGCTTCAAGATACTCCTGAAATCTCCCACTGATATGGAGTCTTGATGACCCTCAGGCTATTTTTGACTCTTCAATAAGATACCTCCAGTATGAAGCTCCCCTTATTTCCCATGCTGTCAACAGAAGCCACTGGTATCAGAAGGCTGATAAAACTGTAAAATAGGCCAGAGCAATATATATATATGAATATATATATATACACATGCACACAATCACCAAGGTATCAGCTTTGCTTACAAGAGCAGTGTTCCCAACACTCATTAGTTTAAAAAGGTAGTTTGAGCCTGAACTAAATGTGTCCCAAAAGGAGCTGAGAAAGAAACTTGGACCTCTCAAGCTCGCTAGCTACTTCATGCTGCCTGCATTTAACTTTCTGGATGTTTGCCAACATACAGAAGGAGGAAGAAAAAAAGACATTTTTAATTATGGAAGGGGTCTAGTTAAAAACATAAAATTAAAAAGAAACCCAGACCATTTAATTTAACACAAAGAAAAAAACTACAATATCAGAGCTATTGTTCATGACCAATGCCTCAGGAACACAAAGAACCTGAACCAAATAAATGAGTATTTTTTCCTACGTTATCTGAAGAGAATTATCTTTATTAAAACCAATCTAGCCTTTATGAATAATACACATCAGCTTCAAACAGACCAAAGAACAGTTGCTCACTACAAAATTACCTCTAGGAGAGGAAAAAAAAAAGACACATTTTTATTCAACCAATCTGCTTCCTGATACTTTCAGTCAGAAATAAAGCCATTAACTGCCATGTATTAAAAAAGGCCAAAAAAAATACCATTCTTCTACAGCCTTGCTGAGAAGGAGCACCAGCCACCATGGTGTGCTTCTGCTGCCAAAGACACTCTTCACGTACTGGGAGCAGCGTAGCCATTATTGCCCCAGTGAGTCCAGCACACAAGGGAACAGGGATTCTGCAGGACGCTGTACTCAAATGGCCTTCACCTGGGCAAATTCCTACCACTACCACAAGAGATGCTGTAATTTTAAACAAACAATAGGAAATAAAGCCCACTCAGTGCAGAGGTGGATGGCAGCTTCACCCAAAGCAACTGCACTGGGAACATACCACAAATTGGGCTGCTGTTGCATCTTCGTAAGGGGCTTCACAAGCTGACAAAAAATTGTTGAGGAAACACAGATAAAAAACACATTCATTATTCCTGTGGCCTTCGTGTAATGAAGCTGAAATTTTAAAAAAAGGTCAGGTAATAGTTCTACTGGATGTGTAGAAGGTTAAATGCCCATCAAATCAACTGCTGCAACTGTGCGGGCTGTGAATTACTGCAGCACAGTCTTCAGTTTACTAGAAAGATAACAAATTATTTTGACACTTTTTGCCACACTTTAAAGTGTTTCACAAACATTAAAAATTAAAGGTTTGAAATTTAGTGGAAGACTATGAAGAAAATCAAAACCTCAAGTCCTCCATCTATTTTTCAACAACAGCTGCTATTCCAATACAGTATTCTAAAATTATGTTTTATAGTTGTATTCATGCCAAGGTCAGCAGCTTTGCAGAGAAACTGTCCCAAGCAGACTTTAAAGGAACAATATATATACTTATAGACAACCTGTCACTTGGAATATACCTTTTCTGAAAGCAGGATCTGGGTGCTTGAGGTTCACAGGCATCAGTTAAGCACTACATGTCCATCCCAGAGAACACTGCACTTCAATGCTATTAGCTGAGGGTGGAGGTGGTCAAACATGGAAGATAAGGCACCTCTGAAAATGTTAATATTTTATCAGTACTTTGGAGCAAACAAAGCTGAAAACCAGTTGGGAATGAACCTGTCAGCATGTACCATCAACTTACTTAAATTCTCAGTAACATGATGAAAAAACATAATAACAACATTAAACAGAAGCACAAATAACATGAAGCTTGAATATATTTTCTTTACAGGCACACACCACTCCATTTTTGAAATTAACATCACAATTAATAGATAACAAAGGACAGGTTCAACGCAATGACCAGCTCCATCTGTGAAAAGTCTGACAGAAGTCTCATTCAGATCAGAAATATCTATGCATAAAATGTTCCCCAAAAGATATAGCCTCTTAGAATTTTAGACGTATTTGTAACGGTGTAAAGGACATCATTCTAAGACTGTCATCTTTTATCATTTCTAACAGTTAGAACACAAGACAGTATGTTGATGAAGGAAAGGCTAAAAGTGCAAAAGGTAGTATTAAATACACAAATTCTTGAATGAGCAAGAAGTCATCATGATAGCAAAATAGAATGAAAATAAAGTGCATAGCAAAACAGACATCATAAAATGATATTCAGATCGAACCTGGTCTTATGACTTCCCCATTCTCTGTCAAAACCCCACAAAAAAACCTTCACACCTCTATACGATTATTACCTGAACTCTTCTGTCCCAACTCTTCTAGCTGTTAGCACTGATTAACATGTCAAAGTTACACACACAAGGATAAATCTGTATGCCACACTAATCTGACTTGCTTTGCTTCCTCTACTGCAGCCAGACACAGGAAAACATATTTGTCCTCCTTTGCCCATTCCCTCAAAGAAACTGTTCTGGCTTGACAAACTCTCTGCCAGTATCCCCTGTTCCAACACTTCTTTATTTTATTAACTGAATATCCCTAATTTGGGGAGTAGTGATGCAAACAGAAAATACTTACTTATATATTACTTCATTAAAATGAAAGTTGATAGCTTATTGACAGAATTATTTAATACACAAAGAAAAAACCTCAAGTTTAAATCATTGGACCCATTGCTACAATGTGTAAAGAGTACAAGCCAAGAAAGCAACAATAGTCCTCTTATGCTCTACTGAGAAGGTCACACACAGGATTAAAGCTGACAAATCTCCATGGGTGCATGGTTCCACGGAGCTTGCGTCTTCAAGATTAAACCTTTGGTTTTTATTAATACTACAAAAAGCAAGAACAAAACCTTGTTAAATCAGATACACAAGCTTATTTCAAGAAATGCCAAAGTCCAACTCAAATTCAAGAAGACAAAGAAAACCCCAACACACTCTCAGGGCGGCTGAGGCTGGAGCCCAGGTCACTGAACCCAGCTAATCCCTTGTTAAGTAAAGGTCTCTGCCCAGCTACAGTCTTCGTACCCACAGAACACCATTGGTTTCCTAAGGTCAGGTATGTGGCTCAGCTAAGCTTGCAAGTCTACTAGATGAGGATCAGGTTTATTTCCCAGGGTGCTTAAACTGCCCACCAGCTTCTCCTCTATCTCCTCTCTGTCAATCTTGTCTGGTTTCAAATTCCTGTATGAAGGGTCAGTAGCCAGATTGGAGACCTCTGAGAAGCAGCACAGTTCAGAACCAGACAGGGCTGCCAGTCTCAGAGCAGGACCACAAAGCAAACTAGTTCCTTTATCCCACATTCCCCTGAGGCAGAGCAAAGTTGAGACCAATTCTGAACTGGTGTAATAAACATAGCAGCTAATAGCAGAGTTAATTTCAGATGAAAGGCAACACTGTTTACGCGGTACTAGAGCTGCCCTCCAGCTACAGTGAGAGAAGTACTCCCCGCTCTTTGGACAGGTTCAACCCTCTTCTGCTTCTTGACTCATGCCCAAATGCTCAGGGAAAGAAAAGGTGCAAGCCTGCAAGGGAAAAGAGGCTGGCAGCATGCACAGATTAATCAGAAACAGCTAAGAATTAGACACACAGCATGAATGTGACATTTTTATAGAAGAACTTTGCAGTGAGATCAGCAGAGAGAGATGAGGTCAAAGCAATGCTGCTGCAACAGCAATCAGAAATATTTTATGGAGATAAGAGGGATTGCACTAACATGCCAGAAGTGTGAAGGTTGCATTTGTCCTGTGAAGTACTTTATTCCACTAACTACAAAACTCTCCCAGAATGTTTTTACTATAAAAGGCTCTATCAGAAGTCTGATTTAAAAATTAGTTGCAGGGGATGAGGAAAAAACAAAGAGCACACTCAACTCAGATTAAGCTTATTTCCCCAAAACAAAGAAACCTTTCTGAACTCCGTCTGACCCATGCCTCTGTCATCTACGGTCCCTCAAATACTATCAAATTGATTACAAGGGATTTTATAGAACTTAAATAACTCTCAAACATCCCGCATTTATCCCTGCCAGGGATGCGTGACTCACATTTCAAAAAAAGGCCACTCTAACACACTTGGCAGCTAAATATATTGGAACCAATTATCACTGCACAACTTCAGTTCTGGTGACTTCACCAAACCAAAAGATTTTCCTGATACACTGTAAAGGTCTGTTCTTCCAACTGAATGAGCAACTTATAGTTGTCATCAAGCTAATTATATAAAAGCGAGCAATATAAGTCTGCATATACTGCTTACAAGAATAGACTTTTTTTTAAAACATAGCCATGTTTTAACGTTTACATTCAGAAGAGCCAAGTTCACTTTTCTTAGGTCAGGAATAGATTATTTAACACTGCAACACATTTCAAGCTCTTGTTGAACAAGATGAGGCACGTACAAACGAGAAACCAACATGGCATTTTTTTACACTCCCCAAGTGTTTCTGAAAGATGACAGCAAAACTCCTAAAAAGCAAAGTTCTATTTGCCTAGGAACAGAAAATGTTTTAGGTTTTGTTTTTCTACACAGAGTAGGAAATGCTATCCTTTGGACATAAAAAGAAAAATTACTAACTCTGCCTTTTTTAACCAGAAGTCTTTGAGAAACTATTTACTGGAGGATGGGTTGTATTTTTAATACCTGAGTTGACAATACTGAGGTGATTTATCTTCTCCCTCACACACAGTTACAGTGAAACACCATTTACACAAAAGCAGTCGGTTCTCTGTTGCAAGGCTCTTCCATGTATGCATTTTGCACATGCTTGTTTTTCTAGGACTGCATCTATGCTGGAGCACAGTAAGACGCACAACAAATCTGTTTGACTCCAGAAACAATTTAGTCCTGTTTGTTCTGCCTGGGAGCTAATAAGCCCTGCAGGGACTTATCAGGGAATATGCCTGAGACCAGTCAATGCAATGACATGCAGGGGATATAGGGGGATGCACTGATCTGTAGGGAAAAAGAAAAGCTTTCGAAGGAGGGCAGAGAATGTGGTAGCTAATGCAAGAAAGGCCCCTCTTCTACAAGTGTTCTCAACCTCCTACCAGTAAGAAGGGACAGGTGAGAGACAAGCAGGTTCTCCCATCTCTTTGTTATTGGGAATCATTGACATAAATCATCTAAGATCTTCCACTCTCTTCATTTCAGAGTTAATGAAACGATACCAGACCAGCTGGAAAGAAGTACAGGGAGATGCAAGTGAGTGAACAGAGCTTTGATTTGTCCCTGTAAAAGTGTCTTGACCCAGAAGATTAGTCCCTCTCCTCTTTCTGTCAAGATGGAAAACTGACCTGTGGCAAGGCTTCAAGAACATTCAAGTGAATGCCTGTCCCATTCCAAAGCAGTGAGGGTATTTTAGCTACTATCTACTGAGTTTGGAATCATTTCTTTTATATAAGCAGATAAACTTCTTCAAACAGTCATTTGCTGGTGAAGATATAGACTTCAGCCATCTAAAATTCCCTTCAGATGAGCAATAAAGTTTTTACAATATTATCCCCTAGATAGGTAACTACCCCTACAGATATATCTAACAGCAACAACAGCTACACAGAATGCTGAAAAACTGCCTCAGTCCCAGATATCAATACAATGCCTACACTGCACTGCTGTGTTCAGTAACTAAATAACAAACAAATCTGTAACCAAATTCGTTAGCAAAGAGGTACAGTAGACTGGAGGTACAAATACTGCATTTGTCCAAAGCATGGAAGAGATGAGAATGCATCTGGAAACAGGGAGGAGAAAAAGGAAGGATGAGCATATTCTCCTTTGGTCTACAAAATCAGGAAGAAGGGGAGAAAAAAATGCACTAACTGCACCTCCAACTAGCAGTAAGATTAACGTCTTTCACAATTTTAAGTATAGGACAATTAATTTTTATAGCCTAAATTTAATCAAATAGTAGAAATGTATTTATTAAATGATGAAATGAGAAATTGCTACAGAACAGAAATTCTGAGACTTTCAACTGTAAGTCACTACTTGCAACTTTCTCTACAGCAATTTACTGCATGATGTATAGACAAATATTTCAGTATGGACTGGAAGTAATAGCAATCAATAGTGTAATAGCAATCAATAGTATAATTCCATGTTCAGAAAAAAGAAGTTAAATTTACATATTCACATACCAAATCCTTGTGGTGAGTCCAGAAATTAAAAAAAAAAATTCATTCAAAGTATTTATAGTACAATCTGTAATGTCATATGGATTTTGTCTTTTTTCTTTGTTTCTTGCATAAGACCAACATTAGTAGGCAAAGATCTTAAAAGCCTACTTCACTGTTAACCATTTTAATAACAAATTCACTTTTAGCTACAAAACTTAATGACAGATTATCTGCCAATGCTAGTGGAAACCAGCTGAGGTAGGGTAAATACGAATATTGTCCACAATACACGTGTTTGCAATCAACTAAAATTGTCTTTCACGTGACAATTTAGTTTTTCATAATTAACATTGAAGTGACAATTGTAAATGGATGGACGAAAGACACAATCCCAGTTCTCTAACTACTGAAGATTTAGGTCTGTAATGAAAGCTAAAGCCTTTCATATGATAGGTTCATTTTAGCTAAGAGACACAGAAATGGCACTTGATTTGCATCTAACCCATGGAAACTAAAAACATTAGGACAACTGTAAATAACAGGTCTTAAACAAAAGGCTCAATATGTCTAAAATTTTAACTCTTGAAGTGTTACTATCTCAGGGGTGGATTTGTGAGATGATGGTTCCAGAAATATTAACTTGAGTTGAAACACAATTCTCCAATTTTTTCAAGCTGCAGACTCTCTCCCAGCGAGTATTCATACTTGTTTGATGAAAATCAGTATATAACTTCTTATTCCTCAGAAGCCCTGAAGACATAACATTGCTAAATTGAAAACACAGATGGCTTTATTACTTCTTGTGCAACATTTTACAAAAAAATCTAATTACTCATAGTCATGCAACCCTACTGGTGATGAAAAGGCTGCACAAGCAATACTTCCATCGCACCCGTGCTTCAGGGATTTTAAAAGGACAGCAAAGAATCAAATTGAAAGAACTCAGCTCAACTTCTGCAGCAGCGGTCAAGTTTGCAGTTAGCATCAAGGGGATAGAGAATTTGATAAAAGAATACCAAGAATATGGAACTTCAAATAAGAATTTTTACATTAAAGTTTTTTGAACCAGGTGTACATTAAAGGGTTTCATTAAGTCGAACATGATCACACCTTGCCAAATCACAGTCAGCCAAACTCTGTGAAGCCCTCCTCTCTTCCCCAAGGTAGGACAGATTTGTGAGTCCGTTCTGGCATCAGACAGAAGAGCTTCCAGACCACATCGCAAATCCTCTGTACACACACATAGACACTCACTTCAGTGAGATGAGTGGAATTTTTTTCCCCTACCACGTGCTTCATGAGCCAAGGAGGAGGCAGAATACCAAAGATAGCATGACAAAATCCTAGTGCCAATTGAGACTTTCCCAACACAAGAAGAAAGTTCCTACACCCCCAGTGCTTTAAACCAACAGCCTGGATCACTGCAATGCCAATGGCACCTGGCTTCTGGTACACAGGAAACATCGGGCTTTTCTGCTTTTAATGGCAGCTGCTCATTGCACAACTTCCTTCTGTACGAGGCTCCCCTTCCAGTCAGTTTCCCGGGTAATTTTGCACAATGTGGAGGGAAAATGGACACCCTGTCAAATGATTCCTGCCAGGAAACAACATCCACTTTTAAACAACCCATCATCAGGACTATGCATGAGCTTGGTTTAAATACAGTATTTTCATTGCCTTTTCTGACATTGATAACGGAGAGAGTAATTATATAACTCAAAGGTTCTGCAATAAATACCACAGTGTGGTTTATTATGGCCATAGGAATGGATTTACTGTCTCAAACTCTAAAACTATGACAATACGTGCAATCTTCTCAACATTTGCTTACCTACCAAAGCAAACCTTAATGTTTTCCTAGGAAGCACATCATGTATGATCAACATGAGGTAGTAAATAGTAGCTCACAAGCCATGTAGGAAAATGAACACACAGCAAAATTTAAAGCTTTGCAAAGCAGCAGAATACTTGGAAACAAATGAGGAGTTCAAAAAGAGAGAAGACCCATATAACATGTATCATATGTACAACTAGCTAGATGTAATCAGCACTGACACATATGACTTTTTCTCACCACAGGTATCTAGGGAGAATATTCAGTTTTTCAAGATGTGCAGCATATAAAAAGATACGGTGCTTGTTACTTCCGTCACCCAATTTCTGACTGCTTCATGAAACCTAAGATCCATTAGCATCTCTACAGTAAGCTGTTTTGGTCTCAAGTTTTGCTACATTAGGCGACTACAAAATGCAAAGACTTAAACATATATTTATCTTGGAGTTGTAGGGCCTCACAGTTCGGTTTTTATTATTCAGAAAGAAAAAGACTAAATCTTGACTTTACATCCTCCATGCTAACTGCAGTCATCTAAACCTGAAGTACTTGTTTGAGTGAAGAAAGAAATCCATAGTACTGAAGAGGAGTTTTATCCATGCAAAGCCAACTGAGCTAAACTCATAAACCACAATAGAGGCAGCCAAACCAAGATAACATAAGCAGATAAAGGGAACATCAGATTTCACCAGATAACAGTGACTTCCATGATATTTTTTCTTCTTCTGTCTCTTTCCTAATCTCCTTTGTCTCAGATAACCCAAATCACCATTACAAAGTATAAAATGCTGAAGCAAACTAATCAAAGGAAAATGCCACCATACTAAACAAGCTAAATGTGGAGACATCAAATACATGACTGAAATGCTCTGCAAATTTCTGAAACTACCGTTCTGCAGAAAACATCAGTATTAGAGGATTTTTCCACTGAATGAAAAAAGCATCAGAGCAGTTTTTAAAATTCCTACCTGTTCGTATACACTACAATTATGTACTGCTGATTTGCTCATCACATTAATTGTAATTAATGCTAATGTCAATAATTGATGCTAAAGCAGCAATGCTTGCCATACCAAGGTAATATATATATTTACGATCATAATTTCTGCTCAAAGTGATGATATCATGTCCTTCTCTTGCAAGATTATCCTCTGCTCTAATTCATTCAAAGTAGATGTTGTATGGCCAGGACTGTTTGCTTAAAAGAACATTTTAATGTAGAGTCCTGTTGTCAGGAATTTCCTGTACAATAGTCTACAAGACCACTTAACTGCTGAATCTCAGCAGTCCCACTTGCCATTCCTAGCAGGAGTCACTACTGATATGCACCTTATTTAACTCAGCTATCATAAACACGAGACTGGGGGGAATTTTGAAAAACAGTCTACGTTACCATAAAAAGTGCCAATGCTATCAACTTAGCCAGAGAAATGCAGGTCAAAGCAAAGTACTCCCGAAAAGCACACAAAGTAAATTTCTGTGATGGTGGAGTTGCTGTTCTTCTTTTTTATGAAACTGAGTTCTAAGTTGATTAATGGAATGCTGCATCTTTTTACATTACCCAAGGGCAGAAATGATTTGCATTGGAGTGCCAGGAACTGCTTCCTCGATTGATTAAAGACAAATGAAGTTTGAGAGAACTGTCAGCCACAAGAACACTTTTTGGTGATCATAGACTCTACTAAGGCCTAGAATAATATTTTGTTTGATTAGAAAGAAAAATTACTCCCTCTTGTGTTACTAATACTTGTGTTCTGTCCTCATTTTTATTCAGAATACAAAAAGATAAAAATACCAGCCTGGAACTAAACTAAAATTTGGCAACTGTAAAAATTTAAAGGCTATTCCTCCTGAGACCCACTATAGAACACTAAAAACACCTTCAAGCAGGTGTTAACAGAGAGCTGATGTAATCTAAGTCAGGAAAACCCTTGTTTACAGCTTGCTGACAGAAGTGCCATCCAAAAGAATCTGTGCTTAACACTATTCCAAACACATGAATGCTAATTCAATCTCTGTGTCCAGCCTTTCTGAAACTGGGCTACTTTATAAGTTCTAAGCTAGTTTTTTAAATTGCAAGTTCACATCCTTGGAGAGCTGCAAGTCTGGCCGGTGTTAATGGCAAACATGAAGATACGTGTTTGACTTGTTATAAACCTCTTATTTCAGAGGCTGCCTTCCTCTAATTTATCACCTGCTCTGGCAATCTGAAAGCACACTTTGCTAGTGTGATTGTACTGATCAGTATTCTATTATATACTATACTAACAGAAAACCAGTATATAGAAAATATTATTAGTATTGTCTAAAAATAATAGAACATTAAAGCTTACGGGTAAAAAAAATGAAAAGTCCAGGTGGCAGAGGGAAAACAATGCTCAGGCTACTGCATATTTTGCCTGCTGAGACACAGAAAATTCATCAGTCTGGACTGATATATAAACTGTTCAAGAGCTCCTTTTTGAATTCAAAGAAACTCAGTTTTACACAGATTCACCACTTACCACAGAACAAATCTGTCAGCTCACAGATCACACTAGCTAACTAGGTATCATGTTAGCACTGAAGAATTGTTCCCAAGAACCAAGGTGCATAGAATATGAAAGTAAAATAAATACAAATTCACTGTAATTTCAATTAATTTACAATAATTTTTTTTTCTTTATCTAGATAATCAATTAGCTACATGAAACACAAATTCACATTCCATTTTTACGCACTAAATTTGGCTACCAGTAGTAACGTAACAGTGAAAAAACAACAGGCAATATTTATGAGGCATACAGAAACTTCAAACGATATTTTATGGCATGGAGCAGATTTCTTTACTAGTGACATTATTTAGATTACAGTTCCCTATCTAACAAGAGATATTCCGTACCTGCCATACAAGTACGTGACTACTTTCATATTAGTCCACAGTCCAATAAAATCAAGTTTTCGAAAGACAGACTCACAGATGACATCTTGCTATCAACTGAAGGAACATCAATTGAAAAGACAGGTTCATTCTTTTGTGTGACCAAGGTTATGGAAGGATTACCACAGGATTATCTCCAGGATAACTGACAGCCTACATGCAGTCACAAAAAAGCCTTTAAAATTCATCGTATTTTCAATATTCCTACTAGAAGAACACAAGTTTATTTTTATTTTCTTAAATAGGAAAGTAAAGGAGAAAAAAATACCACAAAATCAAAACAGAAGCAAAGAACTCATCACCTCCTGCAGGTTCAAGAACCATAAAGCACACGACCACAGTAGCAACACTAATGAGCTGCCCCCCTTTAATGACAGATCATCTATCACAATACAATGGTCCCCTCCCTCCTAGTGCTACGCTCTGAGAAAAACCACAAAGTCCATCATGCACTGATGAAAACTGAAAGGAGATAAAGGAGAGAGATGCCACCAGCACAGCCACCCTCATTGACAAATGCTACACAGTAGCCCAGAGAGATATTAAAGATTCTTTTGTTAAATCTCAATCAAAGTGTTTCTGTATAGCAGAAAAAAAATTATTAAATCCCTGCCACCTCCATCAGCCATCTCTTTTAATTGCTTCCTGATTTAGACTTCTTTTGATTGAGATGCAAACACTGACTTCTGTGCTTCATTCCATTTCCAATGTGCTTCACAAAACCAAGATAAATTTAGAATATCCTTTCAAGCTGAAAATGCTGCAGAAACACCACATCATTTGCAGTCTATATCTTCCAATATTTACTAGCCAAATTGTAATCGAAACCATGCCAAGAACCACACATAATTTGCCATAAACCAGCATTAGGTTTGCATCTTCCTAATGCACTGACGAACTGCATTAATGAAGACTTACTATGATGCTCTAAGATACTAATTCTGTTGTAAACCAGCTTCATAGAGATATTTTATTATTTTCCTTTATGGAGTTAGGATAGCAGAATGGGTAAAGTAAGTATCATAGAGGAAAAAGCTTTAAAAAGTATGTTTGAGTTCAACTGCTTTCAGGAGAACTTTAAGTCATAACTAGAAGGAGAATCAAAGTATTACAGCAATAAAGGAAAAGAGGCATAAGCAAATATATTGAGCAGTTATAATTCATTCCAATCAAAACCAACTCTGGTATGCACTTCAGAGACTTGCTCTTGCCTCAGGCACAGAGCCAAATACATACCAACTGTAAATAAAGGCAACAGTAGATTAACAATTTACCCCAAGTTAAATTACAGTAAAAAGTATGACTGCAGTAACTGCCCATATGTTAGTTCCTCCCCCCTTAGGCAAACATGAAGCTCCTTACTGTGCCCCTCAAGGGTAAATTATCTTGCATTTATCATAGGGTAGGATTATATACTTAGGCAACACCCACTGCAGCAAAACTTTGTAGTATATTAACTTGCATAATACCCTCAGCTGAGATACAGCTGACAATTTTTGTATGTCTAAAATATTACAAATGCAAAATCTGACATGTTAATTTCTACTACTACTACTCTTTTTTAAAATTATTTTCACAGAAGTAACAAAAGCAAATCCATTCTTTTTCAAATATGAACCAACAAGTGGCAGAATGTGTTACAGTTAAAAAGTATCTCCAAAGATATTTCTGAAGCTACACTTTGGAAGTGTTGACAAAGTGTTTTGACATCTGTGGTATTCTCCCACACATGCATATCCCTTTTTCGTTTAGCTGAAAATGTTCACCAATTTTGTTTAGAAAACTTCATGCTGAAAATTTTGGCATTTTTGAAACAGAGACCTCAACTCAGTCAGCTCCATTCCTCACAGAAGTTGACTGGTAGTCCTTGGAACTTGCCATAAACACAGAACTTGCTTATAAACACTAAAAATTGACCTCCTCTCAAGCTACACACGGTGACATTTCTGGAAGGCAAGCAGATTCTAGTTTGCAACAGTTCACTTTGGAATGAGGTCTAATAGTGGAGAACCTGGCACAAGTAATTTATAAAGTAGCTGTCTTTCCATGGCTCTCAAGACTCAGGTTCCTAGACTCAGGACAGATTTCTAAGAACCATATCCCATTTAGCAGCTTATTCCTCGGGCACAGCTTTAAGAAGGAAGCTGCACAAGACGAGAGTACTAGAGAACCTGCAGGATGAGGTGTTAAGTGAATACAAACTCACCAAAGCCATTTACTAACGTTCACCTCTGCTGATTCAACAGGCTGAGGCAGATCTCATAACATACTCCCTAAACCTTCAGCATAGTGAACAAAACACTCTCTTTGCCCTAATAGAGCAGCCTTACCTCCCCAAAGTTCTCCTTCCACATATGGAACATTTATTTGTCATGTGGACTCCAAGATGCTTTCGGTTCTTCATAGGCTTCAGAAAGGAAGTATTAGGAAGTACTCAAAATGGATCTTTTTATAATCAAAAGCATGGACGGTGGGATACAGCTCCATAGTCAGTTGCTCAGTTGCAAAGGCAACTCAACTTCACAGCAACCCTTTTTCACTCTGTCACCTTCTTGTGCTGTTTCTTACAGCTGTTCTTGGTTTTACTCCCAACTGGGGGCACAGGAACTGGCCACAAAAAAATGACCAGAGAAATTTCATTGTCTGTGAAGAACACAGAGAATGGAAACGCTTGAAGTAAGTGAAGCAAAGACTATCCCTTGATTCACCAACAATACTTGAAATAAAAACACCAGCAAATCCAAGTAAATTTTAATTTCCTTAAATGTCCTGTCTCTGAAATATTCTTAAGAATAATTACTACTTTGTAGGCAGAAGCAGAAGTCTTTTCCTTTCATGGACAATAGTGTTTCTCAAAAGTATACTTTTACAATTCCATAACGCATATGTTTCTGATGAAAAAGGATTACAAGTCAAATTTCACATCTAAATGAAAAGTCATAGCTCAGATTGTTAATGAGCTAACTTCATAATGATGAGCAGTGTTTCTCATTTTCTTGAGAACCAAAGGCGAGTATAATGAAGACAGGAAGCCCTGCAGCTTCAGTCAGATCCATCCAGATTGGTGCAGACAAGGGCAGGCCTATGGCAAGTTGCTATAGAAACTTACAGCAAAACCATCCCCTTCTGTCATAAAAAAACCCCCAGAATCAAAATCCAACCCACATTTTAAATACAACACCTCTTCCAAAACTATAACACTACTTACAAGTCAGTGAACATAATATGGAAATGCACTCAGAGTATCCCTGTTCTCTAAACTCTAATATGAAGAATAAATCCTGAATAAAATACATTATGCAGCCATTCTTCTCATGTTCATTTACATGTTCTGCCATAACTTGAAAGTACTACCAATTGTACTGCTATAATAACAGCAAACAGAGAAACCAACACTTAAGGTAGACTAAACTGTAAAGACAGGAGTTCATATGTAAGAGAACATCCCTTTCCCGCACTGCAGGGCCAGTCAGGTGAGAGAAGATTACTACTACAAGTCACGTTTAACAGCTCAGACTCTTCATACACGAGACATCGGAGATTAAATATTGATTTTACATTACAGTTATTCATTATCACTCGGAACACTCACTCCTTTCAGCTAAATTGTAGCCAATAATTTGATTAGTCATAACCCACATTGAAGACCAAATTACACAAAAAAAGCCTGCAATAAGTTTTATAACATCTCTGCAACATCATGCTGCTTGCTTTAAATACTTACCCACAGTTTATGCAAGCTTGGCACATTGAATGTGGGATGCACTTCAGCTACATCTCCTATGGCCTGTCCAGTATTAGAAATGTGAGCTGGAGACATTTCTTTCTATACAAGTTTCTCTAATATTCCCTAAAATTAGGCTTTTTCTTTTCCACCTTTTCATAAGCACCTTTTCATGAAGAAACACAAGAGATGATGCTTGGTTCACAAGCATCCTCTCAGTTGAAACCGCATTTGTAAATACATCTCAAAAAAGCCAAAACTCACATCTGGAATTGCCTACATGCAAATACGTGGCAGAAAGAACTTGTTGAGAAGTTCCATCTGTGCTTCTCCTACAGCATCTACGTGCCATTCAGATAGCAAGAACAGTCATTGTGGGTTCCCATGATAGTCACAAGCATGCACAAACAAGATGCACAGAACTTGTTTTAGAGGTAACTAAGCATAAGTTGCTCTTTGGAAGTACCCTGGAATTTTTTCCTCCATTAGGCAGAAAAAAAATTGGGCCCAAATCTGTAACTTAAAACAGATGAAAGTTCCTTGCTTCAAAGTCCAGATTCTTTCCAGTGCCCTGATTTCTCTCTCGTAAAGCATGAACTAGATCCTACTATCTTGTCAGCTGCAAGTACTTTCTCCACTTACAGGTGAGGCAGGGATCAATGTCAGAGTCAGCAGAACCTACACACTCACCACCTCTGCACCAGGACCCTGTGGTGTCAGAGCAAGGAGCTTTGGGCAAACCGCAGAAAGGACTCAAACTGTTGCTGCACCGCACATGAGGTAAGACCTTGCATCTTTGCTGAGACACCTCTTTCCTGGTCTGACCCCAAACACAGCATTATTCCATAGCAAGCAGCACACTTCGATCAATATTTCCTGAAATTAGCAGCAAGTAACAGTTTCTAAATGCATTTTAAAGTGCATCCTTACTGACTGCAGCAAAACCAACCATTAGCTGTCTGACTTTCATGCAGAATTCATCCAAGTAGCCATTTTTTGATAAGCAACTTATCCTAACCTGAGAACACGGCTAAGGGATATCTGTTAAAATATTAAACACAGCTGTTGAGAGAAGGCTACACAGTAACAGTGTAAAGCATCTAGTACACAGATGCAGTTACTGACAACTCTTAATCCTGACAGTCTGTGTGAGCTAGAAAACAGGTTTGCATCTTGGAACATTATGTAACAAAATTGGTGATGAGCTATAAAAAAAAAGATGTCTTGCTCTTAATCTTGTTAATAAACACTTAACTTCCAGGAAACAGCTGTAGTGCCCTACATATGTTTTAATCTTGTTTTATAAGTCAAAGCACTGGCAAAATAATGTATTTAGATGCAGCTATGATTCTGATGAATCATTCCTTGCACCCAAAAATAATTTTAGACATATGAGTGCTAAACTCATGACAGCTCAGCAGAACCTTGCACTGGAGAAGTGTTGCAGCTGTTTTAACATGGGAATCACAAAGAGCAACTTTCTCAGAGGAGTAAACTAAGCTCTAAGACCTTTTATCACAGGGAGAGAACGTGTCTGTCAGGACAACCCATAAAGATGTGCTAGCCACTCTCCTCAGCACAGAGTGGCCTTCCTTTCAAGCCTCATGGGCAAAAGCAGGGATATGAAGTACTATTTTACAGCCTCCTTCTCTGGATCCCTTGGGGAGTTAATGAGCAGGCACAGGAAGCAGAACAGTGACTACCTGCTCAAAAAAAAAAAAAAAAAGCCAGAGTAAAGGGCTTTCCCCACACTGTTCATCAGAGTGAAGGGCAGGAAGGCTGACCTTATGAAATCACTTCAAGCAATAAGGTATTGATTACAAGTTCATCTGCTGGAACTCTGAAGCTTGACACAATGAGACCAATCTCCCGTTCCTTCCTCACTAGGAAAACAGCTATAAAATGGCTTTGCGTGGAGGCCAGGAGAAGGAAGACAGACAGGAGGTTTATTTGCTTGGTTTTTGTTTGGTTTAAGGTATTTGATAGAAGCCTGCCACAGGAAGGACAAACAAGAACTGATATGTAGAATCAACAGATATCTACCCAAATGTCTGTCCTGGCATTTTGCCAGTTTGATATGACTCACACTGACAATATTTTGATTAGCAAGCTTTGGAAGGAGTTCAATATTTTTTCCACTACAAGACCCACGACACATACTGTAAAAACAATGAAGTCTACTGTAGTTTGACAAGAAAGTGTCAAACTGGTTACTGGGTTTTGTCAGGTATGAGAATTTGTTTCTTCAGAAGCCTCTTCACAGGCCTACTATCCTACAATGGGCTATGCTGCAAAAGGAGCAAAAAAAAGGAAGCAGGCAAAAGCAACTTAAAACCCTTTCATAACCTTCTACGCAAGGCTCTGTTCTAATCCCTTACCCATTCTTTGGCTAAAAAGGTAATTAGAACAACCAGAGTAGAGAGGGCTCTCCAGTGAGCACAGGCATCTCATTTTTTTCCGCAAATAAAACACTTCTGGAAAATTGATCATGAATCACTCTGTCTTTACTACAACTGAAAATGTGACTGTATGAATAAAAGCAGCAAAGCTGATATTCAGCAACCCAGCTAGGAAAGACACAACATCAAGCAACACATGATGATGTTTCTGCCTGTGGGCAACAGTCATTCTCAACACTTTTCTTGTGCAGTTCCAGCAAGCCGCACATAAGTATATTAAGTTGTTAATGTCTCATGATCACATATCCCTATGGTACCAGAAGGTCAGCAGTTTTTCTTTGTAAATACATTTTCTCAGGTGATTAACAGCAGTGGTTTAAACAAAAGAGAACCACATTGCCTGCACAGAAGCATTTTTCATCCCTGCGCAATTCAAGTTCTTAAGGTTTAGCACTAGAGTACCACCACGCAAATGGCTGATCCAGCATTCATTATGGTGATGGAAACTTTTCTTAGCCAATGATTACAGAAGGACAACTTAAGTCACTCCAACCATGACTTCCTAAGGTAAAGTAGCTGCTGACAGGTAAAGCATCTGCTCTGCTTGCAGCTGATCAGCACTGAGCCCTTTCTATGCCTGAACCCTTCTGCCCTTCTAATTTTCCTCCCTTTGCAGTCACTGAGTGTTAAATTCAGAATCAGAATTTTTTAACCTGTCCACATGGCTAAAACATAACAGATCAGGAATATCTACCACAATAAGATGATCCATCAGTTATTTGCTGTGAGATTATAATTTCACTTATTTAAAACCTTGACTTCTCAGCATTCCTGACCTAAAACAAATGGATACATGTTGCTGCTTGTAGCAGGATTGGTGAGAAACGGCACTGATCTCAGTTCTAGAAGAAAAGGAATCTTTATTTAATTTTACAAACGGGTTTATATGTTAGTTTTCTAGAGTGGCACAAGGCCATTGGTCTCTGACCATCCAGCTCTTTAGAATGATTGGTTAGATCTCACAAGACTCACTTCAAAACATTTCTCTGGTCAGTATGACAACAACCTGCACTTGCAAGATAAGGAGGATAGTTTACAGAACCTCCTAACTGTCTTTCAGCCAGTGTCTGTGAGAAAGTAAAGACTTTCTCACAGACAGAGGCAGAAAGCTGGAAAATCTCTCTGCAACTCAGCTTTCGGCGTCCACAGATACACATGTTGATAAATACAGTAGTAACTGTAAAAACAAAACCAAAGGGGAACTTGATTTTGCCCTCAGTAGAGGATAATAAACAGTGGCACATTTACACAGTCTGGAGAACTAAATAAGCAGGCAACAAATAAAAGACAGCAAACACTTTTACACATCTGTTTATGTATAAAGGCCTACCTCAAAACACACATTTGGCCTTGGAAGCTCTTATTAGCTCTCCTCTGTCATTTCTTTAAAAAAAAAATTTGAAAAAAAGAGTACACAATCCCTCCCAAACTGCAGATACGATAAAGATGTTACACACAGCAAAATATTAGATGTTTAACCCTCAACACAGTCCAATCTTCCCCACTGCTGACATTCTGCAGCTGCATGCAGTCTGAAATTCAAGATTAATAAATCCATACATGAGGAAACAAATCATTAGCATGTTCAGTCAACTTCTTCAAAAAGCCACCTATGATCCTTAGTGTCCCAGGAGCCCAGAGACAGCCTGCAGAGCTTCAGTGGCAGAAGGGATGTACACAAGGTTGTCCTGAGCACACACGCCAAGAAACTCAAACCAATCACCTTCCTAGTTACACCAGATCTGCCTGGTTTGTCTGCTTCAACCAATTCGCAGTAAACTCAGCCCAGCTATTTACAACTCTGTGTTATAACTGTAGCCACAATGGCTCTGGGTGACTACGCTAACACTGAAGTAAATAGAAACGTAACACTACTGCCAAAGAACAAAACGAACACATAATCAAAATAGAAAGATAATGGGTGAACAAGTGACAAAGAACAGTAAATATTAGTAATCTCGTATCGGGCTGAAAGCCATAACAAAAAAAGAAACTAAACCGATATGAAGCAGTAAGGCATAATAAACCAACCACTCTACTCACTAAACATGTCCACATTTTTATCTTATTGTTATCTTACTGGTTTTAGCCAACTAATTTTTTTTTCACAAAATGTACAAGAGCAACCTGTCTGATAACAGTAGGAGATAAAGTTCTGAGAAAGACTTAAATTAGAGAACCACTGCAAAAAATCCTCACTGCAGAGAAATTCCAAACAGCTTTGCAGCAGAAAATGCAGATCATCAGCATGGCTCTTCTCCATACATTATGTCATTTTGTTTACAGAATATGGAAAAATAAATTAACATGTAAAAACAGCAATATTATAAAAAACATTGGAATGTTACCTCTAAAATGGTTGTCATTTTACTTTACCACCTTAAAAACTCTTATTAGAAGTGAAGATAAGCTTCACTCCTTGTAGTGTGCTAGTTAACTGTTCAGCTGCCACTAGCAAAGCAAAACTGAAGTTATCAACCACTCACAGCTTTTTTAGCTTTCATTACTCTCCTGATACAGGGGAAATCTATCATATATTTCCTTTAAGTATTTCTTGATCTTTAGAAAAAATTTTTACGAATGGGAATAATACAGAGAGAGATATGTGAAAGAGCTACTTAAATCTCGGTGGGGAAAAGCACCCAAAAATAAAACTATCTATGATATGAAGAATTATACAGAAACCCTATTTTTAGAAAGTATCACATGCAAAAGCTTCAACAGTTCCATTTAAAGTCTAATGCTGCTACCTCAAATTAATTACAGGAAGAAAAAAAAGAAATGCAAAACCATACCTTCAGATATAGCTTGGTTTTGAATTTGTTAAAAGAAGTCTAAAAGTCTAACACATAAAACATATGTATGCCAGCTTTTTTATCTTAGAAACGATTACAAAGCCTTACAGAGTTTCACTTCTAAAGTGAAACTATACTGTAAACTTTGCCAGTTGATAACGTTCTAAATACAAACACAATAGGGCCAAGAAGATCAAAGCATATCTAATCTCTTTTCTTACAGGCTGAAAAATCTAATCGATAGCAAGATCGTATAATTTTCTTATATATTTTCAATCACATAGTAAGACAAAAAAATGTGTGGCAAACCAAGCAACCAAAGCCAACCAGAGTAGCCTGATTTAAAAAAGGAAAGAAAAAAAAGTCATAGCTTCTAAGTCAGAAGTAAGCTTTGAACTTCGCTGGCAATTTTTAGTGTCATTAAAACTACTTAAATTCATATCTTAAATATCATCTGAATTTCAGAACTTTTACTTTGTCAGTACAGCTCATTATTTGCAGCACTTTAACATACTTTAATACTTGCAAAAGGCTAACTCTGAAAGAAGAAAAAAGTCATATATACTTGAAATACACATACTCATATATAAGCTGAGTTGCATCCATGTGTTTCTCCTACCTTTCCAGTGTTCTAGCTGGCTTCTCACACCAGTTTTCTACTTGTGATCATTCAATTAAGTCTCATGAAAAACTTCAGTAGCAAAATGGCTAAACACAAACACCAGCAAAAATTTTATCTATCCAGGCTTTCTGGTCATTTTTCTGTGTGCATGCCTTTCATCCTTCCCCCTCCTCCTGCCCCTATGGAGCTACTGTACAGAACAGGCAAGACACCCCATCACCTCCTAACTGTGGTATGCTTGCTCCAGTAAGATACAACCAGTCACAGTATAAAAAGACAGAGAAAGCTGATGCACCACCTCTCCTTAAAGTGTTTCTAGAATCTCTTGGCTGTGTTGTGAAAAATTACCAAAATAGTCAGAACAACCCATGGTACAACAAACAGTCAGAAAACCCCCAAACCTCTGTGTGCCATCCTCATCCAGTTTTTTCTCCTTGCAGCAAGCTTGCACTACCAACCCAAGCAAGAACTTGCACAGCATGTCAAAACTGAATTAGGCCTATGCTGCAAGACACGTTTCATGCTCCTAATGTTCCAAGTGAGACAGGATTCCCCTCAGTTTCAACTACAAGTAGTATATACGCCTAGTTTTCTGTTGATTTCAGTCATCTTCCTGCTCTGTTGACTTCAGTTTGATACTAAACGAAAAAGAAAGAGATGATGCCTGAGATACGAGTAGCACAGTAAGAGAATGTGCATTTGCCAACCATAGATAGAGACTTCAGAGCATTCTAGGTAATAAATAATTATGTGTTCAAAGAAGGTAACAAAAAAATCAGGCATAATAATTCAAGGAAATATTGTAGAAACTAGAAAGAAAAATATTGGATCTACCAATTCAAGTCTCTATCCATAGTCCCCTTGTCACCGAATTTCCTCAGCTACCTTGCCAACAAGTTCCATCTGTTTTCTTCTGGATTATTTCTGCCTGCCATCATTTTGTACGCAGACTATGGAAAGCAAAGTTAACTCAATACAATGGATAACATATCCCATTGACTGTTTCGGGAGAAAGAGATGGGTTGAACTTCTCCACTTTCAGATGCTTGCACGTAGACACAGTTTCTGAATAAAAAACAGGAACTGGCTACAGCAAGCAAAAATTTCTCTTAACATAAACTTCTGATTTTGCTACATCAAACACTACTTATCCTCTACCCAAGAGATATACACAGGTGATTTAGAGACCACTGCTGTGGTTTAATCTAGGATAGACTAAATGCAAAAATTAATTACTACTCAATAATTGAATTCATGTGGAGGAGTCTGAATATTTCTTGCCTCTGTGACAAGAATGATTATTAATGCACAGAACACCACAAAAAAGCCATGTTCTCTGGTTTCCTCCAAAGCCAGTTTGTAATTATCAAAATAGACCAATATTTTTAATCCTGTTTTTATCCTTACCTCAGCCTTTCTTCTTCTTTCTTACGAAGGCTGAAATCTCGCTGAACCACCTGGAGCACATGCTCTGCTTCTTCATCAGTCAAGCCAGAAAGGTCCAGTTTTCTCCCCATTATACACTGGGTCCTGGATGTGAACAACTATAAGGAATATCTGAAATCAGAAACAGAAAATAGAAAAATAAATTGAAAGCACCTGTATTTTTCACAAGTGCGTTGAGATCACAAGCACATCCACCCAAAAAAAAGAAAGTTGCTGCCGTAAGCATCAGAAAAGAAAACTCTTTTGGGCTGGAAAAGACCTTTTACATTGAGTCCAATCATTACCCAGCACTGCCAAGTCCACCACTAAACCATGTCCCTAAGTGCCACACCTGCACATCTTTTAAATACCTCCAGGAATGGCAACTCAACCACTTCCCTAGACAGCCCGTTCCAACGCTTGACAAGCCTTTCAGTGAAGGAATTGCTCGTAAAATCCAATCTAAACTTCCCATGTACAACTTGAAGGGTTCATTTCAGAATTATTTTTCAGGTTCCATGCACTGAAAGCAATCACCCCCCCACTTAAATATAAATGGAAAAGATAAATTTTTGGGGGATATTAAGAGATGTTGAGGACAGACCTCAGTGTTGCTCTCAAAAAGGAACATGTTTAACTAAGACTGGTCAAATCAGGTTTAGACATTTCTTAAGATTTTATGCCATGATTTTATAAAACTGTTTGCAGCGCAATCCCTGTGACTGTGTATGAACAGAGAACGTACTCTGCTGTAACATTCAAAAATATTTTATACTGCCAACCAAAAAAACAGGAATTATTTTAAAGCACCATTCAAAAAAGTAAGCATACAAATTTCAAATGCATTTCCCAGAGTGACTGGAAAGATTTAGACATCATTATCATCACTATATCATTATTTCCCATATTTGGAGGAGAAAAAGTAATAGTTAATATTGTGTGTGAATTGAAGGTACTATAAAGTTTGAAGCAGAGCTTGGTCCATTAAGTTTCACTAATGAAATTTGTTCTAATTTATTTTCTCATGGCTTTTACTCATTTAATTGAATTCTAGTAAATTCAGCTCTCAGTATTAACTTTTGTCATTTGATTTATGCAATTATTTGGGCAATCATAGAGGTGTCCATCTCCACGCTGTGTTATGGTTTCAAAAGCATGAGATAGTTTTTCAATGTCTGTTATGAGCTCCCAGCAATGCATATAATAACCATGAGCATGCTATAGTTCTTACACTATATAGAAGGGGCAACTATTACTGCATCTTCATCCATGGTGAGCGGCAAGTGAATGAGGCTATGTAAATCATCTAAGCTGGTTCTGGCCCAAAAAAACCCCACCTCTAAGGAACATTGTTACGGCATACAATTAAGTGCGCTAAGTACTATGGCAAGTAGAAACACGGAGGAAAAAAAAAATCAGCTTTATTTTCTAAACATAACAATTAATTTGCTACTCTGATAATGATGTGGGATGTGGTTGGTTGGGTTTTGTTCGGGTTTTTTGTTAGCTTGGTGGAGTTTTTTTTAATACAATATTTACCTTCCTACAATCATCTGATTACCATTCTTCAAACAAGAAAAACACACGCACACGGAAGGAGGGCACTGCTTATTTTTTATGTTTTGGTAAGGCTATCCATGAAGTTTAGAAAACTCTTTGTTCAAGAAAACAACACTTCACCAAAACCAAGCAGATGGTAATACAAGCTTAGGTGAAATCAAGATGACAAGATCCCTCCAACAAGACACATGCTCACCATACAGCAAAAAAAAAAAGTCACAATTTTCTAGCTTGAGTCTGAATCTTCTAAGGAAGATAACAATGAGTATTTAATAAAGGCTACAGAAATGTACTTCTAAAAAAATTACACTGATTTGTGTAGAAGAAAAGTGCCAAAGAAACAAAGGACTATATGTAGTCTTCATTAATCCCATTTGCAAGACCAAGAACATACGTTAAAGATTGGCTAGAACATAGTGAGGAACAACTGGCAAGACTTTTTTTCAATGCCTCACAGGTTCATAGATCTTCTCAAAATTTTCACCAGAATATGAAGATTTTCCTCTGTCCTTTCACCTACAGTCCTTGTAGCAAAACCTCACTGAGCACTGGCAAGCAAAAGAAAAGGTGAAGAAGGGCTTGCTGAGGTTACACCTATGTTGCAGCTCAAAGACAGAACATCAAGTGGGACACATCCTTCCCTTCAGGCTTTGGGATATCTGCTCAGCTCTTCCCACACAAAGCACTTGAGTGCAAAAGCACCTCTGACTTTCTAAAAGCATGGAAGGGCTTCACTACAGGAAAGCTACATCCAGGGGGAAGTAAGCAGGACTTTTCCAAGTAATTTTTTTCACACACATACACTGAAGGGAAAAATACAGGATACAATGTAAAAGGAAATAAAACTTTTTTAAGCAGTTCCTGAAGCCAGTAGAGACACCTTCATGCTAGGGCTACAGTCTTCTGAGACACAAGATGATGAAGGTAACTGGAATTTCATCTTTGATCTCCTAGTATCTCGAGCATCAAGTTAACAACTGTAATTAACATTTTCATAATAAGTTCTCCCTTCAGGTCTTCATCAAAATCCTTTTGGAAATGGTGTAAAAATAAATAATCTTTTTTCACACATGCAAACTGGTCCATCAGTAAAGAAAATTATCCCTTTGATTCAGCTGCCACTGCTGATTGTGAGCATGTATTAGAAGGGGGAAATCTACCCCTAAATTTGGGAATAAGTGGGCAGCCCCACCACCTCTGATCTTCTGAGGTTGGCAAAGACTTAATTTCAAGTACATATGCTTTAAAATCACAAGCACCTTTAACTTTTGATTTTCATGTGGTTTATTTCTCTACAGTATTCTCAGTCTGCATTCCAATATTACATTAACCTCTAAGGAACTCCTGTGTTTTTTCCCAGGAAATCATTTTTCATCACATTACTAAATCACCTCTGATCTGGGAGTATCACAGCAGCTTATAAATATTTATAAACAATTCTCAAATGTCCTTTTTGTGGTAGATCCGGATTGCGTATTTTGGAAATACACAATGGCAAATCCTCTAGAGGAAACGTAACAAGTTACACTTATAAAAACCCCAACTAGACAACAAAATAGCTTCTCAGCCTAAAATAACTTCTGGCTTCAATTAAAATAACTTACATGAGGCTGTTCAAATGATTGCCTTCATGAGTAATTCTTTGGTAAATCTCAAACTGAATACAAAATCTAAGATCTCACAGACTTTACAAGGAATAGTATCATTCCCTAGAAAACTTTTGCTCAACAAATTAAAACACTGTAACAGGAAAGCCTAGGCTTACAAGACACGATTGGGTATTGTTTGAGTAATAGTCTAATCTTAACACTTCTTACAGTCTCTTTTTAAAATCCAATTAAAACTTCCACATTGAAAACCTATCTTGAATTTAACCTTAAAAACAAAACCAAACCCCAACAAAAAGAAAAAGAAGCAAATGTAGTGTTTTTCAAGAACTGCATGCAATGCTTCTGAATTTTAACAAGGACAAGGGCATCAACACAAGAAACAAGGGCAAGTAGTGCATTTCCTGGTCACCCGTATGACAGCTAAGCTGTTTGGACTTGGAGTCTCAGCAGATGATTAGCACTACTAGGAGGGTGGAGAGGGAAAAAAAAAGTTTTGCAGGCTAAGTGCCAACTAATATTTAAGACAGATTCTCTGCTTGACAAAGAACCACATTATAAAGCTAATTATGCAAGTGGTCACACTGAATATTGTACAACACAGGCCTCTTAGTTTTATGCTGTAGCAAAGCAATCAGCACTAGTGAGGCTGCATCTGGAGTCCTGTGTCCAGCATGGGCTTCCCCAGAACAAGAAAGATACTTAAGGCCACAGTGACGGTTAAGGGACTGGAGCATCTTTCACAGGCAGTGATGCTGGGAGTACCAGGACTGCTCAGCCTGGAGAAGAGAAGGCTTTGGGGATATATACAGTGTGTATCTGGAAGAGAGCTTTCCAAACAAGAACATCCTACAGTTCTTCCCATTTCTGACCACATTTTTAATCAAGATTTCACCGGCTTTCACAATATAGTATAAGTTTTGCTTTAAAATGCTGCTTATGTGCGTTGATGGAATGTGATGCCTGAGGAACCAAGACCACAAACTCCTTCAACCCAGTTATTTGCAACTGAAATATTTCATATACAATACCTTTCCCCCCATTGGTCTCAGCTTTAGCGTCACCAAACTTTCCACCAGAATTTTTCTATTCTGTTATACTACTCTACTACTTCTATATTTTCCAGGTAGAAAATCAAGAAGACAAGTAACTAGATCTTTGATTCTGCCACCAACAAGCTCATCTTTCCTTCCTTCAGAAGTCTTTTAAGACCGAAATAATACTGCTCAATCTTTCCTGTAATTCCTTCCAGAATTCTTTTAGTACCACAAGAAATTCCTTGTATAATCTTACAGGTGAACATTTTTCCCTTTTAAATCATGCAACAAGATAGTCACCTCTCTAAGCCAAAGAGCAAGACAAGCACTTTGTCCTCAACACAGCTCCTTCACCATCCCTCATATTCTAAAAAGTTTTGTTTACTGAATTGTCCAAAAGAAGTTGCCACATTGCCCACATGAGGTCATTATGCTAATTTTTTGATGCAAATGTCACAACATTTAGCATACGAATTACATAATGTCACACAGTTTATTTGACAAATATAAGGTGACAAAAATAAGGTCAGAATAGTGCTTTGAGTTATGTCAACACACTTGAACAAAACAGACTTTAGCCAAAACCCAACACTTAAAAAACATCACTGTCCAAAGTAATTTCTACTACAGCTAGCACATCATTAAGTCCAAAATGAGGCATAATTAATATTGGCCACAAATTTCTTAATCTTTTTTAAACTTCAAGAATGTCTAGAAGCTGCAGAAAAAACACTGGGCATTCTTCTCTTTACACTAGAAATGAACAAATGTCTCCAAGTAAGAAGAGGGAAAATATACTCATCAGAAATAAAAAGCCACCTCTTTGACTGAAAAATTAAATACAGCTCACCTGACTTCAACATGGGACTTGTATCTGGTGTATCACATTTTAAATGAGATGTAAGACAAAGATCTGAAAGAGGATGTACCTACACTGATTTTAACTGTGTTCTACTGCACATATTTCCTAATCTATAACCAAGCAAAAAAAAAAAAAAATCTTTCTTTCAGACTTGGACTAATTTTATGTAAGATATGCAAGCAGCAAAGCAAACAGGTGGCAAGCTCCTGAGCAAAGTCACATTTGTTTCACTGGGGAGGGTAAGGGGTAAAGCAGCAGGTTTTAAAAGAAAACATGAAGATCATTCACTTCATTCTGGGAGAAATGTTCCTTATTAATGCAAGTTACCACAAAAATTATATGTACATTTGTCTAAAAGAGTGCTGGAATATACTATAATGGGTGAAATTGTAAACTTTACAGGTGAAAGGTTAGT
This sequence comes from Edolisoma coerulescens, assembly GCA_013397115.1. Taxonomy (NCBI): domain Eukaryota; kingdom Metazoa; phylum Chordata; class Aves; order Passeriformes; family Campephagidae; genus Edolisoma; species Edolisoma coerulescens. Next base: position 6,226 of record VWZW01006121.1, on the reverse strand, counting down.
ACCACATGGTTTTAAATTTTAAGCTACTTAGGAAATAAACATGACTTTCACACTCTTCCTGCTTCTATATTTTATGTTGTTTTAAGTACTGAATATGAAATAGCAGAATGTCCTGGTGACAGCTGGGATAGAGTCCATTTTCTTCTTAGTAGCTGGTACAGCACTGTGGGGTTAAACCCTGACACTGAATTAAAAACCTTAGTGAAGTCATGTTCCGTTCAAGAAAGAATGGCATCTCTCATCTAAGGATAGCGCTCTCCCAAAGGCAGAACACAGCATATAAAACTGTACCTAAAAAAATAGAAGCCATTTTATTTAAATAGAAAAAAAAATTTAGAAAAGACATAAGATTACACTGTAGGACTTAATTTCTGTCATCTACCTCTGATGGTTCAAAAAAAAAAGTCATATTAAAAAGAGAATCTGAATAACAACAGATGACCATTTTATACTTATGTATCAGGCCTACAACTGATACACAAGTATAAATTCCATTGGGAATTCAAGATGTGATACAAAAGCTAAATTGATTGACCAGAATAAACTGGTAAAACTGAACTAGAGAAAAGTCTTATCCAAAATTTGTCCCCACAGCTGCTAAAAATCATAGGTTATCTGGCATATACTGATAGCACATAGTTCACCGCAACTGGATTTCTAGTTAGTGTATATTCTCATTTTACTTCAGTCTCCTCTTCCATTGTTTATGCTGAATTTAGGCAAATCATGTTCAGCTCTATTTTCTCTATTTAGTAGCAACTGTCTTATGGAAGAATGCATAGTCAAGATGATGGGTCTGACAGCATTCTGTGTGAGACTGACTATCACTCTTCCAGAAATGAAGAAGACAGCTAGGAGAAAAAGACAAAATTGGAGCAGTAATGTGCTGACATGCAATTGTATCTTGGATGATTTGCCTCTTCTCTATGTGCCTTCAATCTAAAGCATGAAATTCAGCTCATTACTGTAACGGACTGTCAACCAACTCCAGAGTGAATCATCACAGGCCAGCAAGAAAGCCAGCATGTGCACTTAGGGAATGCAACTGATCCCAAAGAGTCCAACACCATCAGAAATTTGCACATCTGCAAGCACAAGACTGCAAAGGCTTCCCTTTGAAAGCCCAACCCGCAAAGTGGGGCTCAGACCTTAATGCTATGTACCCAGACTCCCTGCACAGAGAGAGCAGCAGCCACTGAACTGAGTTATGCCCCTTCTTCCACCTTTGCATCAAAACACAAACCACAAAGCACACCTGGAAAATCAGGCTTCACACTGTACTTTCTAAGCTTGAGCCAGTATGAAGAGAATACTAAAGAAAAAGCTCATTTGTATTCCTACCTCTCTCCCCTCAGCATTAGCTCAAGAGTGAGGACTGCAAAAATACATTCACTCACCTGTGCTGTATTACCCATGCCACAACCTTCTCCTGAGACACCTGAAGTCTCAGCATTTCACAATCAATGGCCCTCAAATGAGCCACATGGATTGAAGGGAGATGAAAGAAATGGTGAATACTTCTTGGTTCCTTTAAAGAATTGCTGGGTTTCTATCTCATTTTAAGAGGCAGGCAGAGAAGTCAGCACTCACTTTACCAGTGCAAATACATGAAATACCAGTCTAGTACTTGCATCCAGAAAAACTCAGGTTCAATGCCATATGAAGACTGGGAAGGCTCAATTATTTATCTCCCTCCTTATGGAGGAATACATAAGAGAATACAACCGAGGATTTAACTTATCCATCAGTGACTTGGATGATGGGGTAGATGCCTCCTCAGCAAGTTCACTGACAACACAAACCTGGGAGAAGTGACCAGAGAGAAGCTCTGGGGAGAAACCCAGAGGGTTTCTGTGCAGCCCTTGAGAAGGACCTCAACAGGTTGGAGAGACGGGCAGAGTGGAACTGTCCAAAATTCAACAAAGGCAAATGCAGGGTTCTGCACCTGGGGAGGAATAACCCCATGCATCAGCACAGGCTGGGGGCCAAACTGCTGGGAAGCAGCTCCATGGAGGACCTGGGAGTCCATGGAGTCCATGTCCTGATGGACAACAAGCTGTCCGTGAGCCAGAAGAGTGTCCTTGTGGCCAAGAAGGCTAATGGTGTCCTGGGGTGCATTAGGAAGAGTGCAGCCAGCAGGCCAAAGAAGGTGATCCTGCCACTCTACTCAGGCCTGGTGAGGCCACATCTGGAGAGCTGTGTCCAGTTCTGGGCTCCTGGGTACAAGAGAGACTCATCAAGTGGGTCCAGTGCAGGGTTACAGAGATGACCAAGGGACTGAAGCATCATCCTCCTATGAGGAAAGGCTGAGGGAGCTGGGCCTGGTCAGTCTCAAGAAGAGATGAGTGAGAGGAGTCCTCAACAATGCCTGTAAGTACAAGGGAGGGTGCCAAGAGGATGTTTCCAGGCTCTTCTTGGTGGTGCCAAGCAATAGGACAAGAGGCAATGGGCAGAAACTGATGCACAGGAAGTTCCACCTGAACATGAGGAAGAACTTCTTCAAGCAGGTGACCACGCACTAGAACAGGTTGCCCAGAGAGGTCGTGGAGTCTCCCTCACCAGGAATACTCAAGGACAGCCTGGATGCAATCCTGTGCTATGTGCTCTAGGATGCCCCAGCTCGAGCAGGGAGGTTGGACCAGATGACCATAGAGTCCCTTCCAACTTGACCCATTCTGTGATACTACTGTGCAGATCCCTATTTCAGATGCCAACATCCTGGTTTTTGTATGACCTGAAGCAAGAGAATGATATAGAAGGTCCACTACCATACAAGCTGTGGAGCAGCATGTGACAAGTGTGAGTTTAAAAGTTACATGCCTTCCCCAGCAGCCACTATTCATTAGAACAACTAGAGAGGAGCCTCCTACAAGTAACATTCAACAAACTAACCAAGAAAATAGGTCCACTAAGATAACTTCTACAACTTCAAGATGCCAAAGCATCACTATTGAGTTAAATGACAATAAGGCTTCTCATCTGAGTTATTAACATCTTTAATATGGAAAAAAAAACACTGAGAGAAAAGGTGAAGCCTTTGTAAAAACTCAAACAGCTCTAGAAGCACCACACATTTTACATCTGCATTTAATTCTGCATTTCAATAATACTGGCAAAAGAATTATGATAAATTAAGAAACTCATCATAACTTGAAAGCCATATTGTGATTAATCCATGCAAACTACAAAAGTAAACAATTAAGTGTGGATTGCTTGACTGCTACCAAAACATTCATAATATAAAATCCTACCAATATGCAAACATACCACAGGCATACTTAAAATATCCTACACAGTAAAATGGATTTTTTTCCCACAACATCTGTTGCACTAATTGACATCCCTCATCCAACTTATGAAATACCACCCGTGAATATATCATTAAGATTTATCTAAGAACTAAACTTTCACTGAGAGAATCTTCCTGCAAGACTAGAAGAAGAACAAAAGTTCTATTTTTAGAGGTAAGAAAATGCTTCCAACAGCAGTTGCCACAATGAGGCAGTATTCTCTAGTGCTGCCCGATGTGAAAACAAATTTAATGTGGTAAATCACTGTTAATTCAAACCACTGACAGGAAACCCCACTGCAAATTACTGAATTTTACAGATTAGCAAGTAAATGAAAAAAATAAAAACCTAAAATAAGTTCCTAAGACTGTGCCTTCCATATTCACTGTGACACCTGCAAAATGCTTCTAACCCTGATTTATCCTTGAAGAAGCAAGAATCGTAAGAGATACAACAATGAAGTGACACGTATAAAGCCACATGTCCCATTTCACTGAGACTTTGTGATGAGCTGTAGTTGGCTGACACACAACTTATGCCCTGTGCACTGAAAAAAGGATTTCAGTAGCAGGTCATCTTTGGTTTGTTTAGATAACCATTTGTCAAGTGGCATAAAACAAGAGTAAAATAGAGCCAGAGGTGTAGAAAGCCTCTGAAAACCAAAGGAGCTGGGTTAATCTGTCAGGTAGAGGAGTTAATGCATTCATTTGTTGACACTGGGACCTATTCCATACTGTGCTCAGAAGAGGCTCTGCTTTGGACCAGTGTTTGGCTGATTTTTTTTATATTGACACTGCACAACATGGAGATAACCTGAGCCTAGACCAATAAACACAAATCTGGAGTTCTGGATCATAAGTTTATACAAATAAAGAATGTTTATATTCAAGCATAAGACATGGTCAGTCACTTTCTGGAGTTCAAAGGCCAACTTCAGTGTCAGGTTTTGACTGCTGCTTCACTGATAATTGGATCCAAACTGGAGCAGTGTCTCAGCTCCTTTAGTTCAAATTACAGAACCAGTTCATCCTCTTACACGTTCAGGGAACCATCCATCTAGCACCGACACCTTTTAAAGTCCCATGTAACTTACTACTTGAACAGCATAATCAAGACACCATCTTTAGGAACTAACTAGGGCTCCTCACTTAATCGTGTGGAACCTAAGTCAACAGTATTTCCAATGATTAGCCTCTTTTCGACCTGTGACACTACCTTGGAGCAGGAATACGAAACCTCATCATAAAACATTAGAAAAGAAGTGTGGGAGATGGAATAATCAGGCTTATCCTCCTCCAGAGGTGAACTGCTTTCTTCTCATTTCGGACTCAACCCATGGTTTTCGTGCTTGCAGCAATCAACACATGGACAATTTTTGTCACTGACTTTTAGATCAAGACAAGCTGAGATAGTGAAAAACAACATCACCTTTTCGAATCCTTCCCAAAGCTCTTTCAATTGTTTTTGAAACCTGATGGTGCTCCAATTCATGCACTACGATTTAACTTAAATCCAAGTCACGGTCTGTCAAACAAATATCAAAGCACTTATGACAGCTAGATGCAAGCACTGAAAGAACTTCCAGAAAGGTACACCAAGCACTCCTGTGGATGATCTCTGAGAGGCAAAAGGATCAGTTCTCATAAGGGGAAAAAAAAGGAATCAATTTCTTGCAAGTTTAACAATGGTTAGAAAAATAGGTACACCTCTGAAATTTGATGTATTTCAGGTTAGTGCTAGTTGCATCTCTGTCAACAGCACTTAAATCATACACTGCACATCCACACTGTAGCAATTAATCATAATGGCACAGACCAGCACTTTTCTTTTTGGATTACCCTGGGACACAAAATCCTGTTCATACAGCTCAAAAGCAGCAGAAGAAACCCCCATTAAAAACATCTTCTGTCCCTCAAGTATTGCCTAATGAGCAAAGAAGCTCTTGTATTAGTTTCAGAAGAGATAAAACTCATCACAAGAGCAGAACAGGAAGTTTATTCCATGAGTTATAAACATATTTTGGTTTCTTTGCTTTAGAGAAAGAAAACAACAGATTATGTATTGTCTTCCTCCAAGAGCAGAAAGTTGGTTTACAACAGCAGAACCACCTATTACTTTGCACAGAGACAGGTGGAGGGTGCTGGGGAAGGGATTGTTTTGTTATTAAAAAACCCCAAAGATTTCAGGCTGCTGCCTGGCTTCAAGACTCATTAAAGACAGTGGGAACGCCATGAACTTGAACAGCCTTTGAATGAGACTTTACGCTTCAGATTGCTATCACAAGAAGATAATACATTTCACTTTCTACAGAACATAACCTCAGCACCCTTTAAACAGACTTAATCCAGAAGCTATGGCTGCCCCATTTATTCTTCTCCACCAATAAGCAGCACATTTTGCAAGGAAGAGTCCAGAAGGAGCTTCTTGAAAGTGCTCCACAGCACAACTTGAGCTTGGGTGTTCAGCATGAGGACAGGCTAGAGCTGCCTTCCTGCCTGCCAGTCAATGCCAGCAAAACTCAAGAAAACTACTTAATTGATTACCATGAGCCAATGGAGACAATGCCATCGAAAGTGTCTCATCAAGATTAATCCTCAGAGTAGTCAGCTCCACCCCAATAGGTGATGTTTTATTTGGAGGTATACTTTGCCTTGAAGAATGTATATTTCATTTCCTGTGGTAATGCTTTATATCTTAAAACAACCAGTAGATAGTAATAACTCCAACAGTATGACACCAAACACCAATATTAGTTTTTCCTTTTTTGATCATCAATGGATCAAAAGGTAAATGAAGCATAAAGGTAATAAAAAGCAACAGGAGATTTTGTTTCTTTTACTCAGTTCAGGGGCTAATTGGTCAGTAAAAACCTGTTAGATGAGGCATCTTCCTAGTATAACATTCTTTCAAAAGCATATTTTTTTTATATATATATA